>SNVD02006542.1:0-24987 GCA_013180625.2 Boswellia sacra
CAAAATAATGCACTTGATCAACAATTTTATCCGAAAGATTAGTTTCGCTTCACTTCAATTCCTCAGTGTGTGTGTGTAGAGCCATTCTCACCTAATCACTTGTAACCCGGATGAGTTTATGCATAAAAATGAATCATATTTAATATTGAAGATGTGTGTATAAATGAACTCCATAGGCTTGCTTTTCAAGTCACTCTCCACAATGTAGACATGCACAACACTAAGGATCAAGTAGGACTTTATTAAGCTTGTAACGTTTGGCTTGGGTGAAGGTATGATAAAGGATAATAATTAGGCTCAAATCACCCAAAAACACATAAAATCATTCAATATTATGTGGAGCTCAAGCCCATGACATAAAAAATTCATTCTTATTCATCAAATGACTCTCCCAAACTTATTCATAACACTCGAACTCTCTTTTTTTTTCTTTTTTTTCTTTTTTCTTTTTTTTTTTGTAGAAAGCAAAAGAAACTACACCCCCACACTTTGTTGTTTCATTCTTTTTAAGAACACCCAAAGGTATAGAACTCTTTTTTTTCTTTTTTTTTTTTTTTAACTGCAATTCCACTCCCCCACACTTAAACAATACATTGTCCTCAATGTTTAAGTACGTGGAAGATAAATACAGATTTTTTTCTCTTTTTTTTTTTTTACAAACATAATAAACTCACTTGCATTGCTCATGGCATAATCCAACCTCCTCTAACTTCCCAAAACCAGAACATAGCTCAAAATGTAATTGCGAATGATTTACATGCTCATAGGTAAGGGGTAAACTGTTTGGAACAATTCAATTAAGGTTAAGAAATCTTTTAGTGAGTTAACAAAGAAAAAGGTTTACAGAGGCTCAAAGGGGTAACTAGGGATCAATTTAAATCAAGGTTGGCTCTTAAGGCTCAAACGGTCCAAAGATGGCCTAAATCATTTCCCTAATGTTGCACAGTCTAGGATTTCGCCTCGAGTGACCATCAAACAAATTCTAGAATTCATTGAAATCTGAAGAAACATTTAAATTACATAAACTTGCTCTAAGTAAACAAATAACTCAGTGATAATAGCTCAGTGCTCAATATTGCGCAAGGAATCAAAGGCCTGTCTCTTATACACATCTAGATGTGTATAAGAGACAGGATCCATGCATCATTTATCATTTTCCAAGAGTTATTCTTAATTCAATCATTATCTTATCATCGACCCACAAAATGCAAGAAAAGAGGTACGTGGCGTTGTTACACCTGATTCAAGATTGTATATTTTAACAATCCTTAGGACCAGTAGCCCGCAGACTTAAGGTTTCCAGCCTATATACCTTTATTATGAAAGAACAAAACAAGAAACAAGACACTTCAAACAACCTGAAATAAACAAACTACAGATTTATTGAGAGAGAATGCGTTTCAAGAGTTAAGAAAACCCCATATTCTGCCATTCTCAGGTTTTTCCACAATTGTTTTTTTTTGAGTCGAAACTGATAAAGATAAAAACACATAACAACTCTAAATTACGCAAAACTAAACTCACTCATAAAATAACAAAGTTCAACAAGTCAGCAAACAAAACAAGTTAGTTAGAATGGGTCTACAAAGTTTAGAAGTTAGCCTCCTTATTCAGCCATTATGGATTGAAGAGATCCAGAATGCGTTTCAAGAGAACTTGAACTTTTTAAGACACCACTCTAAAAACCGAGATTAGAAAATATTACCTGGGACGAAAGAAATAACCTGAAAAAGCTCAAAAGAAACGACATGAAAAATCTCAAATAAACACACTAAAAAGAAAGCAAACAAAAACGAAGCAAACCAGCAAATAGGGATTACAGATGGAGGTTTAAATCCAGTTGACGCCTTTTGTTGCCTTCTCCAAACCAATTTATCCGAGCCATTGTTGGATCAGGTGAATAGACGAATTCTTGTAGTTTGTCAATTAACTCTCCTGCAGTTTAAGCTGTAACCAGCATTTGCCTTGCTGACGGTGAGATGAAATTTTTTTCTACAGCTTGATCAAGAAAGGACAACAAACCATCAAAAAAATTATTAACATTTAACAAACCACTGGGTTTCCGATGGATGTTTAGCTGTGCCCAAGAGCTGATTTGAAATATCTCCTCTAATGTACCATAACCACCCGGCAAAGCTATAAATGCATCGGACTTAACAACCATATGTGCAATACGCTCATGCATACTAGAGACCTGTAACTCTTCCCCGATTGTGTTGCCTACGATATCTCGTCCAGCTAATGGTTTAGGGATAATGCCGAGAACTTTGCTCCCTCCTAGGGATGCAGCTGTTGACTCACACCCCATTAACCCAAGACTACCCCCTCCATAAATCAAATGAATACCTCTCGCAGCTAATGTCCTACCTAGATCAAGAGCTGCTGTGGTAAACTCTCCATCTTTACCAAATTGCGATCCGCAAAATACGCATATATTCCGGAATCGCCGAATTGGTGTTTTCTCCATTTCTACAAGTGCTCTAATCTTGTGTAAGACACGTTAGATATTATGCTTTTCATTTGCAAGACAGGTTATGGAATGACATATGAAAACATGCAGAATGTATATATACACACATAAAACTCTCAAATTTTGACACATGGGGACATACTTTCGGTGGGGGTTGCTCGATGCAGATTTATTGCCCCAAGATTTGAAAAAATGAGATATGCTTTCGTCGGGGTTTGACAAAACCTACACACTTGTCTCCCACGTGAAGCATGAAAAGTAGAGATTACTTTCGGCGGAGGTTGACAAAACCTCCACACTTGTCTCTCACATGGGCATGAAAAATGGAGATATACTTTCGGCGGAGGTTGACGAAACCTCCACACTTGTCTCCACGTGTGCTTATGACATGGGGTAGTCATATGGTTTGTCAAAAAGAAAACTTAAATTTTGAAACAAACAAAATCAACAAACAACAAAAACACAAAGACAACATTGATAATCAGATCAAACGAAATAAGAAGAAAATAAAATTCGCAACAACAACACACATTCAAATATACAAGTAGTTGTGATTGTGGCTCACATCTTCCTCTGGTTTTACGTCCAGTAACGGCTGAAACGCCTTCTATGAGTCGGGGATTTGCTTCCATCCAGTTTTCTTATAAACTGGCAAACAGGGTCGTTTTTAGTCAGATTCCCTAGACTATGATGCTGCAATTCATCACGAAATTGTGTCCATAGATTAAGCAATTCACGCTGAACAAGTCCACAGGAATGTGACTCAAGAGTTAATAAAACGTTATCCAGCGACTCATTACTCAAACCATTCTTAATAAACGAAAGTTTATCTTCTCTGTTCCTAGACACAAAACCTAATGAACGACAAGTCTGGTTACAATTCCATCTAGCACATGTATAACATACTTGTAACCTTTTCGCTCTTCGCCTCTTGGCGTAGTAGCTCTTTCCTAGACCAGGCATGTATTTTGCGAGATTACTGTCCGGCTCACCGGACAATCTCACCTTGGCTTCGATAAGCCATCGGATATCCGCAGGCAGATTTAAGAGCATCAATACCCAAAGTCTTGTCATCCGTACTTTATAAATATTAAACACAGCATTTTGAGGAAGTGAAGGAAAATATTTACGAAGGTTCGACAAAAAGATATCGGCATCCATTGAAGAAGAGAAAAGGAGAGATATTACCGATGATGTGATTGAGTTTGCTCTTCTTCCAGATATGCACGATTCAATCCTTCGAGCAATGACTTCAGCTCCCGTTTGGATGTTTCCTCAAGCTGTTGCACAAATGAATTTGAAGTACGGAATAATCAAATGAAACAAAACGAAGAAAAAGAAAAGAGCAGAAACGAAACTAAAGACACATAAAAGAAATAACACTACAATAGCAAATAAAAGTCAAAAACAAGTAAAAAAAATATAAAAACAAATGAGACAGATGGCAAAGAGAGATAAAACCTGATCAATTTGATGGCCTACGAAAGGAATCTCCTTGAGACACAAAAATCTATCATTATTACCTCATTTTATTTTTCTTTTCTTCTTTTTTTTAATTTTTCAAAAACATTGGGTTGCCTCCCAATAAGCGCTTGGTTTAACGTCCTCAGCCCGACGTTGGTTTCATCATGGCAGGGTCCAATCTCTGCTGTGCTTCTCTAGTAGGCTTGGATCTTTTTTCCAACAAGAATTGGTGCATGCATATGGCTAGGCCTTGGATGTTAGCAATCGTCCACCCAATAGCTGTTTTGTGGTCTATAAGTATTCGGACGAGTTTCTCTTCTTGTATTCGTGCAAGGCCCATTTTTTCCATTGTACTTGTAAAGTATCATTCTCACCCAAGATCCATGATTCAAATGTCTAGAAGTGACTTAAGCTCCAAGCGGGGCTGTCATCACAGAAGGAAGAATTTTCTCTTACATAAAGGAAATTGAAATGCACAGAACACATCATACCTATTATGGTTATAGCTATGGTCTCATCTAAGCTTGCCACAACTTTCTCCAATTTCTTTGGACACTTGTATCAATTTCTAACTCCTTAAAGTTTTCATGCCTATTGATCATTAATAGCTATATCCATCCCATTCTTGCAGTTAACTCAAAACATTGTTGTGGCAGAGAATCACAACTTCAACTGCAAAAACAAATGTAAGTCACTAGAATACCTCATTGCCTCAAAAATATTGAAACATATCACCTTGCCATCAAACTCTATGATGAGAGTGTCATCACGAACATCAATCTTGGTTCTAGCAGTTTTCGATAATGGTCTCCCTATAAGAATCGGTGTTGGATTAGGAGATGTCTCATCCTCTATTTCAAGAACATAAGAGTCTGCTGGAAAACCAATTGATTCACCTGCACAAGCACATCTTCCACAACTCTTTTGGTATATGCATTAAAACGATCAGCCATTTGAATGGTAATACCAATTTCCGCAAAAGGTCCAAGATTTAAAGAAGCATAAATAGAATATGGCATGATGTTAATAGATGCTTTTAAATCTAACATAACTCTTTCAAACATGGTTTTAGCAATGGTGCATGGCATGGTGAACGTACCTAGATCTTTGCACTTTGGAGGAATTTCTCTTTGCAATACAGCTGAAACATTTTCCCCCACACTTACATTCTCATTTCCCTTCAACTTTCTCTTGTTGGTGCATAACTCCTTGAGAAATTTGGTACAACGAGGTACTTGCTCGATAGCATCCAGAAGTGATATATTTACCTCGATTTTGTGTGAAGTTTCCAGGATTTCTTGTTCTTTTTCCTCCTTCTTTGATTTTGCAAATCTGCTAGGAAATGGTGGAGGAGTAACATAAGAGGGAATTTGAGTTTTGAGATCTACCTCAGAAGATGATGTGTTGTTCATGGTGGAAGTAGTGTCATCTCCTTCATCAGTTTGTGATTTCTTTATCAGGTTTTGGATACTTGTCCTAGTTTCCATTTGCTCTCCATTTCGAATTTGCTTCTCCACTTCGCAAAGTTATCGCACAAGCATTCTCTCTTGGATTGATCACCATTTGAGAAGATAATTTTTCTGAGCATTGGCCCTCGAATTTGCTCATGCTGGAAGCCAATTGTCCCATTTGATTTGCGAGATTTTGGATACTTGCCTCAGTTTCCTGCTGGAATTGCATTGTGTTAGTGGCAAGTGCATTAACAATATCCTGGAGTGACATACCTGAGTTTTCTGGAGCTGGTTGTGGCGCTGGTTGTGGCATTAGTGGTGGTTGCATTTGAAATGGTTGCTGCACTCTAGGTTGATCAAAACCTTGTAGTTGATTTGGTATGGCATTTGGGATGATTGGTTGATGATTCCAGTAACTGAAATTATGTTGATCTTCCCATCCAGCATTGTAAGTGCTAGAGAAAGGATCATACCATTGCCTCGTTTGTCCTGGAAATCCACCCATGGCATTGGCTTGTTCCATATATTCTTCTTGTAAAGTTGGATACATGTCGATTGGATGCTCCATCGTAGAATATATCCCACATTCATAAGATTTTTGCATATCTCCTACAGCCATGTTTTCCACAAGAGAGGTTAGCTCAGAAAGTTGTTGTTCAATGTTCGGAGTGCTTACCTCATTTACTCTCCATGGTACTTGTGGCTCAAATCCGCTACTGAATTGATAGAAGTTTACTGCCATGTTGTCTAAACACAAACAATCAGAAAAGAAAAACAAAGAAAATATGAATCAACAATGAAAACAAAATAACAAATCGATTAGAAAATCAATCCCCGGCAACGGCGCCAAAACTTGATGCGTTCGAAACTAGCAAGTATACTAGTCGCACAAGTAATAAAGTGATAAGTAAGATATCGTTCCCACGAGGATTGATTCTAATTGAATTTGTTATTTCCAGCAACAATAAACTAAACAGGGGGGGTTTTTGTTGAATGATTTACTAAATGAAATAAGAATGCAAGTAAAGAATAACAAAACAGAAAGTAAATTTGAATGAAAAATCAATGAGGAGAAATCTGGTTAAGGGATCCTTCTCTACCACAAGATATGGATTTGCGAATTAATTGTAGAATTGTCATCCAATTACAGCATTGAAGTTATCAACCGTAGATAACAACAAGCTCTGTTACCCAATCTTTCCTTACTTTGTTGTTAAATAAAACAAGCTCTTTATTTAATCTCTATCCATTAAACAACCTAGAACAAGCTCTCTGAGTTTAATTCAATGGATGCATTATGATAAGAAAGATAGGTTGATCTAAGCAATAAACACACAAGCTCGGATTATTTAACTTAGGTTATATTCTCCAATTGTAATCTCTGATCACAATTTTGCTACTAATGATTAGAAATTCAAGACAATTACGGATCAAGATTTCTAGTCTAGCAATAAATCACAACCAGATTATATTCAGTTGGCCACTCAAATACAATCAGCAAGCAATCATAAGCATTAAATATGGGAGAATACAAGCAACTTCAATTAGAGAATTGGATAACAATTCCTTACACAATCAACTTACAAAAACCATATCAGGGGCTTTGAAATCACCCTCAACCAATTCAGATTCAGTTACACATGTTTAAGAACGTGGTAAATACAATACAACATGGAGACATTCCAGAAAATGAAAGGGAAGGGAAAAACTTAGCAAATTTGATGTAATTCTCTTTGGATTGTAGTTCTTCCTCTTTCCAAGCTTCCTTTCTCCTTCAAGAACTCCAAGAGATGAAAGAATTCCAGAGCTGCAGCCTCCACCACGTTCTCCCCTCTTCAAGTTATGAAAATAAAACCCTAAAATGTGTTTAAATACTCTGCTACAGTGACTTGCTACAGTGCCCCGTATTATACATGCTACAGTGACTTGTGGAATTATATTTCTATACATCTCACACTGTTTTGATTACAACTTTTGGTACACTGAATGGATTTATAAACCGTAAATTTCTCCAGAAAATAGACTTCGAGAGCTTTCCAACGGTATATAATATGTCATCGGGTTCATTGTATATCAATACAATTAAATCCGAGAAGATCACTGACTAGCAGAGGTGAAAATGAAGGGTTTTACTCCATTTTTGTGCAAGTTGCTCCAAAACTCCTACAAACATCAAAACCACACAAAAACATAAAAATACCAAGGAATATAGCAAAGAAACATGGACGAATTGATATAAAAGTAATACATAAATAGACACCTATCAGTATGTTCTATCATCTCGTTTTCGAAAACGAGACTATTTTAATACCGATTGTAATAATTTAAATTCAAACTAAATAGATATTGTTGTTTAAATTTCATAAAATGAGTCTACTTAAATGAAGGAATCTAAACCTTACAAATTTGTCCAAAATTTAGGATATGAAATAGTTTTTGGATCTTCTAATTAAAGTATTCAGTTAAATATAATGACATCAAACTTCAAATGAAGACAACTCTTTATATTGACTAACATACTTTATTATTTTTACAAGTCAATAGTAATTAGGTCGAATTAAATTTAGTCAAATAGCAAATTATGTCTAAAACAATGGCTTCAAACAGCATTTACTCATAATGAAGACTTCCATTATCTAGAGCACATAGAAGCCATCACTCATCAGAGAATGCAACTATTGCTTTTATTTGTGGTTGAAAATCTACTGTTGCAGTCACTCCCATCAGGCATCATCAGTCCACACCTATAAAAACTCCTCCTTTGTCACATCCACCACCACAAAAGTTTTCAATTATGTTAATTGTTGCATAATAACCTTTCAAAAAATCCCAAAACTAATACACTATAAACTGATTATACTACATACAATTATTAACCAAATTAAAGATGTAGAATGTGGGTTTTTACATACATATGTAATGGGCAATTATGAAGCATGTGTGATGTGTGTTATCTTCTAAAAGCACAATTATGGGCAAAGCAGAAGCTTAGCTCATACATTAGCATAATCGAACACATGAGTTCATTTAAGACAAAACAAATGAAATGATAGCCAGCCAAGTGAAGGGAGCAGTAACAAGGAGATGAAACATAACATAGAGGGGTCTGATGCAAGAATTACATCAGGATTACAAGAGCACCAGGTGTCACCAGTGAGGAGCGTGTGACAGTGTGGCCCCCTCTCACTTGATTGCAATCTAGAAAAGTGATCTAGAAAGACCCGAAATGGGGTCCATATTGGCATATTCGGGTCAATCATCTCAAACCCACATGAGTGCCTGCCATGAGTTGCTGAATTTTGAAGCTTTCCAGTTAGATATGGCTAAGGAACAAATATGGATTGCTATAATGAGTACTTATATTGAAAAGGTTGCTTTAACAAAGAA
Source organism: Boswellia sacra (assembly GCA_013180625.2). NCBI lineage: Eukaryota > Viridiplantae > Streptophyta > Magnoliopsida > Sapindales > Burseraceae > Boswellia > Boswellia sacra. Next base: position 8,773 of record SNVD02006542.1, read on the forward strand.
GAAAAAAAATCAGAATGTTAAAAGATTATTGTTTTTCAAAAACATATAATTTTTTATTTCTAAAATGTCTTACCATAGCAGCTGATCATCAAAGAGTGTGTGTGCACTAGTGTACGGTTGCACAGAAGCATAAATGTATGTGCTTTGTTGTGTTGTTTAATTTGTTCTTCCAAGCTTTTTATATATGCTGGTGCGTGATTCATGCACTGAACTGAACTATCTTTTAACATTTTCTGAGAAAAGAAAAAATTTCTGAGTGAGAAACCCAACACATTGATAATATCGTTTTTCAACTTCTTATTTTTGTTACAATACAAGTTTGTCTTTTCATGCACAAATGCATACATACGCATTCATCCATATATATACTACCTGAACACTAAAAGTTACATTTTGCTTCTGTAGCATTATTGCATGCATGTGTATATGTTTCTCAATTTGATCTTATATAATAATAATAATAATTATTATTATTATTATTTCAACTAATCGGATTAGTCTTGTTCTCTTTTCATGTGTTGAGAAATTGAAGAAAGTTCTACTTTAAATCGATTGTAACCACATTATTCTAGTTTAATTGATGATTCTATGTAAGAATGATCTCATTTTAGATTTGTTTGTAGATTTGATGAGCCTATGAAGCCTCATCACTATTGCTTTCAACTTCGCCCATTCATGTATATTAATCAAACAAGTACGGTATGTCTATCATATGTTTAATTAATTTCTGTCCTATATATTATTTATGTCTCACTTCAGACGGTCACAGAATTAAATAATTAAAAAATGTATTAAAGGGTTATTAGTGGAGATCACTGCAGCTTTGTGGAACAATTATTCCTTATAAATCCCTTTCAAGTACTTTTTTAAAATAATAAATCTTTTATGGGTCCATTTGACACATTTCTTTAAGTACAATTAATTATAAAAGTCGCGTTTATATGTTATATGCAGAGGCATTTTTAACGATTCACAATTTTAAAAAGTTTAAAAAGAGTTTCTCGAAAAAAATTCAAAATTTGAACATCTTTACATAAAAAAAGGAAAAAGAAAAAACTTTTTAAATCACATTCTACTTGAATTGTGACATCAGACGATAAAGAAATAAATAAAAACATGATTTTTTTAATTAAAAAGCTCTTCCGATCATAAATGAAAGTAAATGTGAACCGTCTTATAAAACCAAAGCACTAGCATTAATGGGTGCATGTAACAAAACTAGTGAGATTGTGGAGATGTTTAAGTTTTCAAATGTCCTTTTAATAACCAAAAAGACAAAGTTTCATTTGTGCAAATTCAAATGCAAAACGATGAGCTAAATACGTATTTTCATGCAAGGTTCAATTAACTTTATTAAAGGCCTGATCATTATAGAACTTCCATTTTGAAACGCAAGAGCTTCTAAGATTTCTTTCCCGATTTACTAATGTCATAAAACGTGTTTCCGAATGTTTTGGTATATGGTTTAATTAGTAAATTTATTCACCAATGATTCATAAGCACTACATCCAAAATATTAACAGAGGTATTAGAAATTAAATACTAAAATTACACTCTAATCTATAGATTTAAATTTTATGTCAAATGGATTCATAATATAGTATCAGAACCTAAACGAAAGTGAGAGTACTGAAAACATAAAGTTGAGTTTTTACTTACAAACTTAAACCTTTTAAGTCAAGTGTTCCCTTAACGAGGGAAGATCTAATATTTATGCAATTTTGATAAAAATTATTTTCTTCCTTTAATTAAGTTGACCCAAGAAACTTCAAGAGTTAAAGGTATCCATTCCATTAATTATCTGCTAAATTGGATGAGTTTGAAAGCATATATTCCTCTCCAAGATGTTGATGAGAAAGAAAGGCAAAAAGCATATATTTAGTAACTTCTACTAATGGTAATGAATTCATTAGCTCTTCCAAGTGAATATTGCCATTTGGGTATAAAATCCCTCAAAAAGGATAGGAATAAATTAAAAAGAAGTGATAAAATGCAATAATGAAACTGTAAAAGAGAGAACAAAATCGAAGAGAGATATGCGAGGATGATAGAAAGATAAGAAGAGAGTGATCATGATCTTTTGTCTCTTCATAAATGAAAGAAAGAAACAATTAATATTACTACCAGCAGGTGATGAAAGCATATTAATTTAATTACGATGAACAAAATAACTAGCTTAATCGAACCTCATGCATATATGCATATGAAGCTCTTTTGTCACCATGCAAATCCATGCATGCAAAGCTTGATTATCTTAACTTAAATTAAAATGAAGATCAATACACTACAAGATCGAGAGAGCAATAATTATAACAACAATAATACTAGCGTAGCTAGCTAGCTAGGCAGTAGAAGTAGTACTTCCGATCTCTAGAATGCATAGCATCATGAGCAATCAGCCTTAGACTTCAGCAGAGTGACTGCTCATGATATTATGCCATTCCACCACCAAATTAGCAGCTCAAAACAACACAGCTGCATGCATACATTAGTTCAAAATCCGCCGCCAAGAGCGGGCGCCCAGTAATCAGCCCCATTGTCACTTCCAACTTGCTGGGTGCAAGACACCGGCACCAAGCACAACCCTCTACTCCTCAGGTCTTTTGGCCTGTCTTGGATATCCTGATGACACATACCAACAAAATCACAAGATAAGGTTAATTACTTGATAAAAAAATTTTGGAAAAGGCACACCAATGAATTTTCCAAATAAATTAAAAATTATAAGTGTATTGTTCATGATGAATTGATGATGATGGTAATGATGATGCATCCATATAAATATACAAATTAAAATCAATTTTTTATGAGTCAAATGAGAGTGAGAGAGAGAGAGAGAGAGAGAGGAGCTTGTGCATGTCGATAGAAAAGAGACTGCCAGTGGTTAAGAGCTTCGTTTACTTTCAAGCAAGTGTCATTCAATTACAACTATTTAAAAGATGGAAAGAAAGGGATAAAGCGGGATTATATTACTATTTTAAATGATGATCAATAATTCTCTTTTTGATTTTAGAAATAAATACTTTTATTTATATAATACCAAATTATATATGCTAACTCTGGTTAACGTTTATAATTAACATGAAAGTTGATATAAAGCTGATAAGAACCTTCATATTTAAATGTTTGTTTTTTTAATCTTTTTTTAATGTATAAAATAGTTAATTAATTAACTAAATGCTTTTCAACAATAATGCCATTCCCCTACTTGCTTTTAAGCGATGGATCCAATAAAGTATCACTTGACCTGAGTCTCCTCAACATAAATACACAATTGTTTATCTTCTTAAACCTACCCAGAACCGCTCCCCATTTGATTATTTACATATAGCAAGAAAGGGAGAGGGGGAGAGAGAAGGGAATTGAATTGCTATAGCTAGGGCTAGCATTGGAAAATGGGATATTATGGGCATTATTGGTACTTACACACTGCTGCTGCTGATGCTGGTTCCTCATGTTTGTTGAAGGAGTGCCCAAGTAAGGGGAGCTGAGAGCCTGCATTTGGGGCAGTGGGGGACCAGAGAAGAGAACAAAAATTTGTGAATTCAATAACTAAAGAATGTTTTCTTACAAAAGCATGAATAATTGAGAACTTTAAGTGCATGCTTTCTCATTCTACAGATTTCTCTGATCAGTTGCTTGCAAATATTACAAATATTTGTGGAAGAAACATCACCTCAATTTGACCCTGAAGGAATCTGATATACCCAATAGCTTCTAACAAGACAGAAGCAGTGTCAGTCTGCAAAAGAGGAACACACATCACAACCCCCCAAGTCATATTCTCATCTTCTTTATTAATGTTAAAAGAGAGAGAGCCAGAGAGGAGAGAAAAGATAAAGATGAAAGAGAGAGAGGCCAAAAAAAAAAAAAAAAAAACCCTTGATAATTATTATTCAACTTAAGCATACATACATACACACACATATATATTAACAAGAATAATTCTCCTTATGGGTTTTATCTTATAATATTTGAACAGCTTCTTCTGTGTTATATTCTCTTCAAGTGATCAGTTTGTGCAATTGAAGAAAGAAATAATGTTAATTTACCTTTCCGAATGGGGAAACTAGCTGGTGAAGTGCTGTTATTCTGTCTCCTAGCTTCTCCTTCCTCACCTGGCTCACCATATTAAAGCTAGCAGTGAATTATTTTGTTTAATTTTTCATTTCATATTTGATTTAATTACCCCCAAAAAAAAATTGCACAGAGGGAGAGAGTATTCGTGTTACTTTTAGAGGTGGTTGGCTTGAGGGGGAGGACTGAACCCTAGCCTTCTTACAAACCTCTCCAGTGGCTGTGCTGTTACACTAGTAAAGAAGAGCAAAAGAGGGGGGAAAATGAAAAGAATAAAAGTATTAGAAACATGAAAATTTTGTATACATACTGATGAGAGATCGTGTATGTATAGACTTAACCTAGTAAGTTACAAAACTTAAGAAAAATTTAAAAAAGAAAATGAATTAAAAATTAAGAGGTATTTTGGTTTTTCTCACTCTTACCTCAGAAGAATGATCTGGGTGTTGATGATTACTATTATTCCCATCTGCTTCGGTATAAGAGAAGTCCAATATATTACTGTTTAAGCTAGCAGCACAAGACCTAGGGGAAGAAACTGGCATGATTTGCGACCAAGAAGGAGTGTTGTGAGCCTGAAAATCTTCTCCTCCATGCCCATATAAGTTGCTGCAGCTTTGGGACACCTCTTGCTTGACATCAACAGCAGGAGCCCTTATTGAAGACTGATTCATGATTTGCCCTTCCCAGTTTTCCAACTTTTTAGGCTGAAAATGATGATTATTGAGTCCAAACTTTATCTCTTCCTCGCCCGACAATCCACCCCTTAAAAAAAGAACCAAAAAAATAAGCAAATCAGAACCCAACTGAGCAAGTCAAGATGAGTAAAAGAACATAAGAAAGTGAAGCTCTCAAGTTCTAGATCATAATCACAAGTCAGCCAGGCTTTGAAGTTTGAGCAAAAGGGACTGAAACATCTAATTGTACTAGTAAAGATGCATATACAACATGCATGAAAAACAAGTTAAACTTGAGAGAAAGAGAGGGGAAGATTACAATAGTAGTTGGCTCCATGACTGTGGAAGCTCTTGGTTGGTATTATCAGGCAAAGAATTATTATTCAAAGGATGAGAAGAAGATCCAAGAACATATTGAGAAGGGAATATAGATGGAGATGTAGATAACAAAGTAGAAGGCTGCTGTGATGGTGGATGCATGCTCCACCAGCTAGGGTTTCCTGCCATCATTTGTTGCAGTGAGATAACCTCTCTCTTTCTCTCTGCAAATACTAGCACTACTAATTCATTATATTCTTGCTAACAAGCTATAGCTCTCTCCCAAAAAGATTAATTTAACTCAAGATCAAAAAAATGAATTCTTTTTCTTCCCTTTCTCTTTCTTGCTTCACTTTGTGATCATATATTTTCTTGTCTGTGCATCCAAACAAGCCTTTGCTAAAGCTTTAAGAGTGTCCTGTTTGCTTTCTCAGATGATGTTGAAGAAACTTGAGCCTATATGTCCTCAAAGAATTTTTATAGAGGTGGGGTTGGGGAGCTAGCTAGCTTTGCATATGTTTCCTCTCTTTTTTCTCATCTTTCTTTTATTTTTATTATTTATTTAGTTTTATTCTTTACTTTTGCTTTATTATAAAGTGGGGCATGAAAGCTGTTGCGCTGTGTTTTCGGGTCATATAAACAAATGCTTTGTAGGAGCTTAGTTCCTTGATTTAGGGTACTACATTGGGATTGTTTTTGGAGTTAGGGCTTGTGTATAATAGTATTTCTTTCATCTTATCATGCTTTTTCTGCTCTTGTGCAATAATGCAACTTGCAAACAAAATTATAGAATCTTGTAAGTAATCAGACAAATTCAGTAAAATGTGAAACACTGTTGAACATCAATTAAATTTACTTTTCCTGAACCCCCACATGTTCACCAGTTTACGCCCACCTTCCCCCCTGTGCATGGGCGGCTATATGTTTGCACTTCCTCTACCTTTCTCATTCCTTTATATCAATGATACATTTAGGTTATTAAAAGTTCAGTTCTTATCTTTTACCCTATATGTATTAGGCCAAATGTCATGAGTCGGCCAGATAATTACTGTTTTACTAAAAAGTTTACTTATTAGAATATATTATTAAATATCAAAGGGGTTCAGATCCTACCTACTATCTGGATATACCACGATAAACATCCAATCTTGTGAGTCTACTATAAAATATTTACTCATAGGCGTGGTAAGCTTTTCTATTCTAGTTCATGGTTTTTCTTGGCTATATGGTTCATGATCTAAGGAAGAGTTCGAGCTTCAAAAAATTGTAAATGGTCTTATCAATACACAAATATATAACTCCCTAGGAATTTCAATTGTGCTTATATTCATCAGGGTAGGAATTGATTTCAAGCTTTCCCTAGCGCCTTCATATGAACGAACTCCTAACTTATAAAAAAGAGTGTGGTTCGTTCAATAAATTCCTACCTCTCTATCTATCTCTAAGATGTTTGGATTTTTCTAAACTCTATGGACATGCAGACGAGAAATGAACTCTATGGACATGCAGACGAGAAATGCATGGCTACCCCCACTTAGATCAAGCCATAAACTTTTACTTGTCCGGAGAGTAAGCTAACCCTGAAAACCTGTCCTCAATTTAGATTGTAGGCTGCAACTCGCCTGCATGAAAGTTGAAATCATTAGTAATTACTAGTCAGCCAACGGTAACGAATTTGATCTCGGGCCTTGTATGCGCCGCCTATGACACTATAGGAGTTGTTATCTTAATTAACCGCAAGAGGGTCCTATCTTTGAGATTCATGATGTCAAATTTGTATTTAATAGATTAGGAATATTATATATAGGTATGTACTTTTGATTAATAATGCTTATGATTATCAATATCATCTAAAGTTTTTGAAGAGTTATTGTATATTCTTCTACTAATTAATTAAAAACATGTAAATTATGTATTTAATGTTGATTTAACTAGAAAATTAAAGTCATTAAAAGGTTTCTTCAAAGCAGCAAAGTCAGATATAATGGACGCAACCTGTGGATTGAGAGAGGTAGAAGGCTGTGTGAGCCCCATTCATTGAATTCAGTCTTTATAAACACACCATGGACAGCAAATTTTTTTGTTGGAAGCAAAAGAGACTTGACTCTTCACATAGTTGAAAACAACATAGTGGAGAATTTTTTTTTTTTTTTTTTTGAGATTGAGAATCTTTTTGACTGAAAAAAAATCTGTATAATCCATTCAAACAGTGTTAAACAGTATCTAGATATTTAGGGTTGGAAGCTTTATTGGACCCACGAAATAAAAACAAATTTAAAAGATCATGAGATGAGATTGGACTATCAAACTACAAAGAATCTGCAAAAACTACATACGTACATATATATATAAATATATATACAAGCCTTTTACTGTGTCTTACTGTAAATTATAAAAGAAAAATGCAAGCATATGTGACAAGATTTTATTAGTTAGATATGAAATTTTACACGATATCCGTATAAAGCAGTTAGATTTGTGTCTCACAACCCAACTCATGTCAGTTGTCAGTAAGAAATCTGAGGAAAGGAATATTCTTATTTCATGGAAGCATCAGATGCCTCTATATAGATTCAATCAATTATTGTAAAATCCTTATTGAGGAAGAATTTACTTGGGATCATTACTGTAAGAGTATATGATGCGAAGTTAAAATTTTAACGCTAATCTTATCGCACTTAATTTTTTTATCACGTACCCTCAGAATATATGTTAAGATAATTTATTAAAGGGTATCTATCAATTTTTTTCTTTTAACATGTGTTGTTGATAAATATAATAAAAGGTTAGAAATGTAAAGTATTTAGTGTTATCTTATCTTAATATGCTTATCTTTTTTTTTTAACTTTTTATTACATGTCGTTATGAATTATGACATCTGTTGGATAGCTCATTTACTTACCATACTATTTAGGACAAATGTTAAAGCTTATCCTATGTAAAGGAGATTGAATGATTTGAAAGACAAAAATGCTTAATCTAATCTTAGATACATTAATTATGAAGGTGTGCGATGAATGTATTTGATATGATGTAATAAATTCGGTGAATGAGAAGTGGCTAGCAATTGCATTTGAAGACCATTTTGAATAGAGGATTTACTCTTTAAAAGTAAAATAGTGCCATATCCTTAAAAGAGATTCAATTTCAACACCTAACACCTTATTCTTTAAAAAGAAATGATAAGGACCATTCATGTAATTAACAAGTGGACCCATGCATCTAACTTTTCTGAGACTTGAGTTCAGAGGTAGTACATTCTACAACACTACATGTGATACTTTTTGGTTGTAAGAACAAAAGAGAAATTAATGAGAATTGTATATCAATGAACAGAAATTACAACATATAACACCCAATACATGATTGGGTTGACTATATTTAATGAGCAATTGGCAGAGCAAAAGTATTTTCTTCAATATTTAATTAGATTTAGTGATCCACATTTATCTAAAAGCTAGAATAATAAAAGGTCAAGTTGGGAGCAGATAGTGATGGGCTTGACTACTTGGTACTCTACATTTTTCCTCTGAAATCAATGTAATGCCAATGAGAATAGAGAACAAGAAAAAGGGTCAATCTTGTAGTGTTAAAAAGAATTAGGATCCAGTAGAATGAAGGATCAAAGCTCTTCAATGATCAGAAAATATAAAATAAAAAGAGAAGAACAAAATTAAAACCACCTTAAATCAATTACAGAATAAATTAAAAATACCCTTATTCTGAGTGCTTTTCTAAGAAGCACTTTTTTTTTTAATAACTGTTCTGATAAAAATATCCAACTACACTTTGGAAGAAAAGGACATATCTCTTGTTCTCTTGGGCTAAAAAGAAGTATCTTTCTTTTTCAATGAAATACTTCAAGATAGACAATTAGAGTGCTTTTGGAATCACTATTTGAAAAAATAATAATAATAAAAACATAAACATAAAAGTACTTCTAAATGGAGATATATTGTTGCACACAACTGACAGTTTTTCCTTTCACTGGAAGAAACAGTTTCCTGTTTAGTTGAAACGTGAAAACATTACAGATGAATTGTTATTAAAAATATTGAGGAACAAATGACATCACATGTTGCATATGGGCTTGGCACACCTGAAAACACCTAGCAGATCATCTATGCAACAACCCTGGCCCTTTTTATTTCTCCAATATAAATGAAATCAGCCACATCATGCAAAGAGATCATTCCAGAATACAATGAATGTAAGCAAAAACAGAAAACATGAAGAGGGAAGATAAGCAATAACGAGAAGGAAATACAGTTACTAAATAATTTCCGTAAATGAGGCAGAAACCACCTCTGTTAATAACAGAACGGTGACAAAGAATGATCGATCCCACTTATTCCCACCATTGGGGAAAAAAATGTTTTCGGAAACAAGTTGTAATTCCTCTGTAACTTGTTTGCCATAATCTGGCATTTCTTTCATAAAGTACCCTAAGCTAATATTTGGTTTTCTTCTTTCTACTCTCTAATAGTGTCATTAACTTGTAACTGTCGGGTTGACTACACCATGCCGCTGCATGGCTATAACTGGCTCGCTACATCTGGAACATCGGAATGATGCAGCTGCAGCACACCGCGTCCTAAGGCAGTAATAACAGTACCTGCCAACAACGAAAGAATCACAAATTTTAAGCATAACATTTATCCAGGAAAACAACCATATATCCTTTCTGAACAGCATATTTTCAACACCAAACTAACCAGAATTGCATGCATTAGATATCATATATTGAGCCAAATATGCGAAAAAATTAAACTAGGGCGCAAATGGGCGTCAAGCTTTTGCAAAAAGGCTTTTTAGATCATCTCTGGACTCTGGAAAAGAATTCGGCCCAAATTTGTCCAACAATGTTCAGGCCTCGGTCCAAATTAGAGCAAGAGACTTCAAAAGACTTGAGGGAAAAAGTGAGAAAACAGTAATGTACCTGTGCTGACAGGGGAGGGCAAGAAATGGAGTGGTTGGACTTGCTTGGCAAATGGGACAAGTAGTCTCATCCTCTGTGGTGCTTGCAGATTTATCCTTTGAAAATGGGCGAAAAATATTTTTAAAAGTTGATGAGTTAAGAAGAGGAAGTAGTAACAGCAACATTTCCTGCAAACCAGAAGAAGAAAAGGGAGTAACTATAATGATCTCAAGGACCACATCCGCAACTGCTGTTTGACTTTGGCATTTAAGATTGCTAGCAAAGAGAAAAGTAGAACCTCTGTCTCTAGTTTTCTAACAAGATCATCACTCGTCCTAAAAACCTTGATCGGTACAATTTCATATGCAAGAAGAGCAGTGTAGTGCATAGACCACTAAATGGACCTGGCTTAAAGGATGTCTTCTACCAGTCACACATGATAAATGAGATGCTGACTTCTTCTATGCACATCCATCCAATTTCTGCCATATAAAAGATCGTTCATAAACAATAAAGGTTTTTTTTTTTTAAAAAAAAAGGGCCATAACCCAATTTTTCTGCCACTTCAATCACAATAGTAGGACTTGTAAACTGATTCCAATTCATATTTTCTCAGCAGCTGCTCAAGATGAATGTTTCCATGGAGTTGTAATTACTCGAGCTTACATGTCAATAATACAAATAGAAATAGACACAAAGTTCTAAAAGATTCATCAGTCAATCCAATAGCTGGAAACAAGATCCTAACTTAAAGTGGGATGCATACATGTCCAATGGTGTGTCTATCGAAAGAGAATATCCATTATCAAAGCATATTCCTCTTTGATCATGCCTAGACTAAGCTTTGAATATGTTATATATAAAGCCAACTCCACCAGGAAAAGTCCAATCCTATTAGTATGTGAACCGTCATCCACCAATAAGTAATCTTCAATGTCTAATATAATATTGAATTGTTATAAAAGCATTAAGACAAAGGCAGAACAATTACCGAAAATTCATTCCACACTAACTGGCGATTCATGTACTCAAAGCTAACAGCTCGGTTCATATTAGGGCTCCCATAGACAAGCCTTGCTCTTAAAGCTCTTTCTATGAGGTTCCTATACCTGGATCAAACAAAGACAATTATTAAGTCATTCTAGAAGTAGAGTGCTGCATTATTGCTAAAATGAATAATAAAAAATAATTTTTTTAAGCAGTCCAAACATAAAGGCGGATTGCCTAAAAGCTTGAAAAGCTTGATGCTAGTTTTCAAAATCTACTTTCATAGTCTCCTCAAGACCCAGTAAACTCAATAAAATTTGATGCTATATAATTAGCTGTCCTTTATAACTTTATCCCATCTATTTAACACTTAGAACTCAGCTACTTCTATCCCATTCTTAAACTGGCATGATTTATTTTTTAAACCAATCTTAATAAGAGGATCGTATAAATGTTTCTGCTCAAAGATATGAGCTCCATTGTTTTGAATTACATCCGAACTCCTTATTATCATCCCTTCTCTTTTTGTATTAGGAATCATAGATGATAGTCTAATAGCCATCAATCAAAGCTCATTTATGTTCAATGGGCATACTCGTGAGTGTGCTTGGTATAAGAAATCAAGAATCAGCAACATTAAAAAAAAAACCATAAAAGAATATGATTATGGTCACCCAACTGGAATTGGAACCGTAAAATTACACATAACTTCTAGCTTCACCATATTATAAGTGGCCACATTGCAAATTGTTTCTACTGTTATTAAATTATGTGCTTGTTTTCCCTAAAAAAACTATTTTCATGCATAACTTCATTCTATACAACATCTTCTCTTCGAGCATACCTTCCTGTGTAGAGAAATATCAGTAGGTTGCCAAATGAGGCAGCCCTATAAACTCCTTCAATACGTTGTATTAAAATCCAAGCTCGTCGTGCCAGCGGCCTCTGAATGACAAAGATGAAAATTAGAGATAACTTTGACCCGACGCCATCAACCACAGACCCAAACCCACACAAGTACAGACCACCAAAAAAACATAAGAAAGAAAAGAAATAGAAGGAAAATAACAATAATAATAAAAATTTTATCTTCCAGAAGCAAGAGGTTAGTCACAGTACAGACAAAAGTATTACCTGTTCAGTGTCACCCCATCTACGGAAAGCAGAGAATGATTGTAAACGAGCCCATATGTACTGACCACCAACAGTAGCAATGCAATACCAAAGCTTCTGAGAGACGGTAAGTCCAGGACCCTCCAAGCCTGTTCTGACTGCAGGAAAATATTGCAACAAAGTACAACAAATTACAAGTTTGAATATTAGTAGGTTAAGCTATAAAAGACAAAACCAAGTCAAAGAATGAAAAAATAAAGAGTTATTCTGGAATTATACATGTGTGCTGAACTTAAGGAATTCAAACTCACTAAAGAACTTGTGGTCACCATGTCACCTGTATACACTTATGTATTATATGTGTGCTGCACATATGTTTCTATTTTGACCCCAAAACAACTATATGCTATATTTTAGGAAAAATAAAAGAAGAAAATAAGTCTATATATGGAAGCACACAGCAAAATCTCGTTCAAAAGTATATTATCAATTTGAAACAATGGCCCCAAGTAACTGAAATTACAGCAAAACACATCATTTCATAAACTATATAATTTATACTATAAAATTTGTGGGAGAATTATGAACTCAATTTAACAGTTATCTCCATAAATTACATTTGGTGTAAGGACACTCATCAAAATCAAAGACATTCAAAGTTTTTGAGGTGCAATTTCATATATGTATTTCCACTGAACAGAAACAAGATCCATTATAAGTAATAGAGCCAGGGAAGTTTAAACGTTATGCAACTATAATAATTACACAATTGAGTGAGATTATGATAAGTATACGACCAACTTTCCACCTATTAAATAGTGCTAAGTGCATAGCAGGAGAAGCAGCTTATTTGACAGTAGTTTATGAGAAACCCTTGTACATATATTCCTAAGCAATATAAACAAAAAATAAATTGATGAAACTACTAATTAGAACTATCGCATGACACCAAGAACCAATTATGTTAAGTAAAGGCATAAGCAGAGGTCCAGACCTTACCTTTTTCTCTGGCTTCCATTACACGTTCATCTCTGTACCTCAAATTCATTAGTGCAATTCCTGGAGTTGGCTTATCTACCCAAATTGAGAACCGCCAGATGAGAAACTCAAGAAATGCATCGAGCTCCGGTTCATATTGGAATAACATTCCTGGCTAATCCCAATAACAAAGAAATAAGATTAAAAACATTGATAAACTGAATTTCATTTCAATTGCTACACTATTGATTCCTTCAGTAAGAGAATTCAGATACCTTTATCAAAGAGAAGACCTTAACCAACTGTTCCTTTAACATGGCTGACATTTCAATGTCCAATCTTGCAGCATCAAACTGATTAACTCTAGATATCGAAATAGGTACTGTTGACTGCCCAAAACGGAAAAACATAAAAATAAAATAAAAAAACACAAACAAAAAACACCATAGTTAACACATGGATGATTTTCACAAACAACCAGAACCAAAATACAATCACTTCTTAGCTTGACAACAAGAACAAAACTTTACATGCAATTAGCATACCCAATACAAAGAAAATCATAAAAGTTCCAAATTTTGCTACAAGCAGCTCCAATCAATATCACATTTACATTCAACCATGTCCAACTTATTTCCATACCCCTTATCAAGATAACAAATTTCCCCAAAAATTTTGCTACAAATTCACATTCAAACACTCAAACCAAACAAATGAATAAAACAAAACCCCCAAAACCTCGTGGAGACCTGAGAGGCAAAAGGTTGAAGAAATATATCTAAACTTGAACAAAAAGATATAAATTTAAAATGGAAAGTTACATGGGTGTACCTGATGGGAAAGAGCAAGAGATTGCCAGTGAGGCAGCAGCTTCTGGTAAGTATGAATGCATGCATCTTCTGGTGGCGGTGGTGATGGTGGTGCCATGTTGGTTATGGTAGTCATCTATGAAAGTGGGTATGCTGATGGTGCAATTTGTGCTAGGGTTTCCTCCTCTTCTGCTTGCTGATGGGTTGTGGTTTCATTACAAGAAGAGAGAGGAGAGGGAGAGGGAGAGGGAGCCTGCTGAGATTGAGATGATTTGTTGGTTCAGTTATGTGTTCACAAACAGTTAAAACTTGTTGCAAAGACGTTTGCAGTGAAGAGATCATTTGGGCGGTTCCAGAGTAATTTTTCTGGTTGATGAAGGGTACTTTCGTCTTTTCGTATTTCATGATGATGACTCAACTTGACTCGACCGGTTTGTGACGTTTGTGTACAGGTTCTTGAGATTATCAAAATCTCAACCCTCACCTGTTTCTGGTTCAGGAGGATTAAGGCCTGGTGCTTTATGAGTTTTGTGTCATTTAAGAATAAGTGATTTATAATGAATATTAAAAAAAAATGAATTGGATATTAATTTAATATATACAGAAAATAATTGTTTTTAAAATTCATAAACGAACAGGTTTATTTATTTTATATTTTAAGTTTTTATTTATAAAATTTAATAAACATATATTATTGATTTCAAATATAAAAAATTTTAAAAATTATATATGATCGAGATTGATTTTAAAATATTAATAAATATTTTTTCTCCGAAAATGAATTCTAAACTTTGAGATCAAACAAGGCTTAAAAATTTTATTAATAATTAAATAAAGCTTTTATTCCTTTTTTATATGCATAAAATAGATTTATTTACTTACTTTTGATTCTATGAATTTGAATCTAATGAATTTTCTTTGGCTCACATTATCACTTGTATCATACATTGTTGAGTTGATTTCATTGAAAAAAAAAAAGTTTAAAAGGACCATCAATTCTTTTAAAACTTGTTTATAAGCCACTCAAACAAGTTTAAATAAACCCAAGAAGAAACTCAAAAAGAATTTACTATACAATTACCATCCACATCGATTTCATCAATAGAAAAACTAATTGCAATTAATTCTTTTTTTTTTTAATCCAACTTCATGTAAAAATTAAGTTAGGTAATATTCATATATATAAATAATATTAAAATATGTGACTGAATAAATTATGAAACAAGATTAACATACAAAACATATTAAAAAAAAGCTTTACAATATCAAAAAAAAAAAAATTTATATTACACACTCAATTTCTCAAAATTACCCCCGAAACCCCAACAAAATTCCCTCTCAACCTCATTGGCCAACTCTACCTCCCCAAATCTCCTCAACCCTTTACTAAAAACCTTACCCACATACTCATCGACTTTCCAACTGGACCCCACGCCACTCCTTTTCATCACCCAATAAATCCTCACCGTCGATTCCTTCAATCCGGCCCCCAGCACGCCCTTTATCACCCTCACCAGACCCTTTTCATCACCGCCGTCGATCTCCTCCATCTCGCCAATCAAGCGGTCGATCTCGTCCCCCATCCCGCTCCTGGCCAACGCATTGATCAAATCAGCGACTAGAGCCAAGTCCTGCTCTGGGTATTCTGATCGGAGGGTGGAGAAGACGTGGAGGGCGAGGAGGCACTCGTCCTGGCGGAGGAGCTCCCGGAGGGCGGCGAGGAGGTCGGTTTTGATAAGGCGCGAGAGGGAGGGGTAGGTGGGGGCATCTGGGTTGGATTTGTGGGCGCGTTTGAGGGATTGGACGGCTTGGATTGCTTCGGTGCTTAGGATTCTGCCTTTGACGAGAGGTCCACGATTGGAGCGTGGACCGCAGCGTATGGGAATGCAATGGACGGTGTTTGATTGGGTGATGATTGCTTTCGGTTTTGGTTTGGGAGGGTAATGTGAAGGGAGGAATGAGAGGGAGGAGTGAAGAGTCGAAGCCATTTTTGGAGAGGTTTTGAAGGTGAGGAGATAATTGTAGAGGTTTTAGATGTGAAAGGACCTTTTTGCCCTTTTGAAAAAAAATAAAGAATGATTTGACCTACTAATAATCCATTATAATCTATGATTTGTGTATAATTTCAAGAGAAGGCTTGAGAAAAATAATAAAATAGTGTAATTAAAGAGACTCTTTTGATTATTAGTTGATTCCTAATTTATTTGCATCGCTTAACTATATCTTTTTTTTAAATTTCCGATCTAAATTGAATGTGCAAATACAAAATTTATCGATAGTTTTTTTAAAGATAAAGACAAATCGATATAATACATTATTTTACAAAGCATCTATTATT
>SNVD02006547.1:0-24995 GCA_013180625.2 Boswellia sacra
TTAGGAGCATCAATGACCAAAGTCTAGTCATCCGTACCTTATAAATTTTAAACACAGCATTTTGAGGAAGTGAAGGGAAATATTTACGAAGGTTCGATAGAAAGATATCAGCATCCATGAAGAGAAGAAAAGGAGAAATATTACCGATAATGCGATTGAGTTTGTTCTTCTCCCAGATATGCACGTTTCAAACCTTCAGACAATGGCTTCAACTCCCGTATGAATGTTTCCTCAAGCTGTTGCACAATTAAACTCGAAGCACGGAATAATCAAATTAAACACAAGAAAAGAAACGAAAAGAAAAGAAAATAGAGACACATAAAAGAAATAAAAACACAAGAGCAAACGAAAGTAAAAAACAAACAACAAAGCAAATGAGACAGATGGCAAAGAGAGATAAAACCTGATCAATTATAATAGCCCATGAGAGGAATCTCCTCAAAACACAAAAAGTGATCCTTACTACCTTCTTTTCTTTGTCTCTTTTTATTTATGTTTCAAAAACATTGGGTTGCCTCCCAATAAGCGCTTGGTTTAATGTCCTCAGCCTGACCTTATCTGTCCTCACCCGTCAAGATAAGTTGGCTCGTAGAGAGGTACCTCATCGATGTCCTGAATCACTGAATTCTCATAGTAAAGCTTCAACTTGTGCCCATTCACCTTGAATACTTTATCCGTTTTTAAGCTCTTGATTTCCACTGCACCATGGGGAAAAACATTAGTAATAACAAAAGTTCCAACCCATCGAGATCGTAACTTACCTGGAAATAACTTGAGGCGAGAATGAAATAAAAGAACTTTTTGTCCCACTTCAAAATTCTTCCTGGAGATCATTTTATCATGAAATGCCTTAGTTTTCTCCTTGTAAATTCTGGAATTCTCATAGGCATCATTTCTAAGTTCTTCCAATTCTTGCAGTTGAAGCTTTCTTTGTTCTCCAGCAGCATCCATCTCCATGTTACAAAGCTTTACTGCCCACCATGCTTTGTGTTCGAGCTCTACCGGAAGGTGACATGGCTTACCATAGACTAACCTATACGGAGACATACCAATAGGTGTCTTGTAAGCAGTCCGGTATGCCCAAAGTGCATAATTAAGTCGTAGGCTCCAATCTTTTCTGTTCGGATTCACTGTCTTCTCGAGAATGGACTTGACTTCTCGATTTGAAACTTCAACTTGACCACTAGTTTGTGGATGATATGCAGTAGACAACTTGGGAGTGATGTTGTATTTCTTGAGCAAGGCTTCAAATGATCGGTTGCAGAAGTGTGTCCCTCTATCGCTAATCATGGCTCTTGGTGTTCCAAATCTCCCAAAAATGTTAGATTTCACAAAATCTACAACAACTTTAGAATCATTAGTTCTCGTAGCTTTTGCTTCCACCCATTTAGAAACATAATCAACAGCAAGTATAATGTAAACATTACCAAATGATGAAGGAAAAGGACCCATGAAATCAATACCCCACACATCAAAAATCTCGACAATAAGTATTGGGGTTTGTGGCATTTGATTTTTGGCACTTAAATTACCTGTCCTTTGACAACGGTCACAAGCTTTGCAGAACAGATATGCATCTTTGAACAATGAGGGCCAGTAGAATCCACAATCAAGAACTTTAAGGGCTGTTCTTTTAGGTCCGAAATGACCTCCACATGCATAAGAAAGACAGAAGGTTAAAATTGAATTAAATTCAGATTCAGAAATGCACCTTCTTATCACTTCGTCAGAACAATGCTTCCATAAGTACGGATCATCCCATATGTAATACTTGCCAATGTTCTTGATCTTGTCTCTTTGAGCTCGAGTCAAGTCATGTGGTAGCTTCTTGGTAACTAAGTAGTTGACATTATCTGCATACCAAGGGGCTAATCATTAGAGACAACAATGTTCAATCTGGAAAACTTTCTTGTAATGGCAGTACATCCTCGTATTGGACAATGCGACTGAGATGGTCTGCAACTAAGTTTTCACTTCCCTTCTTATCTTTGATCTCCAAGTCAAATTCTTGTAAAAGGAGTATCCACTTGATAAGCCTTGGTTTTGCATCTTTCTTTGTGAGCAAGTACCTCAAAGCTGCATGATCAGAATAAACGGTTACTTTAGTACCAATCAAATAAGATCGAAACTTTTCTAAAGCAGAAATAACCGCTAGCAGCTCTTTCTCAGTGGTAGAATAATTAAGTTGAGCATCATTTATAGTCTGAGATGCATAGTAAATGGCATGTGAAATTTTGCCAATTCGTTGACCCAAAACGGCACCCACAGCATAGTCACTCGCATCGCACATGATCTCGAATGGATGGATTCCAATTCGGAGATTGGAATTACTGGAGCCGAAGTCAAGAGTTCCTTCAGTTTCTCAAATGCCTATTTGCATTTCTCATCCAAATTCAAAGGGGCACATCATTCTGTAATAATCTGCATAGGGGTAATTGCTATCTTCGAGAAATCTTTGAGAATCTACGATAAAAACCTGCATGACCAAGAAACAAACGAATATCCCGCACACTTGTGGGAGGTGGTAAGGAATATATAAGATCTATCTTGGATTTATCCACCTCTAAACCCTTAGCAGAAATAACATGTCCCAAAACTATACCTTGATCTGCCATAAAATGACATTTCTCCCAATTTAGAACAAGGTTAGTTTCTATACATCTTTGAAGTATAAGGGTAAGGTTGTCAAGGCATTTGTCAAAAGAATCACCAAAAACACTAAAGTCATCCATAAATACCTCAATAATGTTCTCAACATAATCAGAGAAAATACTTACCATACACCTTTGGAAAGTGGCAGGGGCATTGCAAAGACCGAATGGCATGCATCGATAGGCAAATGTACCGAATGGCATGTGAATGTAGTTTTCTCTTGATCCTCAAGGGCAATGACAATCTGATTATATCCTGAATAGCCATCAGAAAACAATAATGAGAATGACCTGCTAATCTCTCAGCATTTGATCAATGAATGGCAAAGAAAGTGATCCTGCGAGTTGCAGAATTGAGCTTTCGCTAACAATACAAACTCCGCCACCGGTTTGGATACGAGTGGGAACTAGCTCATTATTGTCATTTAACCGCCGTAAAACACCAGATTTCTTCGGAACAACTTGGACTGGACTCACCCACTTGCTGTCCGAAATTGGATAAATCACACCCACATCTAACAATTTCAGGATTTCTTTCTTGACAACTTCCATCATGGGAGGATTCAACCTACGCTGTGCTTCTCTAGTGGGCTTGGATCCCTCTTCTAACAAGATGCGGTGCATGCATACGGCTGGACTAATACCTTTGATGTCAGCGACTGTCCACCCAATGACCGTTTTGTGATCTCGGAGCACTCTGATGAGTTTCTCTTCTTGTAATGGTGCAAGACCCTTTGCTATTATGACTGGCAAAGTATCTTTCTCACCTAGGAATACATGCTTCAAATGATCTGGAAGAGGCTTAAGCTCCAAGGCAGGTGCTTTCATCACGGAAGGTAGAAGTTTCTCATTAGATAAAGGCAATTCAATGTACGAAACATCATACTTGTTTGTGGTGATAGCTATAGTCTTATCCAAGCTTGCCACAGCTTCCTCCACTTCTTTAGACACTTGTATCAACTTCCTCGATTCTCTGAAATTTTCTGCCCCACTGTGCTCACTAATGGCTACTTCCAATGCATCCTTGCGAGTTAACTCAAAAAGTTGTTATGCCAAAGAATTGATAACATCAACTGCAAAAACAGAATGCAAGTCATTAGGGTACTCATGCCTAAAAATATTGAAACGAATCACCTCGCCATCAAACTCCATGGTGAGAGTGCCATCATGAACATAAATCTTCGTTTCGGGCAGTATTTCAGAATGGCTCCCAAAGAGCGGGTTTGGTTGGGAGATGTCTCATCCTCATTTCCAGAACATAGAAGGTCTGCTGGAAAAAAAACCAATGATTTACTGCACAAAGCACATCTTCCAAAACTCCTTTGGGATATGCATTAAACGATCAACCAGTTGAATTACTAATACCAGTTTCGCAAGGGGTCCAAGATTCAAAGAAGCATAAATAGAATATGGCATGACATTAATAGATGCTCCTAAATCTAATATAGCTCTTTCAAACTTGTATTACCAATGGTGCATGGAATGATGAACGTACCTGGATCTTTGCATTTTGGAGGAATTTTTCTTTGCAATACAGCTGAAACATTTTCCCCCACACTTACTTTCTCATTTCCCTTCAACTTTCTCTTGTTGGTGCATAACTCCGTGAGAAATTTTGTACAACGAGGTACTTGCTCAATAGCATCCAGAAGTGGTATATTTACCTCGATTTTGTGAGAAATTTCCAGGATTTTTTGTTCTTGTTCCTCCTTTGATTTTGCAAATCTGCTAGGAAATGATGGAGGAGTAACATATGAAGGCATATGGGTTTTAGGATTACCTTAGAAGAATGATGTTTATTCTGGTGGGATGGTATCATCCCCTTCATCAATTTGTGATTTCTTTGGTGGAATCTCTAATTGCTTTCCATTTCTCAAAGTTACAGCATTAGCATTCTCTCTTGGATTGATCAATGGCTGAGATGGTAATTTTCCCGAGCTTTGACTCTCAAATTTGCTCATGTTAGTGGCCAATTGTCCCATTTGATTTTCCAGGTTTTGGATACGTGCCCTAGTTTCCTGCTGAAATTGCATTGTGTTAGTGGCAAGTGCTTTAACAATATCCTGGAGAGACATACCTGAATTTTGTGGAGCTGGTTGTGGTGCCGGTTGTGGTTGTGCTTGAAATGGTTGCTGCACCCTTGGTTGATTGAAACCTGGTGGTCGATTTGGTATGGCATTTGGGGCAATTGTTTGATGATTCCCATATCTTAAATTAGGGTGATCTCTCCATCCAGCATTGTAAGTATTGGAGAAAGGGTCATACCTTTGCCTTGGTTGTCCTGGAAATCCACCCATGGCATTGGCTTGTTCTGTATCTCCTTCTTGCAAAGTTTGACACATGTCGGTTGGATGGTCCATGGCAGAACATACCCCACATGCATAAGATTGCTGCATATGTCCTACACCCATTTGTTTTACAAGAGAGGTTAAGTTCACAAAGTCGTTGTTCAAGGTTTGAAAGTACTACCTCATTTATCTTTTTGATAGTGTGGCCTCAAATTGACTGCTGAATGTGCGGGAGTTCGCCCCGCCATGTTCACTAATCAACGTCTTGCAACGTTCGGTGTTTTTATTAACTAGTGCTCCACCACTAGCAGCATCAAATGATACTCCTTTCATTGGTAAGAGACCCTCATAGAAATTTGAATTAGGGAGGTCCATCAAATTGATGGTTTGGACAGCTAGCACATAACCTTTTAAATCTCTCCCAATATTCATGAAGTGATTCTCCATTGTGTTGTCGAATGCCACTAATATCTTTTCTAATATTTGTACTTTCGAGGCTGGAAAGTATTTCTCCAAAAAGAGTTTACTCATCTCATTCCAAGTGGTAATGGTACCTGGTGGTAGATAGTATAGCAAATCTTTTGCCGAATCTGCTAATGAGAATGGGAAAGCTCTCAATTTAATTTGCTCTTCAGAAACGCCGGTTGGCTTCATACTTGAGCATACCACATGAAATTCTTTGAGGGGTGTTTGTTCGATCCTCTCTGCAAAACACCATGAAAGTAGGCAAGAGATGAATCAGTCCAGATTTTAGTTCAAAATCTATCTCAAAATTGGTGCTTATGCATAGCGGTTGTTGATCAATAATTGGAGCCGCTAACCCCTTAAGAGTCTGATCGTTTTCCATCGCCATTGCTTCTGATTCAGATTTGATTGAACTGCAAGAAGATGGGAGGGAAGTATGTCGTGCAAGGTCAAATTCTGGAGGTGGAGTTGAAATTGACCGACTTAGCCTTAAATTCGAGGATTGGAGAAACTCCTTAATTCCCTTAAGTCGTTGATCCGCTTCTCCCTCGGACATAAAAGCCTAAACACAAGCAATCAGAAAATAACAATCAAGAATCAGTAGTAAAAACAGAATAACAAATTGATTAGAAAATCAATCCCCTGGCAACCCCCGGCGCCAAAAACTGATGCGTTCGAACTAGGAAGTATACTAGTCGCACAAGTAATTAAAGTGATAAGTAAGATATCGTTCCATGAGAATTTGATTCTAATTGAATTTGTTATTTTCCAACAATAATAAACTAAACAGGGGGGGTTTTGTTGATGATTAACTAAACTTAATACGGAAAGCAAATGAAAGAATAAACAACGCAAAGTAAAATGGAGTGAAAAATCAATGAGAGACACTTGGTTAAGGGTTCTTTCTCTGCCACAAGATATGAATTTGTGAATTAACATAGAATTGTAATACAATTACAGCATTGAAGTTATCAACCGTAGATAACAACAAGCTCTGTTATCCCAATCTTTCCTTACTTTGTTGTTAAATAAAACAAGCCTTTATTTAATCTCTAACCATTAAACAACCTAGAAACAAGCTCTATGAGTTTAATTTCCAAAAAAATGGAAGAATACGATGAGAAAGAAGAAAGATAGGTTGATCTAAGCAATAATCACACAAGTTCGGATTATTTAACCTAGGTTGTATTTTCCAATTGCCATCTCTGATCACAATTTTGCTACTAATGATTGGAAATTCATGACAATTACGGATCAAGATTTCTAATCTAGCAATAGACAATCACAGATTATATTCAGTTGGCCATTCCAAATACAATCAGTAAGCAATCTGATGCATTCGAAACTAGCAAGTATACTAGTCGCACAAGTAATAAAGTGATAAGTAAGATATCGTTCCCACGAGGATTGATTCTAATTGAATTTGTTATTTTCAGCAACAATAAATTAAATAAGGGGTTTGTTGATGATTAAACTAAACTCAATACGAAAGCAAATGAAGAATAATACAAAACAAAGTAAATCAATTGAGCAATTACAACAAGAAAGAAATCGGTTAAGGATCATTTCTCGCCCAAGATATGGATTTGCGAATTAATTGTAGAATTATCATCCAATTACACCCATTGAAATTATCAACCGTAGATAACAATAAGCTCTGTTATCCCAATCTTTCCTTACTTTGTTGTTAAATAAAACAGGCTCTTTATTTAATCTCTATCCATTAAACAACCTAGAACAAGCTCTTTAAATTTAATTTAATGGATGCATTACGATGAGAAAGATAGGTTGATCTAAGCAATAAAAACACAGCTCGGATTATTTATCTTAGGTTGTATTTTCTAATTGCAATCTCTGATCACAATTTTGCTACTAATGATTGGAAATTCATGACAATTACGGATCAAGATTTCTAATCTAGCAATAGATAACAACAGATTATATTCAGTTGGCCATTCCAAATACAATCAATAAACAATCAAAAGCATTAGATATGGGAAAATACAAGCAACTCAATTAGAGAATTGGATAACAATTTCTTGCACAATCAACTCACAAAATCCATATCAAGGGCTTTGAAATCACCCTCAACCAATTCAGATTTAGTTACACATATTCAATCAGAATAACAAATACAATACAGCGAAATTCCAGAATTGAAAAGGAAAGAAAGAACTTAGCAAATTCTTTGAAAAACTTCTTTGTAGATGAATCTTATTGGAATTGTAGTTCCTCCTCTTTCAAAATCTTCTTTCTCCTTCAAGAACTCCAAGGGATGAGAGAAATCCAGAAAGCAGCCTCCTCCCACGTTTTCCCCCCTTCAAGTTATCAAAATAAAACCCTAAAATGTGTTTAAATACTCTGCTACAGTAACCTGCTACAGTGTCCCGTATTATACATGCCACAGTGATTTGTGGAATTACATTTCTATACTTCTCACACTGTTTTGATTACAACTTTTGGTACACTGAATGGATTTATAAACCGTAAATTTCTTCAAAAAATAGACTTCGAGAGCTTTTTAACGGTATATAATATGTCATCGGGTTCACTGTATATCAATACAATTAAATCCGAGAAGATGGTTGACTAGCAGAGGTGAAAATGAAGGGTTTTACTCCATTTTTGTGCAAGTTGCTCCAAAACTCCTACAAACATCAAAAACGCACAAAAACATAAAAATACCAAGGAATATAGCAAAGAAACATGGACGAATTGATATGAAAATGATATAGAAATAGACACTTATCAAATTCCCCCACACTTAGACTTTGCTAGTCCTCGAGCAACTACGACAATATGAAATAAAACTAAACCGAAACAGAATCAACAAAAAAAATTAAACACACAAATGCTTTATCTTGCAAATAGGCCTCAAAGATTGTACTTAATTATAACCCAAGGAAAACTTCAAAATATGCACTTGATCAAGAATTTCATCTCAAGGATTAGTTTCGCTTCACTTCAATTCCTCAAGTGTGTGTATGTAGAGCCATTCTCACCTAATCACTTGTAACCCGGATGAGTTTATGCATAAAAATGAATCATATTTAATATTGAAGATGTGTGTATAAATGAACTCCATAGGCCTGCTTTCAAGTCACTCTCCACTAATGTAGACATGCACAACACCAAGGATCAAGTAGGACTTTATTAAGCTTGTAACGTTTGGCTTGGGTGAAGGTATGATAAAGGATAATAATTTGGCTCAAATCAACCACAAACACATAAATCATTCAAGACTATGTAGAGCTCAACCCTATAACACAACTTCATTTCAATTCACCAGGTTACTCCCCCAAACTTATTTAGAACACTCAATCTTTTTTTTTTTTTCAGAAAACAAAGAAAACTACACCCCCACACTTTGTTGTTTCATTCTTTTTAAGAACACTTAAGGGTATAGATCTCTTATTCTTCTTCTTTTGTTCTTTTTTTTTCTTTTTTCTTTTGTTCTCTTTTTTTTTCTTTTTTTCTTTTTTTTATTACACTTCCCCTCCCCCACACTTAAACAACACATTGTCCTCAATGTGTAAGTACGTGGACGATAAGTACAGATTGTCTTTTTTTTTCTTTTTTTTTTTACAAACATAATAGAACTCACTAGCATTGCTCATGAAACATCCCAACCTCCTCTAACTTCCCAAAACCAGAACATAGCTCAAAAATTAATTGTGAATGATCTACATGCTCATAGGTAAGGGATAAACTGTTTGGAACAAATTCATTTGAGGTTAGGAAATCTTTAGTGAGTTAACAAAGAAAAAGGCTTACAAAGGCTCAAAGGGGTAACTAGGGATCAATTTCAGTCAAGGTTGGATATTAAGGCTCAAACGGTCCAAAGATGGCCTAAATCATTTCCCCAATGTTGCACAGTCTAGGATTTCGCCTCGAGTGACCATCAAACAAGTTCTAGAATTCATTGAAAATCTGAAGAAACATTTAAATTACATAAACTTTCTCTAAGTGAACAAATAACTCAGTGATAATAGCTTAGTGCTCAATGTTGCGCAAGGAATCAAAAGCAAAGCGAAAAACAATAAACATTTCAAGCACACAGATCCATGCATCATTTATCATTTTCCAAGAGTTATTCTTAATTCAATCATTATCTTATCATCAACCCACAAAATGCAAGAAAAGAGGTACGTGGCGTTGTTACACCTGAGTCAAGATTGTATATTTCAACAATCCTTTAGGACCAGTAGCCCGCAGACTTAAGGTTTCCAGCCTATATACCTTTATTATGAAAGAACAAAAACAAGAAACAAGACACTTCAAACAACATGAAATAAACAAACTACAGATTTATTGAGAGAGAATGCGTTTCAAGAGTTAAGAAAACCCCATATTCTGCCATTCTCAGGTTTTTTCCACAATTGTTTTTTTGAATCGAAACTGATAAAGATAAAAACACATAACAACTCTAAATTACGCAAAACTAAACTCACTCATAAAATAACAAAGTTCACAAGTCAGCAAACAAAAACAAGTTAGTTAGAATGGGTCTAAAAAGTTTAGAAGTTAGCCTCCTTATTCAGCCATTATAGATTAAAGAGATCCATAATGCGTTTCAAGAGGACTTAAACTTTTTAAGCCGCCACTCTAAAAACCAAGATTAGAAAATATTACCTGGGAGGAAAGAAACAACCTGAAAAATCTCAAAATAAATAACATGAAAAACTTCAAATAAACACAATAAAAAGAAAGTAAACAAAAACGAAGCGAACCAATAGATAGAGATTACAGATGGAGCGTTAAATCCAGTCTACGCCTTTTATTGCCTTCTCCAAACCAATCTACCCGAGCCGTTGTTGGATCAGGCGAATAGACGAATCCTTGGAGTTTATCAATTAACTCCCTGCAGTTGAAGCTGTAACCAGGATTTGCCTCGCCGACGGTGAGATGAAGTTTTTCTCTACAGCTTGATCAAGAAAGGACAACAAACCATCAAAACAATTATTGACATTTAACAAACCAATGGGTTTCCGATGGATGTTTAGCTGTGGCCAAGAGGTGATTTGAAATATCTCCTCAATGTACCATAACCACCGGGCAAAGCTATAAATGCATCAGATTTAATGACCATATGTGCAATACGCTCATGCATGCTAGAGACCTGTAACTCTTCCCCTATGGTGTTGCCTACGATATCTCGTACAGCTAATGGTTTATGGATAATGCCGAGAACTTTGCTCCCTCCTAGGGATGCAGCTGTTGACACACACCCCATTAACCCAAGACTACCCCCTCCATAAATCAAATGAATACCCCTCGCAGCTAATGTCCTACCAAGATAAAGAGCTGCTGTTGTAAACTCTCCATCTTTACCAAATTGCGATCCACAAAATAAGCATATATTTTTGAATCGCCGAATTGGTGTTTTCTCCATTTCTAAAAGTGCTCTAAACTTGTGCAAGACAATGATGTACGTTAGGTATTATGCGATTCAAGTGCAAGACAGGTTATCAAATGACATTTGAGAATATGCAAAATGGATATATACACACGTAAAACTCTCAAATTTGACACATGGGGACATAATTTCGGTGGGGGTTGCTTGATGCAGATTTATCGCCCCAAAATTTGAAAAAATGAGATATGCTTTCGGCGAGGTTTGACAAAACCTACACACTTGTCTCCCACGTGAAGCATAGAAAATGGAGATACACTTTCGGCGGGGGTTGACAAAACCCCCGCACTTGTCTCCCACGTGAAGCATAAAAAATGGAGATACACTTTCGGTGGAGGTTGACAAAACCTCCACACTTGTCTCCCACGTGTACTTATGCCATAGGGTAGTCATATGGTTTGTCAAAAAAGAAAACTTGAAATTAAAACAAACAAAATCAACAAACAACAACAACACAAAAACAACATTGATAATCAGATCAAACGAAACAAGAAAAAAATTCTACAACAACAACACACATTCAAATATACAAGTAGTTGTGATTGTGGCTCACATCTTCTCTGGTTTTACGTCCAGTAACGGCTGAAACGCCTTCTATGAGTCGGGGATTTGCTTCCCATCCAGTTTTGTTATAAACTGGCAAACAGGGTCGTTTTTAGTCAGATTCCCTAGACTATAACACTGCAATTCATCACGAAATTGTGTCCATAGATAAGCAATTCACGCTGAACAAGTCCACAAGAATGTGACTCGAGAGTTAACAAAACATTATCCAGCGACTCATTACTCAAACCATTCTTAATAAATGAAAGTTTATCTTCTCTATTACTGGACGCAAAACCTAATGAACGACAAGTCTGGTTACAATTCCATCTAGCACATTTATAACAAACTTGTAACCTATTCGCTCTTCGCCTCTTGGCGTAGTAGCTCTTTCCTAGACCAGGCATGTATTTTGCGAGATTAATGCCCGGCTCACCGGACAATCTCACCTTGGCTTCGATAAGCCATCGGATATCAGCAGGCACATTTAGGAGCATCAATGCCCAAAGTTTAGTCATCCGTACTTTATAAATTTTAAACACAGCATTTTGAGGAAGTGAAGGGAAATATTTACGAAGGTTCGATAGAAAGATATCAGCATCCATTGAAGAGAAGAAAAGGAGAGATATTACCGATAATGCAATTGAGTTTGTTCTTCTCCCAGATATGCACGTTTCAAACCTTTGGCGAATGACTTCAACTTCCGTTTGGATGTTTCCACAAGCTGCTGCACAAATGAGCTCAAAGTACAGAGTAATCAAATTAAACAAAAGAAAGGAAAAGAAAAGAGCAAAACGAAACTAAAGACACATAAAAGAGATAACAACACAATAGCAAACAAAAGTCAAAAACAAGTAAAAAATATAAAAAACAAATGAGACAGATGGCAAAGAGAGATAAAACCTGATCAATTTGATGGCCTACGAAAGGAATCTCCTTGAGACACAAAAATCGATCATTATTACCTCATTTTATTTTTCTTTTCTTCTTTTTTTTTTTTTTATTTTTCAAAAACATTGGGTTGCCTCCCAATAAGCGCTTGGTTTAAGTCCTCAGCCCGACGTTGGTTCCATCATGGGAGGATCCAATTTCTGTTGTGCTTCTCTAATGGGCTTGGATCCCTCTTCTAAAAAGATACGGTCAATGCATATGGATGGGCCTTGGATTTCAACAATTGTCCACTCAATAGCTATTTTGTGATCCTGTAAGTATTCGGACGAGTTTATCTTCTTGTATTCGTGCAAGGCCCATTTCCATTGTAACTCGCAAAGTATCATCTCACCCAAGCATCCATAATTCAATGATTCTGGAAGTGACTTAAGCTCCAAGGTATTGGCTTTCATCACAGAAAGAAGAAGTTTCTCATTAGATAAAGGCAATTCAATGTACGAAACATCATACCTATTTGTGGTGATAGCTATAGTCTCATCCAAGCTTGTCACAGCTTCCGCCACTTCTTTAGACACTTGTATCAGCTTTCTTGGTTCTTTGAAACTTTCTATCCTTATGTGTTCACTAATGGCAACATCCACTCCATTCTTGCAAGTTAACTCAAAACATTGTTGTGGCAAAGAATCAATAATGGCAACTGCAAAAACAGAATGCAAGTCACTAGGGTACCTCATTGCCTCGAAAATATTGAAACGGATCACTTTGGCATCAAACTCCATGGTGAAAGTGCCATCATGAACATCAATCTCGATTCTAGCAGTTTTCGAGAATGGTCTCCCTAAAAGAATCGGTGTTGGATTAGAAGATGTCTCATCCTCTATTTTAAGGACATAGAAGTCTGCTGAGAAAACCAATTGATTCACCTGCACAAGCACATCTTCCACAACTCTTTTGGGATATGCATTAAAATAATCAACAAGTTGAATGGTAATACCAATTTTTGCAAAAGGTCCAAGATTCAAAGAAGCATAAATAGAATATGGCATGACATTAATAGATGCTCCTAAATCTAACATAGCTCTTTCAAACTTCGTTTTACCAATGGTGCATGGAATGGTGAACGTACCTAGATCTTTGCATTTCGGAGGAATTTTTCTTTGCAATACAGCTGAAACATTTTCCCCAACACTTACTTTCTCATTCCCTTTTAAATTTCTCTTGCTAGTGCATAACTCCTTGAGACATTTTATATAACGAGGTACTTGCTCGATAGCATCCATAAGTGGTATATTTACCTCGATTTTGTGAGAAGTTTCCAGGATTTCTTGTTCTTGTTCCTCCTTCTTCAATTTTGCCAATCTACTAGGAAAAGGTGGAGGAGTAACATATGAAGGAATAGGAGTTATAGGATTCACCTGAGAAGTCAATGTTTTGTTCATGGTGGATGTGGTGTCATCTACTTCATCAGTTTGTGATTTCTTTGCCAGATTTTGGATACTTGCCCCAGTTTCCATTTGCTCTCCACTTCGAATTTGCTCTTCACTTCGCAAAGTTATCGCACAAGCACTCTCTCTTTGATTGATCACTGTTTGAGAAGATAATTTTTCTGAGCATTGGCCCTCGAATTTGCTCATGCTAGTAGCCAATTGTCCCATTTGATTTGTGAGGTTTTGGATACTTGCCCCAGTTTCCTGCTAAAATTGCATTGTGTTAGTGGCAAGTGCATTAACAATATCCTGGAGAGACATACCTGAGTTTTGTGAAGCTGGTTGTGGTGCTCGATGTGACATTGGTGGTGGTTGCATTTGAAATGGTTGCTGCAGTCTAGGTTGATTGAAACCTTGTGGCCAATTTGGTATGCCATTTGGGATGATTGGTTGATGATTCCAGTAACTGAAATTAGGGTGATCTTCCCATCCAGCATTGTAAGTGTTAGAAAAGGGATCATACCATTGCCTTGTTTGTCCTGGAAATCCATCCATGGCATTGGCTTGTTCCATATATTCTTCTTGTAAAGTTGGATAAATGTCGATTGGATGCTCCATCGTAGAATATATCCCACATTCATAAGATTTTTGCATATCTCCTACAGCCATGTTTTCCACAAGAGAGGTTAGCTCATAAAGTTGTTGTTCAATGTTCGGAGTGCTTACATCATTTACTCTCCATGGTACTTGTGGCTCAAATCCGCTACTGAATTGATAGAAGTTTACTGCCATGTTGTCTAAACACAAACAATCAGAAAAGAAAAACAAAGAAAATATGAATCAACAATGAAAACAAAAATAACAAATCGATTAGAAAATCAATCCCCGGCAACGGCGCCAAAAACTTGATGCGTTCGAAACTAGCAAGTATACTAGTCGCACAAGTAATAAAGTGATAAGTAGATATCTTTCCCACGAGGATTGATTCTAATTGAATTCGTTATTTTCCAGCAACGATAAACTAAACAGGGGGGGTTTTGTTGGATGATTAACTAAATGAAATAAGAATGCAAATTAAGAATAACAAAACAGAAGTTAATTTTAATGAAAGATCAATGAGAGACACTTGGTTAAGGGTTCTTTCTCTGCCACAAGATATGAATTTGTGAATTAACATAGAATTGTAATCCAATTACAGCATTGAAGTTATCAACCGTAGATAACAACAAGCTCTGTTATCCCAATCTTTACTTACTTTGTTGTTAAATAAAACAAGCTCTTTATTTAATCTCTATCCATTAAACAACCTAGAACAAGCTCTCTGAGTTAATTCAATGGATGCATTAGGATAAGAAAGATAGGTTGATCTAAGCAATAAACACACAAGCTCGGATTATTTAACTTAGGTTGTATTCTCCAATTGCAATCTCTGATCACAATTTTGCTACTAAGGATTAGAAATCAAGACAATTATAGATCAAGATTTCTACTCTAGCAATAGACAACAACCAGATTATATTCAGTTGGCTATTCGAAATACAATCTAGCAAGCAATCATAAGCATTAGATATAGGAAAATACAAGCAAATTCAATTAGAGAATTGGATAACAATTCCTTGCACAATCAATTAAGGGATCCTTCTCTACCACAAGATATGGATTTGTGAATTAATCGTAGAATTGTCATCCAATTACAGCATTAAAATTATCAACCGTAGATAACAACAAGCTCTGTTATCCCAATCTTTCCTTACTTTGTTGTTAAATAAAACAGGCTCTTATTTAATCTCTATCCATTAAACAACTTAGAACAATCTCTCTAAATTTAATTCAATGGATGCATTACGATAAGAAAGATAGGTTGATCTAAGCAATAAACACACAAGCTCGGATTATTTAACTTAGGTTGCATTCTCCAATTGCAATCTCTGATCACAATTTTGCTACTAAGGATTAGAAATTCAAGACAATTACGGATCAAGATTCTACTCTAGCGATAGACAACAATTAGATTATATTTAGTTGGCCATTCCAAATACAATCAGCAAGCAATCATAAGCATTAGATATGGGAAAATACAAGCAACTTCAATTAGAGAATTGGATAACAACTTCTTGCACAATCAACTCACAAAAACCATATCAAGGGCCTTGAAATCACCCTCAACCAATTCAGATTCAGTTACACATGTTTAAGAACGTGGTAAATACAATACAACATGGAGACATTTCAGAAAATGAAAGGGAAGGGAAAAACTTAGCAAATTTGATGTAATTCTCTTTGGATTATAGTTCTTCCTCTTTCCAAGCTTCCTTTCTCCTTCAAGAACTCCAGGAGATGAAAAAAATCCAGAGTTGCAGCCTCTACCACGTTCTCCCCTCTTCAAGTTATCAAAATAAAACCCTAAAATGTGTTTAAATACTCTGCTACAGTGACTTGCTACAGTTCCCCGTATTATACATGCTACAGTGACTTGTGGAATTATATTTCTATACATCTCACACTGTTTTGATTACAACTTTTGGTACACTGAATGGATTTATAAACCGTAAATTTCTCCAGAAAATAGACTTCGGGAGCTTTCCAACGGTATATAACATGTCATCGGGTTCATTGTATATCAGTACAATTAAATCCGAGAAGATCACCGACTAGCAAAGGTGAAAATGAAGGGTTTTACTCCATTTTTGTGCAAGTTGCTCCAAAACTCCTACAAACATCAAAACCACACAAAAACATGAAAATACCAAGGAATATAGCAAAGAAACATGGACGAATTGATATAAAAGTAATACATAAATAGACACCTATCATGAGTATGTTTGCCAGGGACCATCCAAACGACATGCCAATTTTTGTGTGTCCAACCTGCAAGAAGGAGATACAGAACAAGCCAATGCCATGGGTGGATTTACAGGACAACCAAGGCAAAGGTATGACCCTTTCTCCAATACTTACAATGCTGGATGGAGAGATCACCCTAATTTAAGATATGGTAATCATCAACAAATTGCCCCAAATGCCATACCAAATCGACCACCAGGTTTCAATCAACCAAGGGTGCAGCAACCATTTCAAGCACAACCACAACCAGCACCACAAACAGCTTCACAAAATTCAGGTATGTCTCTCTAGGATATTGTTAAAGCACTTGCCACTAACACAATGCAATTTCAGCAGGAAACTAGGGCAAGTATCCAAAACCTGAAAAAACAAATGGGACAATTGGCCACTAACATGAGCAAATTTGAGAGTCAAAGCTCAGGAAAATTACCTTCTCAGCCGGTGATCAATCCAAAAGAGAATGCTAGTGCTGTAACTTTGAGAAGTGGGAAGCAATTAGAGATTCCACCAAAGAAATCACAAACTGATAAAGGGGATGACACCACTTCCACCATGAATAAAACATCATCTTCTAAGGTAAATCCGAAAACTCATATTCCTTCATATGTTACTCCCCCACCTTTTCCTAGCAGATTTGCAAAATCAAAGAAGGAGGAACAAGAGCAGGAAATCCTGGAAACTTTTCGCAAGATCGAGGTAAATATACCACTTCTGGATGCTATTAAGCAAGTACCTCGTTATGCAAAATTTCTCAAGGAGTTATGCACCAACAAGAGAAAGTTGAAGGGAAATGAGAAAGTAAGCGTGGGGAAAAATGTTTCAGCTGTACTACAAAGAAAAATTCTTCCGAAATGCAAAGATCCAGGTACGTTCACCATTCCATGCACCATTGGTAGAACCAAGTTTGAACGAGCTATGTTAGATTTAGGAGCATCTATTAATATCATGCCATATTCTATTTATGCTTCTTTAAATCTTGGACCTCTTGCGGAAACTGGTATTAAAGTCAAAAAAAACCCCCAACTTGCGCTGATCATTTTAATCGCATTCCCAAGGGCAGTTTGTGGAAGATGTGCTTGTCAGGTAAATCAATTGGTTTTTCCAGGGCTTCTATGTTCTGGAAATGGAGGATGAGACATCTCCCAATCCAACACCGATTCTTTTGGGGAGGCCATTCTTGAAAACTGCCCGAACGAAGATTGATGTTCATGATGGCACTCTCACCATGGAGTTTGATGGCGAGGTGAGTCGTTTCAATATTTTTGAGGCAATGAGGTACCCTAGTGACTTGCATTCTGTTTTTGCAGTTGATGTTATTGATTCTTTGGCATAACAACTTTTTGAGTTAACTCGCAAGGATGCATTGGAAGTAGCCATTAGTGAGCACATTGGGGCAGAAAATTTCAGAGAATCGAGGAAGTTGATACAAGTGTCTAAAGAAGTTGAGGAAGCTGTGGCAAGCTTGGATGAGACTATAGCTATCACCACAAATAGGTATGATGTTTCGTACATTGAATTGCCGTTATCTAATGAGAAACTTTTTCCTTCTGTGATGAAAGCACCTGCCTTGGAGCTTAAGCCTCTTCCAGATCATTTGAAGCATGTATTCTTGGGTGAGAAAAGATACTTTGCCAGTCAAATAGCAAAGGGGCCTGCACCATTACAAGAAGAGAAACCATCCGATAGTGATTTCTTCGAGATCACAAAAAAACCCCCAAAAAAAAAAACAGGGGGGGGCCATTGGGTGAACAATCGCTGACATCAAAGGTATTAGTCCAGCCGTATGCATGCACCGCATCGTGTTAGAAGAGGGATCCAAGCCCACTAGAGAAGCACAGCGGAGGTTGAATGCTCTGATGATGGAAGTTGTCAAGAAAGAAATCCTGAAATTGTTAGATGTGGGTGTGATTTATCCAATTTCGGACAGCAATTGGGTGAGTCCAGTCCAAGTTGTTCCGAAGAAATCTGGTGTTACGGGGTTAAAGAATGACAATAATGAGCTAGTTCCCACTCGTATCCAAACGGCCGGCGTTAGTTGGTATGATTATCGGAAGCTCAATTCAGAACTCGCAAGGATCACTTTCCTTTGCCATTCATTGATCAAATGCTGGAGAGATTAGCAGGTCATTCTCATTCTTGTTTTCTTGATGGCTATTCAGGATATAATCAGATTGTCATTGCCCCTGAGGATCAAGAGAAAACTACATTCACATGCCTATTTGGTACATTTGCCTATCGACGCATGCCATTCGGTCTTTGCAATGCCCCTGCCACTTTCCAAAGGTGTATGGCAAGTATTTTCTCTGATTATGTTGAGAACATCATTGAGGTATTTATGGATGACTTTAGTGTTTTTGGTGATTCTTTTGATAAATGCCTTGAAAACCTTACCCTTATACTTCAAAGATGTATAGAAACTAACCTTGTTCTAAATTGGGAGAAATGTCATTTTATGGTAGATCATGATATAGTTTTGGGACATGTTATTTCTGCTAAGGGTATAAAGGTGGATAAATCCAAGATAGATCTTATATGTTTCTTACCACCTCCCACAAGTGTGCGGGATATTCGTTCGTTTCTTGGCCATGCAGGTTTCTATCGTAGATTCATCAAAGATTTCTCGAAGATAGCATTGCCCTATGCAGATTATTACAGAATGATGTGGCCTTTGAATTTGATGAGAAATGCAAAGAGGCATTTGAGAAATTGAAGGAACTCTTGACTTCGGCTCCAATAATCCAATCTCCAAATTGGAATTATCCATTCGAGATCATGTGTGATACGAGTGACTATGCTGTGGGTGCCGTTTTGGGTCAACGAATTGGCACAATTTCACATGCCATTTACTACGCATCTCGGACTTTAAATGATGCTTAACTTAATTATTCTACCACTGAGAAAGAGCTGCTAGCGGTTATTTTTGCTTTAGAAAAGTTTCGATCTTATTTGATTGGTACTAAAGTAACCGTTTATTCTGATCATGCATCTTTGAGGTACTTGCTCACAAAGAAAGATGCAAAACCAAGGCTTATCAGGTGGATACTCCTTTTACAGGAATTTGACTTGGAGATCAAAGATAAGAAGGGAAGTGAAAACTTAGTTGCAGACCATCTCAGTCGCATTGTCCTTGATAAGAATGCACTGCCATTACAAGAAAGTTTTCCGGATGAACAATTGTTGTCTCTAAATGTAGTAGCCCCTTGGTATGCAGATATTATCAATTACTTAGTTACGAAGAAGCTACCACATGACTTGACTCGAGCTCAAAGAGACAAGATCAAGAACATTTCCAAGTACTACATATGGGATGATCCGTACTTATGGAAGCATTGTTCTGACCAAGTGATAAGAAGGTGCGTTTCTGAATCTGAATTTAATTCAATTTTAACCTTCTGTCGTTCTTATGCATGTGGAGGTCACTTCGGATCAAAAAGAACAGCCCTCGAAGTTCTTTATTGTGGATTCTACTGGCCATCATTATTCAAAGATGCATATCTCTTCTGCAAAGCTTGTGACCGTTGTCAAAGGACAGGTAATTTAAGTGCCAAAAATCAAATGCCACAAACCCCTATACTTATGTCGAGATTTTTGATGTGTGGGGTATTGATTTCATGGGTCCTTTTCCTTCATCATTTGGTAATGTTTACATTATACTTGCTATGGATTATGTTTCTAAAGGGGTAGAAGCAAAAGCTACGAGAACTAATGATTCTAAAGTTGTTGTAGATTTTGTGAAATCTAACATTTTTGCGAGATTTGGAACACCAAGAGCCATGATTAGCGACGGAGGGACACACTTCTGCAACCGATCATTTGAAGCCTTGCTCAAGAAATACAACATCACTCACAAGGTGTCTACTGCATATCATCCACAAACTCGTGGTCAAGTTGAAGTTTCAAATCGAGAAGTCAAGTCCATTCTCGAGAAGACAGTGAATCCGAACCGAAAAGATTGGAGCCGACGATTGAATGATGCACTTTGGGCATACCGGACTGCTTACAAGCACCTATAGGGATTCTCCGTATAGGTTAGTCTATGTAAGCCATGTCACCTTCCAGTAGACGCTCGAACACAAAGCATGGTGGGCAGTAAAGCTTTGTAACAATGGAATGGATGCTTGCTGGAGAAACAAAGGAAGCTTCAACTGCAAGAATTGGAAGAACTTATAAAGGATATGCCTATGAGAATTCCAGAATTTACAAGGAGAGAACTAAGGCATTTCATGATAAACAGATCTCCAGGAAGAATTTTGAAGTGGGACAGAAAGTTCTTTTATTTCATTCTCGCCTCAAGTTATTTCCAGGTAAATTACGATCTCGATGGGTTGGACCTTTTGTTATTACTAATGTTTTTCCCCATGGTGCAGTGGAAATCAATAGCTTAAAAACGGATAAAGTATTCAAGGTGAATGGGCACAGGTTGAAGCCTTACTATGAGAATTCAGTGATGCACGACATCGATGAGGTACCTCTCTACGAGCCAACTTATCTTGATGGGTGAGGACAGATAACGTCAGGCTGAGGACGTTAAACCAAGCGCTTATTGGGAGGCAACCCAATGTTTTGAAATATAATAAAAAGAGACAAAGAAAAGAAGGTAGTATTGATCAATTTTTGTGTTTCGAGGAGATTCC
The DNA here is from genome assembly GCA_013180625.2 of Boswellia sacra. Lineage (NCBI taxonomy): Eukaryota > Viridiplantae > Streptophyta > Magnoliopsida > Sapindales > Burseraceae > Boswellia > Boswellia sacra. The sequence goes on from SNVD02006547.1 coordinate 21,157, forward strand.
TCTCATGGGCTATTATAATTGATCAGGTTTTATCTCTCTTTGCCACCTGTCTCATTTGCTTTGTTGTTTGTTTTTTACTTTCGTTTGCTCTTGTGTTTTTTATTTCTTTTATGTGTCTCTATTTTCTTTTCTTTTCTTTTCTTTTCTTGTGTTTAATTTGATTATTCCGTGCTTCAAGTTCAGTTGTGCAACAGCTTGAGGAAACATTCAAACGGGAGTTGAAGCCATTGTTCGAAGGTTTGAAACGTGCATATCTGGGAGAAGAACAAACTCAATCGCATTATCGGTAAAATCTCTCCTTTTCTTCTCTTCAATGGATGCTGATATCTTTCTATCGAACCTTCGTAAATATTTCCCTTCACTTCCTCAAAATGCTGTGTTTAAAAATTATAAAGTACGGATGACTAGACTTTGGGCATTGATGCTCCTAAATGTGCCTGCTGATATCCGATGGCTTATCGAAGCCAAGGTGAGATTTTCCGGTGAGCCGGACATTAATCTCGCAAAATACATGCCTGGTCTAGGAAAAAGCTACTACGCCAAGAGGCGAAGAGCGAAAAGGTTACAAGTATGTTATAAATGTGCTAGATTGAATTGTAACCAGACTTGTCGTTCATTAGGTTTTGTGTCCAGGAATAGAGAAGATAAACTTTCATTTATTAAGAATGGTTTGAGTAATGATTCGCTGGATAATATTTTGTTAACTCTCGAGTCACATTCTTTGTGGACTTGTTCAGCGTGAATTGCTTAATCTATGGACACAATTTCGTGATGAATTGCAGTGTTATAGTCTAGGGAATCTGACTAAAAACGACCCTGTTTGCCAGTTTATAAGAAACTGGATGGGAAGCAAATCCCCGACTCATAGAAGGCGTTTCAGCCGTTACTGGACGTAAAACCAGAGGCAGATGTGAGCCACAATCATAACTACTTGTATATTTGAATGTGTGTTGTTGTTGTTGTAGAATTTTTTTCTTGTTTCGTTTGATCTGATTATCAATGTTTTTTTTGTGTTGTTGTTGTTTGTTTTAATTTCAAGTTTTCTTTTTGACAAACCATATGACTACCCTATGGCATAAGTACACGTGGGAGACAAGTGTGGAGGTTTTGTCAACCTCCACCGAAAGTGTATCTCCATTTTTAATGGTTCACGTGGGAGATAAGTGTGGAGGTTTTGTCAACCTCCGCCGAAAGTATATCTCTACTTTTCATGGTTCACGTGGGAGACAAGTGTGTATGTTTTGTCAAACCCCGCCGAAAGCATATCTCATTTTTTCAAATCTTGGGGCGATAAATCTGCATCGAGCAACCCCCGCCGAAAGTATGTCCCCATGTGTCAAAATTTGAGAGTTTTATGGGTGTATATATACATTCTGCATATTTCATATGTCATTCCATAACCTGTCTTGCAATTGAAAAGCATAATATCTAACTTGTCTTACACAAGAATAGAGCACTTGTAGAAATGGAGAAAACACCAATTCGGCGATTCCGCAATATAAGCGTATTTTTCGGATCGCAATTTGGTAAAGATGGAGAGTTTACCACAGCAGCTCTTGATCTTGGTAGGACCTTAGCTGCGAGGGGTATGAATTTGATTTATGGAGGGGGTAGTCTTGGGTTAATGGGGTGTGTGTCAACAGCTGCATCGCTAGGAGGGAGCAAAGTTCTTGGCATTATCCCTAAACCTTTAGCTGTACGAGATATCGTAGGCAACACAATCGGGGAAGAGTTACAGGTCTCTAGTATGCATGAGCGTATTGCACATATGGTTGTTAAGTCCGATGCATTTATAGCTTTGCCGGGTGGCTATGATACATTAGAGGAGATATTTCAAATCACCTCTTGGGCACAGCTAAACATCCATCGGAAACCCATTGGTTTGTTAAATGTTAATAATTTTTTTGAGGGTTTGTGGTCCTTTCTTGATCAAGCTGTAGAAAAAAATTTCATCTCACCGTCAGCGAGGCAAATCCTGGTTACAGCTTCAACGGCAGGGGAGTTAATTGACAAACTACAAGATTCGTCTATTCGCCTGATCCAACAACAGCTCGGATTGATTGGTTTGGAGAAGGCAATAAGAGGCGTAAACTGGATTTAACACTCCATCTGTAATCTCTATTTGCTGGTTTGCTTCGTTTTTTGTTTGCTTTCTTTTTAGTGTGTTTATTTGAGATTTTTCATGTCGTTTCTTTTGAGCTTTTTCAGGTTATTTCTTTCGTCCCAGGTAATATTTTATAATCTCGGTTTTTAGAGTGGTGGCTTAAAAAGTTCAAGTTCTCTTGAAACGCATTCTGGATCTCTTCAATCCATAATGGCTGAATACGGAGGCTAACTTCTAAACCTTTTAGACCCATTCTAACTAACTTGTTTTTGTTTGCTGACTTGTTGAACTTTGTTATTTTATGAGTGAGTTTAGTTTTGCATAATTTAGAGTTGTTATGTGTTTTTATCTTTATCAGTTTGGATTTTAAAAAAAAAAAACAATTGTGGAAAAACCTGAGAATGGCAGAATATGGGGTTTCTTTAACCCTTGGAACGCATTCTCTCTAAATAAATCTGTAGTTTGTTTATTTCATGTTATTTGAAGTGCCTTGTTTCTTGTTTTGTTCTTTCATAATAAAGGTATATAGGCTGGAAACCTTAAGTCTGCGGGCTACTGGTCCTAAGGATTGTTGAAATATACAATCTTGACTCAGGTGTGACAACGCCACGTACCTCTTTTCTTGCATTTTGTGGGTCGATGATAAGATAATGATTGAATTAAGAATAACTCTTGGAAAATGATAAATGATGCATGGATCTGTGTGCTTGAAATGTTTATTGGTTTCGCTTTGCTTTTGATTCCTTGCGCAACATTGAGCACTGAGCTATTATCACTGAGTTATTTGTTCACTTAGAGAAAGTTTATGTAATTTAAATGTTTCTTCAATTTCAATGAATTCTAGAACTTGTTTGATGGTCACTCAAGGCGAAATCCTAGGCTGTGCAACATTGGGGAAATGATTTAGGCCATCTTTGGACCGTTTGAGCCTTAATAGCCAACCTTGACTGAAATTGATCCCTAGTTAACCCTTTGAGCCTTTGTAAGCCTTTTTCTTTGTTAACTCACTAAAAGATTTCCTAACCTCAAATGAATTTATTCCAAACAGTTTATCCCTTAACTATGAGCATGTAGATCGTTCACAATTAAATTTTGAGCTATGTTCTGGTTTTGGGAAGTTAGAGGAGGTTGGGATGTGTCATGAGCAATACAAGTGAGTTCTATTGTGTTTAAAAAAAAAAGAAAAACAAAAAAAAACCAATCTGTACTTATCGTCCACGTACTTACACATTGAGGACAATGTGTTGTTTAAGTGTGGGGGAGGGGAAGTGTAATAAAAAAAAGAACAAAAAGAACAAAAAAAAAGAACAAAAGAAGAAGAATAAGAGATCTATACCCTTAAGTGTTCTTAAAAAGAATGAAACAACAAAGTGTGAAGGTATAGTTTTCTTTTGTTTTCTGCAAAAAAAAAAAAAAAAAGATTGAGTGTTCTAAATAAGTTTGGGGGAGTAACCTAGTGAATTGAGATGAAGTTGTGTTATAGGGTTGAGCTCTATATAGTCTTGAATGGTTTATGTGTTTGTGGGTGATTTGAGCCAAATTATTATCCTTTATCATACCTTCACCCAAGCCAAACGTTACAATCTTAATAAAGTCCTACTTGATCCTTGGTGTTGTGCATGTCTACATTAGTGGAGAGTGACTTGAAAAGCAGGCTATGGAGTTCATTTATACACACATCTTCAATATTAAATATGATTCATTTTTATGCATAAACTCATCCGGGTTACAAGTG
>SNVD02006548.1:0-20000 GCA_013180625.2 Boswellia sacra
ATCAAGATCAGAGTAGAATATGAATGGAAATCGAAACGTTGTCCTAAGTGTTGCTTATTTGGACATACCTGTCATGTGCCGATTGTGCATCCTATATCTCGTGAGGTGATGCGTTCGAAACTAGCAAGTATACTAGTCGCACAAGTAATAAAGTGATGAGTGAGATATCGTTCCCACGAGGATTGATTCTAATTAAATTTGTTATTTTTCAGCAACAATAAACTAAATATGGGGGTTTTTGTTGAATGATTAATTAAACTGAATACGAAGGCAAATAAAGAATAACACAACACAATATTAAATGAATTGAAAAATTCAATGAGAGGCACTTGGTTAAGGGTTCTTTCTCTGCCACAAGATATGAATTTGTGAATTAACATAGAATTGTAATCCAATTACAGCATTGAAGTTATCAACCGTAGATAACAACAAGCTCTGTTATCCCAATCTTTCCTTACTTTGTTGTTAAATAAAACAAGCTCTTTATTTAATCTCTATCCATTAAACAACCTAGAACAAGCTCTCTAAGTTTAATTCAATAGAAGCATTACGATGAGAAAGATAGGTTGATCTAAGCAATAATCACACAAGTTCGGATTATTTAACCTAGGTTGTATTTTCCAATTGCAATCTCTGATCACAATTTTGCTACTAATGATTGGAAATTCATGACAATTACGGATCAAGATTTCTAATCTAGCAATAGACAACAACAGATTATATTCAGTTGGCCATTCCAAATACAATCAGTAAGCAATCATAAGCATTAGATATGGGAAAATACAAGCAACTTCAATTCGAGAATTGGATAACAATTTCTTACACAATCAACTCACAAAATCCATATCAAGGGCTTTGAAATCACCCTCAACCAATTCAGATTTAGTTACACATATTCAATCAGAATAACAAATACAATACAGAGAAATTCCAGAATTGAAAAGGAAAGAAAGAACTTAGCAAATTCTTTGAAAATCTTCTTTGTAGATGAATCTTCTTGGAATTGTAGTTCCTCCTCTTTCAAAATCTTCTTTCTCCTTCAAGAACTCCAAGGGATGAGAGAAATCCAGAAATGTAGCCTCCTCCCACGTTTTTCCCTTCTTCAGTTATGAAAATAAAACCCTAAAATGTGTTTAAATACTCTGCTACAGTAACTTGCTACAGTGCCCCGTATTTAATAACATGCTACAGTGATATATGGAATTACAAATATACACTTCTCATACCATTTTTATCACAACTTTCGGTACACTACATAAATTTATGAACCGTAAATTTCTCCAAAAAATAGACTTCGAGAGCTTTCCAATGGTATATAGCATGTTATCCGGTAATTTTGTATATCGATACAATCAACTCCGAGAAATTGGTTGACTAGCAGAGGTGAAAATGAAGGGTTTTACTCCATTTTGTGCAAGTTCCTCCAAAACTCCTACAAACATCAAAAACTTACAAAAACATAAAAATACCAAGGAATATAGCAAAGAAACATGGACGAATTGATATGAAAATGATATATAAATAGACACTTATCATGAGGCTAAGACGCCAGTTACTACTTCAGTCCCCACCTCGAGGGACAAGGGAAAGGCTATAGCCCCTGATGTTACAGAAGTTGATCATACTGAGCATTCAGCTTCTACCTTAGCAATTGTGGGACCAGTTGCTATTGACAGGGCTTTGGTGACTATTGCTAAGGATGATATTTCATCATCGGATCCGGATTCAGAGTCTGAGACGACTCCTGATTCACTTGCTATTGTTAAGACAGATCAGTTTCGGCCTGGGCCTTATCACTTGCCGGAGTGTACTATAAACAAGGAGGCTTCCTTGTCTGATGATCCATCGACTCCATCATCCTCAGAAGCTAACTCTAGACTCTTAATATATCACCATTAGATAGCATACAGCCTACGATCCTTTTCTTGGAGGCAGAGGGTAAGCAGGTCCAACAAGATTGGAGGAGGCAAAGGGGTCGGGGGCGCAATAGCCCCTGCTGAGAGTTTTTCCAGTTTGTGATTGTTCCAGTTTCCTATGATAGGAAGTTGGAATGTTAGAGGCCTAAATGGCTTCTCTACGCAGCGGGCAGTTAGGAATTGGATTTCTAGATTCTCCCTGAGTATAATTGGTCTCTTGGAAACTAAGGTTGAACAGCAGCATCTTGATTCGGTTGTTTCTACAGTTTGTCCCTCTTGGGGTTTTTTGTCGAACGTGACTGATTCGGTTGCATGCAGAATCTTAGTATGTTGGGATCCTACGTTGTATAGCTTGAGCAGCTTACAATGTTCTCCCCAGTGGATGGTTTGTCGGGTTACCTGTTTATCCGATAATATTTCTTTTGGGCTGGTCTTTGTTTATGGTTCTAATGACCCGGGTATTCGTCGGCAGTTATGGGACTCCATCAGAGATCAGGCTGTAGCTTTTGGTGATCTACCTTGGATGGCATTAGGTGATTTCAATGCTATCTTGAGGTCTTCAGACAGGGTTGGTGGGGATCAATCTTGGCATGGTTATATGGATGAGTTTGGGCAGTGTGTTCATGATGCAGAGTTGATTAGGGTTCCATCTTCTGGGCTTCGTTACACTTGGCATAATGGACAACACGGAGAGGGGACTATCTTGAGAACACTGGACTGGAGCTTTGGTAGTTCTTCCTGGCTCTCGACTTGGCCGGGTACCTTTTCAGAGATCTTCCCCAGAGATGTCTCTGATCATTATGCTATGGTTATCCGGATTACAGATAAACGACACCGAGGGCCCACCTCTTTTAAATTTCTGAATTTCTGGGCTGATCGTGAGGATTTTCTAGAGATTGTTCAGAGGGTTTGGGATTCTCCAGTAAATGGCAACCCCATGTATTGTTTCACTCAGAAGTTAGGTATGCTGAAGCGAGAACTTAAGACTCTCCATGGTCGAACTTCTAGTAACATTTCTAGCAGGGTTATTGAGGCTCGGGCACAGTGGGCTGCAGCTCAGGCTGCTCTAGATGCGGACCCATTTTCAGTAGAATGCATTTCTGCTGAGAGAGATCTCTGCAAGCAATACTTTAGACTTTGTCAGGATGAGGAGGCTTTCTTTCGTCAAAGATCCAGAGTTCAGTGGCTCACTTTAGGGGATAAAAATACTAAGTTTTTTCACAGATCTTTGATCCATCGACAAGTCAGGAATCGGATTCATCAGCTTGAGGATGAGGATGGTACAGTGATTGCCGATCCGACCGGCTTAGGTAGCCTGGCAGTGGATTTTTTTCAGAGGCTCCTCACTGCTCCTGTACGACCTTCTGTCGCGGATGCTTCTAGGTTCTTTTCTGGGAGGATTTCGGAGGCGATGTTGCCTTCCTTGGTTTGCCCTATTACCATGACGAGATCAAGACAGCTCTGTTCTCCATCCCTGATGACAAAGCTCCTGGGCCAGATGGATATACCTCTCTGTTTTTTAAGAAAGCTTGGGGGATTATTGGTGCAGAGTTTAGAGCCGCTGTGCGACATTTTTTTGCTACCTGTCGGATGCCTAGGTGTGTTAATGCTACCAAGATTGCTCTGATTCCCAAGGTGGAGCGCCCGAGGACCATGAATGACTTTAGACTGATTTCCTGCTGTAACGTGCTTTATAAGTGTATCTCAAAAGTGATTGTGAATCGGTTCAAAATAGTCTTACCTGATGTAATTGGGAGTTCACAATCTGCCTTTGTCCCAGGAAGGAGGATTTCTGATGCCATTTTGTTGACTCAGGAGCTCATGCACAATTACCACCTTGGGAGTTCACCGTCGCGGTGTGCTCTTAAAGTGGACCTTCGCAAAGCTTTTGATACAGTAAGTTGAGATTTCATTTGTGTGGGGCTACGGACTATTGGTATTCCAGAGTGTATGATTCAGTGGATAGGGACCTGCTTATCTTCCGCACACTTCTCAATTTCGTTAAATGGGGAGCTCCATGGTTTCTTTACTGCATCTAGAGGAGTCCGACAGGGTGATCCTCTATCTCCTTACCTTTTCGTGTTAGCTATGGAGGGTTTGAGTGGTATTCTTCGAGAGGCTGCTCAGAGGCCGGGTTTCCACTTTCATTGGCGATACCAGCAGGTATCCCTTACTCACCTTTGCTTTGCCGATGATCTGATGGTTTTTTGTAGAGCAGATGATATTTATGTAAAAGTGATCAGAGATGCTTTAGATGAGTTTGCATGGCACTCCGGATTGGTTACCAATTCAGCCAAGAGCCATGTCTTCTTCTCAGGGGTTAGTGAGGATAAGCAAATCGCTTTACAGGCTATCTTGGATTTTCAGATTGGCACTCTACCTGTCAGATATTTGGGAGTACCTTTGCTTAGTACTCGATTACGACTATCGGATTGTGAGCCTTTGATTGAGAGGATCGTGTCTAGAATCCGGTTATGGACTTCCGCGAGTCTGACTTATGCTGGTCGGCTCCAGCTAATCAAATCAGTGCTTTTTTCTATTCAGGTCTATTGGTCCTCCATGTTCATTCTGCCTACAACAGTGGTGCAGAGGATTGAGGGTATTCTTGCAGCCTTTCTTTGGAGAGGTACTTCTCTCTCTCGTTTTGGGGCAAAGATAGCGTGGAGCTCGGTTTGTCACCCTTTAAAGGAGGGAGGTCTGGGGATAAAACGGGTTAACGATTGGAACCGGGCGGCTATTTTGAAACACATTTGGAGATTGCTCTCGGACAAGTCCTCCACTTGGTCTTCGTGGGTTCACCATGTGCTTCTTCGAGGTCGGTCCTTTTGGCAGGTTCGGGTTACTTCTGGGGCATCCTGGTCTTGGCGGAAGATTCTTCTGAGCAGGGATTGGTGCAGAGGTAAATTTACCACTTGTATTGGAGATGGCAGGGACACCTCTCTGTGGCAGGATTATTGGCTTCCGCAGGGACCCCTGTGTGATTTGTTTTCTTTTCGAACTCTATCATCCACGGGCCTACCATCGAATGCTAGGGTGTCAGATATTATTCAGGATGGGGATTGAAATTTTCCAATTGGAGGGTCGGATCTTCAGTTGATTTGGGACTCAATCACGTTTCATCCGACTATTGGGGCTTCTGATCACCAGGTTTGGAAGGGACACCCTTCGGGTATCTTTTCCATTGACTCAGCTTGGGATATTCTGCGGGCTAGACGATCGGTGAACTGTTTTCATCACTTGCTCTGGTTCCCGGGTCATGTCCCTAGACACTCTTTTATCCTTTGGCTCGCCTCTTTAGAGAGGTTGCATACTATGGATCGTCTTCGACGTCATGGCACAATATCCTCCGCAACATGTGTTTTGTGTGGATCAGACACGGAGACACATGGACATCTATTCTTTCGTTGTCCATTTTCCTCTTCCATCTGGCGAGAGATGACAGCGAAGACTCTCATGACATGGCCATCCTTTTGTTGGGGTTCGCTTCTTCAGTGGTCCTCCCTTCATCTACAAAGTCGAAAGGATTTTCGACATGTGCTTGCACGGTTGGTTCTTTCTGCCACGGTTTATTTTATCTGGTATGAGAGGAACAATCGTATTTTTCAGCAGCGACGTCGTACTCGTCCGGAAATCACAGGGGATATTTATGATTTGATTCGGACTCGGGTTCTTGACTTGAAGGATAAATTTGTGATTTCTGCACAGTTTCGGGCCATTTGGGGCATAGATGACTAGTTTGTTTCGGCAATTTTTGCCTAAGGCCTGCGCGCCTACCTTAGTTTTGTTCTTGTTTTTTTGGGCTATTTTGGTCCTTTGTTGTTGCTTCGATCGGGTTTTCCTGCCCTTTTTGTATTTTGTGTCCTTTGCGACTTACTTGGGGTATACCCCTCGTATCATGTAAATTGGTTTTCTTTAATGTAATTATTAATTTTTTCTAAAAAAAAGTTTAGGGTTTAGGGTTTAGGGAGGGAGGGAAGGAAAAAAATTCTCTCAACTTTCATCGCCGGAGTTACTGTTCACTCCGGCAAACTGTCGATCTAGCCTATGAAATTCACATATGTCATAGATCTGAATGTCCTGAGTAATCTTTCCTTTTTGGCCCTAATCAGATTCCGACCGGAAATTTTCCAAAATTTGAGAAAATACCCATCGGATTTACTATTCACCGCCCCACCGACCGGCAAGTGAGTTGTCACCGCCTCCATACTCAGCTTGTACTTGAGCCGATCTATCATTTCTCCTTCATCACCTTTGTCAGATTCCCACTGGAACACCTCCGTCGCCCCCTTTAAATTTCGCGGTTTCACTGTTCACTGCCGCCACTTACCGACAACCGGCAAGTGGCCAATCACCTCCTTCATTAACTTATAGATCGGATGTCGCTGATCAATTTTTCCTTCTTCGCCATCGTCCGATTCTGATCGTAGCTGCCTTAATTCGCCGTTTCTTCTTTTCGGTTGTCACTATTCACTACCGGCGGTACTGTTCTTCCGACGTCACTGTTCACCGATTTCACCAGATTGTTCGTCAGGTTAAATGACACAACTTTTATTCTCGGCCGCCCCACTGATTCCTCACAGATAGTGGCATATGCGAGCGCGACGACAGTTTGTGCCTTGGTGAACGGTTTGCATTTTCTTTCAATTTTATTTACCATTGTGATTGATTGCCATCTATTGCAATTTCACATTATCTTCTTTAATTTGTCCTGGAATTGTTGAATTTGTGGCCTGGTTGATTTGATTGTTGGTTGGTATTTTGGAGGTTTGGTTGATTTGATTTGTTGGTTGGTATTTTGGATTTTTGGAGTTGTTTGGGTTGACTGCTTTGGGTTGGAGTTAACCACTTTTTTGGAGTTTTGGTTGATTTGATTGTTGATTGGTGATTTGGAATTTTGGAGTTGTTTGGATTGCTTGCTTCGGGTTTTGAGTTGTCCTTACCATGGCCACCTCCGCCCCTACCAAAATTAACCAGCCCCAACGCCCACCTCATACCACTCAAACACATCCACCGACTCAAAACACTACCCACACACAATCTTTACCCAAACAACCTGGCTCTTGGGCTGATAGGGTTCGGGTTACTGAGGCTAGCTCTAGATTTTCTCTTGACTCGATACCCCAAAAAGTCCCCGGTTCGATTCTTGAGCTCCCTGATGATACGGTTGATGATGCTGGGGCTGATTGGATGCGGTGTATTGTGAGATTTTTTCCAGGATATACTATGCCTTTCCATGCCGCACGCTCCATTGCTATGCGTGCATGGCAATCTAGTGGTTTGGAGGATGTCCGTTCTACTGAGACAGGTTTTTTGATATTCAGATTTAGAACTGTAGAGGATGTCCATGGTATTTTAGAGAGGGGGCCTTGGATGTTTGGTGGGAAGCACATCATCCTTCAGCAGTGGAATCCTCATTTCTCTTTTGACCAGCGTAGGATTTTCAGGATTCCAGTATGGGTTCGGTTACATGGATTACCATTTCCACTGTGGTCAGCTAGAGCACTCAGTGCTGTTTCTAGTATGGTTGGCCGGCCATTATCATGTGACAGGATGACGTATGAGCACACCAGGTTATCCTATGCTAGGGTTTGTGTTGAGTTGGATGCAGAGCATCCCCCAGTGAAGGACTTTGAGATCCGGTGTAAGCTATCCTCTGAGCCTATCAAGATCAGAGTGGAATATGAGTGGAAACCGAAACGATGTTCCAAATGTTGCCTATTTGGCCATACCTGTCCCGTGCCTGTGTGCATTCTTCATCTAGAGAGGCCGAGGCGTCGGATACCACTACAGCCATTATTTTGCATGAACATGGGATGATGGGTGACCCTGCTATTGCAGCATTAGAGGCTGGTTAGGATCTGAGTCATGATGCAGATGTAACCCCAGTTCTACAGGACAAAGGTAAAGGCATTGCTGCAGAATCTGCACCAGCAGGGCCTCTCGCTGCATTGACTTCGACTCCAGTGAATACGAAGTCAACTTCGATTGACAGGATCTTTGCTATGATGGGTAAGTTCTTTGCCGCTGGTTCAGGTTCTGAGTCTGGATCTGATTCTGATTCACTATCTCCTATTGAGGACGACCAGGATCAGATATTGAAGTGCTCCTCCAACCCTATAGATGCTTTGACTGTTTCTTCAGGGATTGACCTTCCAGAGGGGTTTGTTGCCCCGGATCCTTCAAAATCTACTGTGACACATTTGGATAGTCGACCACCTGCCACTGTTCCAAAATCCACTGTTGCTCCTCCTGCTGGTACGAGTAACAAAGGTCAGAGTAAAAAGGGTGGTAATGGGGGTAGAGGGGGTAAACGCCCCCGATGATTTTTTCTTATTGAGTTCTGAATTTTTTCAGTTTCCTATGATAGGAAGTTGGAATATTAGAGGCCTTAATGGCTTCTCTACACAGCGAGCAGTTAGAAACTGGGTTTCTAAGTATTCTTTAGGTTTAATTGGTCTTTTAGAGACTAAGGTTGAACAGCAGCACCTTGCTTCAGTTGTTTCAGATACTTGTCCTTCTTGGAATTTCTTATCCAATGCCACTTTGTCCATTGCTTGTAGAATTTTGGTGTGTTGGGATCCTTCTTTGTACAGTTTGAGTGGTTTACAGTTTTCTCCACAGTGGATCGTTTGTCGGGTTACCAGATTATCAGATGGGGTTTCTTTTAGTTTGATCTTTGTTTATGGCTCTAACGATCCGGGTGTTCGTCGACAGTTGTGGGATTTTCTTAGAGCTCAGTCTATGGAGTTTGGTGACTTACCTTGGTTGGCATTGGGTGATTTCAATGCGATCTTGCGCTCTTCAGATAGAGTTGGTGGGGATCACGCATGGCATGGTTACATGGATGAGTTTGGTCAATGCCTTCATGACGCAGCGTTAATCAGGGTTCCATCCTTGGGCCTTCGGTATACTTGGCATAATGGGCAACAGGGAGATGGTACTATTCTTCGGACTCTTGATTGGAGTTTTGGTAGTGCTTCATGGTTCTTAAATTGGCCTCACACAACTTCTGAGGTTCTTCCTCGGGATGTTTCTGATCACAGTGTTATGGTCATCAGATTTGGAGATCGGCATCGGCAGATCTCTAGTCCTTTTAAATTTTTGAACTTTTGGGCTGACCGAGAGGATTTCTTGGAGATGGTTCAGCGAGTATGGTCTATGCATGTGGGAGGAGATCCTATGTTTCGAGTCAAACAGAAATTGGGCCTTCTAAAGCGTGAGTTTAAGGCTTTGCATGCCAAGGATTCTAGTCATATTTCTAGCAGAGTCATTGAGGCTCGGGCTCAGTGGGCTGCAGCTCAGGCCGCTCTGGATGAGAACCCATATTCGCCAGAATGTATTCTGGCTGAGAGAGTTTATGCTAAGCAGTATTCCCAGTTGTGCAGGGATGAGGAGGCTTTTTTTCGGCAGAGGTCAAGGATCCAATGGCTCTCTTTGGGGGATCAGAATACCAAGTTCTTTCACAGGTCTCTGATCCATAGACAGGTCAGGAATCGGATCCATCAGCTTGAGGATGAGGATGGTACCATAGTTACAGATCGGGACGACTTGGGTCATCTAGCTGAAAGGTATTTTCAGAAATTACTTACAGCTCCTTCTCGACCTTCTCTTGTAGAGGCTTCTCGATTTTTCTCTGGAAGAGTTTCTGCAGAGATGCTGCCTTCCTTGGTATGCCCTATTACCGACGATGAGATCAGGTCAGCTTTATTCTCGATTCCCGATGATAAAGCTCCAGGACCGGATGGGTACACTTCTCTGTTCTTTAAGAGGGCTTGGGACATTATTAGTGCGGATTTTATGGCTGCTGTGCGTTACTTCTTTGCGACTTGTCGAATGCCAAAGTGTGTTAATGCCACTAGGATTGCCTTGGTCCCCAAGGTTGAGACTCCGAGGACTATGAGTGATTTTCGACCAATCTCTTGTTATAATGTACTTTACAAGTGCATCTCTAAAGTGATTGTGAACCGGTTCAAAGTAGTTTTACCTGATGTAATTGGGAGTTTGCAGTCAGCATTTGTCCCAGGTCGAAGAATCTCTGATGCCATTCTTTTGACTCAAGAGCTTATGCATGATTACCATCTTGGGCATTCGCCTCCCCGCTGTGCTTTAAAGGTGGATATTCGCAAAGCTTTTGATACTGTCAGTTGGGATTTCATCCTTTTGGGGTTAAGGACGATTGGTATTCCAGAGTGTATGGTTAGATGGATAGCGACCTGCATGTCTACTGCACACTTCTCGGTTGCTTTAAACGGAGAGCTTCATGGGTTCTTTCCCACCTCCAGAGGTGTTCGTCAGGGTGATCCGTTGTCGCCTTATCTTTTTGTGTTGGCCATGGAGGGTTTGAGTGGTATTCTTCGGAAGGCCTCTCAGCGGCCTGGTTTTCGATACCATTGGCGATGCCAGCAGATTTCCCTTACTCATCTTTGTTTTGCAGATGATGTGATGGTTTTTTGCCGGGCAGATGTGAGCTCTGTTAGGGTGGTTCATGCTGCTTTGCAGGAGTTTACAGAGCTCTCTGGTCTCGTTACGAATTCAGCCAAGAGTCATGTCTTCTTTTCTGGAGCCAATGATGAGGATCAAATAGTGTTGCAGTCCATCTTGGGTTTTCATGTGGGGAGTTTGCCGGTCCGTTATTTGGGAGTGCCCCTGATCAGTACCAGATTGCGCCTTTCAGATTGTGCTCCTTTGATAGAACGGATTCTGTCAAAGGTCAGGTTGTGGACATCTGCTGTGCTGACTTATGCTGGTCGCCTCCAGTTGATTAAGTCGGTACTTTTTTCAATCCAAGTCTACTGGTCATCTATGTTCATTTTACCGGCGGCTGTGGTGCGAAAGATTGCGGTTTAGGGTTTAGGGTTTAGGGTTTAGGGTTTTAGGGTTTAGGGTTTTAGGGTTTAGGGTTTTAGGGTTTAGGGTTAGGGTTTAGGGTTTAGGTTTAGGGTTTAGGGTTTAGGTTTAGGGTTTAGGGTTTAGGGTTTAGGGTTTAGGAAAGGAAGAAAAATTTTTTCTCTCAAATGACACCGCCGGAGTTACTGTTCACTTCGCCGGTTTTGTGAGTTAGGTCTTAGGATTTACGCATATTGTAGATCTAAGCACGATAATCAAACTTTCCTTCTTGACCCCTTGGAGATTTTGACTGGAAGACGTTCAAATCTGTGCAAGAAGACAATCGGTTTTCACTATTCACTCGCCTCAGGTGGCGAGTGAATAGTCACCACCAGCGTAGTCACCTTCGTCTCGGCCCGATCTGCAATTCTTCTTTCAACGCCGAAACCTGGTTCGACTGTCTTCTACCCCGTTCACGACCTTTTTCAATTACTGTTCACGACCGGAGGCACTGTTCATCCGGTGATACTATTCACCGATCCTGGCAGGTTGCTCCTCGGCCTATTTCATGCATATTTGCTTCTTGGTCGACCCTCAAATTCTTTGTAGATAATAAAATCTAAGGAGCGACGTCGAGGAGAACTATTTATCAGTTTTATTTCATGCCCGATTTGGTGACCGGTATGCGCACCCATTACTGCAATTTCACTTTATCATCTTTCGCTTATTTTTAAACTGTTGTGAATTTGCTATTTTGTGTACACTGGTTGTTTGGACTGTTGGTATTTGGATTGTTGGTTGGATTCTTTGGAGTTCTCACTGGTTTGGGTTGTTTGCTACTTGGAGTTTTTTCATCATATTTTTCCTAGCCTGCACCACACCATCTCCGCCATGGCCGCCCCCGCCACTACCAAACCTAACCAGCCAAAACACCCACCTCGTGACACTCAAACACACCCTCCTACTCGAAAAACCACCCACACACAACCTTTACCTAAAACACCCGGTTCTTGGGCTGACAGGATTCGGGTTACTGAGGCTAACACTAGATTTCACCTTGACCCGATAGCCAAAAAGGTCCCAGGTTCGATCCTTGAGCTCCCAGATGATTTGGTAGATGATGCTGGGGCTGATTGGCTACGCTGTATTGTGGGATTCTTTCCGGGATATACTATGCCTTTTCATGCTGCACGTTCCATTGCCATGCGTGCATGGAAATCTAGTGGTTTGGAGGATGTCCGCTCTACTGGGACAGGCTTCTTGATATTCAGATTCAGGACCGTAGAGGAGGTCCATGACATTTTAGAAAGAGGACCCTGGATGTTTGGTGGGAAGCATATCATTCTCCAACAGTGGAATCCTCACTTCTCCTTTGACCAGAGTAGGATCTCCAAGATCCCAGTCTGGGTTCGCTTGCATGGGCTACCATTTCCTCTGTGGTCAGCCAAAGCTCTTAGTGCTGTTTCGAGTATGGTTGGATGACCATTATCTTGTGACAAGATGACATATGAGCGGACTCGGTTATCTTATGCCCGGGTTTGTGTTGAGATAGATGCGGAGCATTCTCCAGTGCAGGACTTTGAGATCCGGTGTAAGCTTTCCTCTGAGCCTATCAAGATCAGAGTAGAATATGAATGGAAACCGAAACGTTGTCCTAAGTGTTGTTTATTTGGACATATCTGTCATATGCCGGTTGTGTATCCTACATCTCGTGAGGCTAAGACGCCAGTTACTACTTCAGTCCCCACCTCGAGGGATATGGGAAAGGCTATAGCCCCTGATGTTACAGAGGTTGATCATACTGAGCATTCAGCTTCTACCTTAGCAATTGTGGGACCAGTTGCTATTGACAGGGCTTTGGTGACTATTGCTAAGGATGATATTTCATCATCGGATCCGGATTCAGAGTCTGAGACGACTCCTGATTCACTTGCTATTGTTAAGACAGATCAGTTTCGGCCTGGGCCTTATCATTTGCCGGAGTGTACTATAAACAAGGAGGCTTCCTTGTCTGATGATCCATCGACTCCATCATCCTCAGAAGCTAACTCTGAGACTCTTAATATATCACCATTAGATAGCATACAGCCTACTGATCCTTTTCTTGAGGCAGAGGGTAAGCAGGTCCAACAAGATTGGAGGAGGCAAAGGGGTCGGGGGCGCAATAGCCCCTGCTGAGAGTTTTTCCAGTTTGTGATTGTTCCAGTTTCCTATGATAGGAAGTTGGAATGTTAGAGGCCTAAATGGCTTCTCTACGCAGCGGGCAGTTAGGAATTGGATTTTTAGATTCTCCCTGAGTATAATTGGTCTCTTGGAAACCAAGGTTGAACAGCAGCATCTTGATTCGGTTGTTTCTACAGTTTGTCCCTCTTGGGGTTTTTTGTCGAACGTCACTGATTCGGTTGCATGCAGAATCTTAGTCTGTTGGGATCCTACGTTGTATAGCTTGAGCAGCTTACAATGTTCTCCCCAGTGGATGGTTTGTCGGGTTACCTGTTTATCCGATAATATTTCTTTTGGGCTGGTCTTTGTTTATGGTTCTAATGACCCGGGTATTCGTCGGCAGTTATGGGACTCCATCAGAGATCAGGCTGCAGCTTTTGGTGATCTACCTTGGATGGCATTAGGTGATTTCAATGCTATCTTGAGGTCTTCAGACAGGGTTGGTGGGGATCAATCTTGGCATGGTTATATGGATGAGTTTGGGCAGTGTGTTCATGATGCGGAGTTGATTAGGGTTCCATCTTCTGGGCTTCGTTACACTTGGCATAATGGACAACAAGGAGAGGGGACTATCTTGAGAACACTGGACTGGAGCTTTGGTAGTTCTTCCTGGCTCTCGACTTGGCCGGGTACCTTTTCAGAGATCCTCCCCAGAGATGTCTCTGATCATTGTGCTATGGTTATCCGGATTACAGATAAACGACACCGAGGGCCCACCTCTTTTAAATTTCTGAATTTCTGTGCTGATCGTGAGGATTTTCTAGGGATTGTTCAGAGGGTTTGGGATTCTCCAGTAAATGGCAACCCCATGTATTGTTTCACTCAGAAGTTAGGTATGCTGAAGCGAGAACTTAAGACTCTCCATGGTCGAACTTCTAGTAACATTTCTAGCAGGGTTATTGAGGCTCGGGCACAGTGGGCTGCAGCTCAGGCTGCTCTAGATGCGGACCCTTTTTCAGTAGAATGCATTTCTGCTGAGAGAGATCTCTGCAAGCAATACTTTAGACTTTGTCAGGATGAGGAGGCTTTCTTTCGTCAAAGATCCAGAGTTCAGTGGCTCACTTTAGGGGATAAAAATACTAAGTTTTTTCACAGATCTTTGATCCATCGACAAGTCAGGAAACGGATTCATCAGCTTGAGGATGAGGATGGTACAGTGATTGCCGATCGGAGCGGTTTAGGTAGCCTGGCAGTGGATTTTTTTTCAGAGGCTCCTCACTGCTCCTGTACGACCTTCTGTCGCGGATGCTTCTAGGTTCTTTTCTGGGAGGATTTCGGAGGCGATGTTGCCTTCCTTGGTTTGCCCTATTTCCGATGACGAGATCAAGACAGCTTTGTTCTCTATCCCTGATGACAAAGCTCCTGGGCCAGATGGATATACCTCTCTGTTTTTTAAGAAAGCTTGGGGGATTATTGGTGCAGAGTTTAGAGCCGCTGTGCGACATTTTTTTGCTACCTGTCGGATGCCTAGGTGTGTTAATGCTACCAAGATTGCTCTGATTCCCAAGGTGGAGCGCCCGAGGACCATGAATGACTTTAGACCGATTTCCTGCTGTAATGTGCTTTATAAGTGTATCTCAAAAGTGATTGTGAATTGGTTCAAAAAAGTCTTACCTGATGTAATTGGGAGTTCACAATCTGCCTTTATCCCAGGAAGGAGGATCTCTGATGCCATTTTGCTGACACAGGAGCTCATGCACAATTACCACCTTGGGAGTTCACCGCCGCGGTGTGCTCTTAAAGTGGACCTTCGCAAAGCTTTTGATACAGTCAGCTGGGATTTCATTTGTGTGGGGCTACGGACTATTGGTATTCCAGAGTGTATGATTCAGTGGATAGGGACCTGCTTATCTTCCGCACACTTCTCAATTTCGTTGAATGGGGAGCTCCATGGTTTCTTTACTGCATCCAGAGGAGTCCGACAGGGTGATCCTCTATCTCCTTACCTTTTCGTGTTAGCTATGGAGGGTTTGAGTGGTATTCTTCGAGAGGCTACTCAGAGGCCGGGTTTCCACTTTCATTGGCGATGCCAGCAGGTATCCCTTACTCACCTTTGCTTTGCCGATGATCTGATGGTTTTTTGTAGAGCAGATGATGTTTCTGTAAAAGTGATCAGAGATGCATTAGATGAGTTTGCATGGCTCTCCGGGTTGGTTACCAATTCAGCCAAGAGCCATGTCTTCTTCTCAGGGGATAGTGAGGATAAGCAAATCGCTTTACAGGCTATCTTGGATTTTCAGATTGGCACTCTACCTGTTAGATATTTGGGAGTACCTTTGCTTAGTACTCGATTACGACTATCGGATTGTGAGCC
The DNA here is from genome assembly GCA_013180625.2 of Boswellia sacra. Taxonomy (NCBI): domain Eukaryota; kingdom Viridiplantae; phylum Streptophyta; class Magnoliopsida; order Sapindales; family Burseraceae; genus Boswellia; species Boswellia sacra. The sequence goes on from SNVD02006548.1 coordinate 15,280, forward strand.
TTTGATTGAGAGGATCGTGTCTAGAATCCGGTTATGGACTTCCGCGAGTCTGACTTATGCTGGTCGGCTCCTTGCTAATCAAATCAGTGCTTTTTTCTATCCAGGTCTATTGGTCCTCCATGTTCATTCTGCCTACAGCAGTGGTGCGGAGGATTGAGGGTATTCTTGCAGCCTTTCTTTGGAGAGGTACTTCTCTCTCTCGTTTTGGGGCAAAGATAGCATGGAGCTCGGTTTGTCACCCTTTAAAGGAAGGAGGTCTGGGGATTAAACGGGTTAAGGATTGGAACCGGGCGGCTATTTTGAAACACATTTGGAGATTGCTCTCGGACAAGTCCTCCACTTGGTCTTCGTGGGTTCACCATGTGCTTCTTCGAGGTCGGTCCTTTTGGCAGGTTCGGGTTACTTCTGGGGCATCCTGGTCTTGGCGGAAGATTCTTCTGAGCAGGGATTGGTGCAGAGGTAAATTTACCACTTGTATTGGAGATGGCAGGGACACCTCTCTGTGGCAGGATTATTGGCTTCCGCAGGGACCCCTATGTGATTTGTTTTCTTTTCGAACTCTATCATCCACGGGCCTACCATCGAATGCTAGGGTGTCGGATATTATTCAGGATGGGGATTGGAATTTTCCGATTGGAGGGTCGGATTTTCAGTTGATTTGGGACTCAATCACGTTTCATCCGACTATAGATCGTCTTCGGCGTCATGGCACAATATCCTCCGCAACATGTGTTTTGTGTGGATCAGACACGGAGACACATGGACATCTATTCTTTCGTTGTCCATTTTCCTCTTCCATCTGGCGAGAGATGACAGCGAAGACTCTCATGACATGGCCATCCTTTTGTTGGGGTTCGCTTCTTCAGTGGTCCTCCCTTCATCTACAAAGTCGAAAGGATTTTCGACATGTGCTTGCACGGTTGGTTCTTTCTGCCACGGTTTATTTTATCTGGTATGAGAGGAACAATCGTATTTTTCAGCAGCGACGTCGTACTCGTCCAGAAATCACAGGGGATATTTATGATTTGATTCGGACTCGGATTCTTGACTTGAAGGATAAATTTGTGATTTCTGCCCAGTTTCGGGCCATTTGGGGCATAGCTGACTAGTTTGTTTCGGCAATTTTTGCCTAAGGCCTGCGTGCCTACCTTAGTTTTGTTCTTGTTTTTTTGGGCTATTTTGGTCCTTTGTTGTTGCTTCGATCGGGTTTTTCTGCCCTTTTTGTATTTTGTGTCCTTTGCGACTTCCTTGGGGTATGCCCCTCGTATCATGTAAATTGGTTTTCTTTAATGTAATTATTAATTTTTTCAAAAAAAAAAGTTTAGGGTTTAGGGTTTAGGGTTTAGGGTTTAGGGGGAGAAAATTTTTCTCTCAATTAGGGTCGCCGGAGTTACTGTTCATTCCGCTCATTTGGCAAATCAGCCTTTGAAATTTACATATGTTGTAGATCAGAATAGCCTGAGGAAACTTTCCTTCTTGACCCTCTTCAGATTCCGACCGAAAGGCGATCAAAACCGTCGAAAACAGTGTTCGGATTCACTATTCATCCGCTGCCAACCGGCGAGTGAAACAACACCTCCATCACCATCGTGTTGGCCTTAGCTCGATCTACAACTTTCCCTTCTTCAACACCACCAGATTCGCGTCGCAACACCTCCGTTCAAGGCTTTGAAGTTTCGGATATTTCACTATTTACTACCGGCCGCCGCTCTTACCGGCGAGTGGCATCTCACCTCCATCAAATTCTTGTAGATCAGTCGACGATCTACAAGTTTCCCTTCATCAACACCACCAGATTCGCGTCGCATCACCTCCGTTCAAGGCCACAAAGTTTCGGATTTACTATTTACCGCCACCTCTCGCCGGAAAACGGCGAGTTGCATCTCACCTCCACCACCAGCTTGTAGATCGAGCAATGCTGACCAACTTTCCCTTCTTGGGCATCACCCGTTTCTAAACGCAAGACCCTCAAATCACCATCTCTTCATTCGGGTGACACTATTCAACTCCGGTTTCACTGTTTACCGGCCGGTACCACTGTTCATCAACCCTGACCAGATTGTTCCTTAGGCTATTTCACACAACTTTGCCTTTTGGTCGAGCTGCATATTCCTTGTGGATTATCGTTTATAAAGAGATGTCGACGACTTTGGAAGTCGAGCCGCTTCGGTGACTGGTTTGCCTTCGTTCTCCCATCTCTTTTTTATGATTCTGCATTGTATTTGATTCATATTCACTGGATGGACCCACCCAAGACAACTGCTGGCTCTTGGGCTGACAAAATTAAAATCACCGATTCGAGTTCCCGGTGCAAACTAATTCGGATTAACCCCAAGGAACCGGGGACAATTCTGAAGATCCCGAATGAGATTGTTGATGAGAATGTGGCCGAATGGCGTAGATGTCTTGTTGGCTTCTTTCCGGGATATGTGATGCCTTTTCAAGCTGCTCGCTCGTTGGCCATGCGTGCATGGAAATCTAGTGGCTTAGAAGACGTCCGTTCCACGAACAAGGGTTTTCTTATTTTCCGCTTCCAAACTGAGGAAGAGGTTCATAACATCATTGCACGCGGTCCTTGGATGTTTGGAGGTAAAACAATTGTCTTACAACCTTGGAACCCGCATTTTGATTTTAATACAAATCAATTGAGGTATATTCCTGTTTGGATCCGATTATATGGCCTACCGTTTCCTCTGTGGACAACCAAAGGTCTTAGTATTGTCTCCAGCATGGTTGGAGAACCTTTATCTTGTGACAAGATGACTTCTGATCTCTCCAGATTGGAGTATGCGAGGGTATGCGTTCTTTTGGATGCAAAACACCCTCTGATTCGCAACTTTGAGTTCATATGCAAGCTTTCTCCAGAGCCCATCCAAATTCAAGTAGAATATGAGTGGGTCCCAAAACGTTGCTCCAAATGTTGTAAGTTTGGACACCGTTGTCCGGAACCCGAAAAGACTACAGGTCAGGATAAGAATGAGGCTAACGACCCGGATAGCACCTCTTCTGATGGTACTCCTTTGAATTCGAGTAAGGTTGCGACCAAGGTCGCTGAGAGTCCAAAGCTTGTTGCTTTTTCAGCAAATTTGCCAGTGCAAGTTGTTCCTCCTATGAAGGCCACAGCCTCGAGTGCAGAGTCGGTCTTAGATTCTGACTCTTTATCTCCTTTCGCGACTGACCAGGGTAGGCTCTTAGGTGCTATCCAGTGTTCTACCAATCGTGAGGCATCCGTTTCGTCAGGGCGAATAAATACAGGACAACCTCCTGAGTCTTCTCCCTCTCGATTTGAGCCTTTGAATAGGCTAAGTGATGAAGATCAAATTGATAGGATTGATCATGATCATTCGGATACCCCAGCTACCCCTGTACGGAAGGGTAAGAAGAAGAAAAATAAGAAGGGTTAAAGCTTTTGTATTTTTTTGATTTAGACCGACTGTGGTCATTTCTCATTTATGTTGTTAAGGCCGTTTGTGGCTTGTTTTTCATTGTTTAGGCCGCTTGTGGCCTTTATTTTCTATCCTTTGTTGGTTTGTTTGTTTGGACTTCATGTCCTTTTGTAATCTTGGGGTATGCCCCTCGGATTTTTGTACATTTTAACATTTTTGGATTAATATTACTAAGTAACTTTTCCAAAAAAAAAGTTTAGGGTTTAGGGTTTAGGGTTTAGGTTTTTAGGGTTTAGGGTTTAGGGTTTAGGGTTTTAGGGTTTAGGGTTTAGGGTTTTAGGGTTTAGGGTTTTAGGGTTTTAGGGTTTTAGGGTTTTAGGGTTTAGGGTTTTAGGGTTTTAGGGTTTAGGATTTTAGGGTTTAGGGTTTAGGGTTTAGGGTTTAGGGTTTAGGGTTTTAGGGGGGTTTAGGGAGGGGAAAATTTTTTCTCTCAATTGGTCGCCGGAAAATACTATTTCACTCCGGCCGTTCGACAAATTAGTCCCTGAAATTTATGTATGTGGTAGATCGAGTAAAGCTGAAGATACTTTCCTTCTTGGCCCTCCTCAGAATCTTGCCGGAAAGAGCTCAAAATTGTCCAAAACCGTTGCCGGATTTACTATTCATTCGGCTCCGACGAGCACGTGAATAGTCACCGCCCTCACCACTGCCTTCGCCTTTCCTCGATCTACATTTTCTCCTTCAGCACCACCATCTGGTTCGGGCCGGAACGCCTCCGTCCACGGCGTTGAAGTTTACTATTTTCCGCCGCTTCTCCGGCGACCGGCGAGTGGATTGTCACCTCCTGAACAGATTTGTAGATCAAGCGCCGCTGATTAATCTTCTCTTCTGTTGCATTATGAGATTCTAAGCAAATAAGCCAGAAATCGCGATCAAAGTTTCGGAGACACTATTTCGGGCAACGGCATACTGTTTATCCGAGGTCACTGTTCACCGATTTCACCAGATTGTTCGTCAGGTTAAACGACACAACTTTTATTCTCGGCCGCCCCACTGATTCCTCACGGATAGTGGCATATACGAGCGCGACGACAGTTTGTGCCTTGGTGAACGTGGTGACGACGACTTTGGAAACCAAGCCGCTTCGGTGCCTGGTTTGCTTTCGTTTCTCCATCTCTTTTTTATGAGTTTGCATTGTATTTGATCTGTATTTCACTTGATGGATCCACCCAAGTCAACTGCTGGCTCTTGGGCTGATAAAATCAAGATCACTGATTCGAGTACCCGATGCAATTTGAATCCGGTTGCTGCTAAGAAACCGGGTACAATCCTTGA
>SNVD02006553.1:0-252671 GCA_013180625.2 Boswellia sacra
GACTAAAAACGACCCTGTTTGCTAGTTTATAAGAAAACTAATGGGAAGCAAATCCCCGACTCATAGAAGGCGTTTCAGCCGTTACTGGACGTAAAACCAGAGGAAGATGTGAGCCACAATCACAACTACTTGTATATTTGAATGTGTGTTGTTGTTGTCGATTTTTATTTCTTTCTTGTTTCGTTTGATCTGATTATCAATGGTGTTTTTTGTGTTGTTGTTGTTTGTTGATTTTGTTTGTTTTAATTTCAAGTTTTCTTTTTGACAAACCAGATGACTACCCCATGATATAAGCACACGTGGAAGACAAGTGTGGAGGTTTTGTCAACCTCCGTCGAAAGTATATCTTTACTTTTCATGCTTCACGTGGGAGACAAGTGTGGAGGTTTTGTCAACCTCCGCCGAAAGTATATCTTTACTTTTCATGCTTCACGTGGGAGACAAGTGTGGCGGTTTTTTTCAAACCCCACCGAAAGTTTATCTCCATTTTTCATGCACACGTGGGCGACAAGTGTGGAGGTTTTGTCAAACCCACCGAAAGCATATCTATTTTTTCAAATCTCGGGGCGATAAATCTGCACGAGCAATCCCCCCGAAACTTATTCCCATGATGTCAAAATGAGAGTTTACGTGTGTATATATCCATGGCATATTTTGAAAATGTCATTCATAACCTGTCTGCACTTGAATCGCATAATACCTAACGTACATCAGTGTCTTGCAAAAGTTTAGAGCACTTTTAGAAATGGAGAAAAACACCAATTCGGCGATTCCAAAATATATGCGTATTTTGTGGATCGCAATTTGGTAAAGATGGAGAGTTTACAACAGCAGCTCTTGATCTTGGTAGGACATTAGCTGCGAGGGGTATTCATTGATTTATGGAGGGGGTAGTCTTGGGTTAATGGGGTGTGTGTCGACAGATGCATCCCTAGGAGGGAGTAAAGTTCTCGGCATTATCCCTAAACCATTAGCTGTACGAGATATCGGAGGCAACACAATCGGGGAAGAGTTACAGGTCTCTAGTATGCATGAGCGTATTGCACATATGGTTGTTAAGTCCGATGCATTTATAGCTTTGCCGGGTGGTTATGGTACATTAGAGGAGATATTTCAAATCACCTCTTGGGCACAGCTAAACATCATCGGAAACCCATTGGTTTGTTAAATGTTAATAATTCTTGATCAAGCTGTAGAAAAAATTTTCATCTCACCGTCAGCAAGGCAAATGCTGGTTACAGCTTCAACTGCAGGAGAGTTAATTGACAAACTACAAGAATTCGTCTATTCACCTGATCCAACAATGGCTCGGATAAATTGGTTTGGAGAAGGCAACAAAAGGCGTCAACTGGATTTAACCCTCCATCTGTAATCTCTATTTGCTGGTTTGCTTCGTTTTTGTTTGCTTTCTTTTTAGTGTGTTTATTTGAGATTTTTCATGTCATTTCTTTTGAGTTTTTTTTTTCAGGTTGTTTCTTTCATCCCATGTAATATTTTCTAATCTTGGTTTTTAGAGGGGTGGCTTAAAAAGTTCAAGTTCTCTTGAAACGCATTCTGGATCTCTTCAATCCATAATGGCTGAATAAGGAGGCTAACTTCTAAACTTTTTAGACCCATTCTAACTAACTTTTTTTTGTTTGCTGACTTGTTGAACTTTGTTATTTTATGAGTGAGTTTAGTTTTGCGTAATTTAGAGTTGTTATGTGTTTTTATCTTTATCAGTTTTGATTCAAAAAAAAAAAAACAATTGTGGAAAAACCTGAGAATGGCAGAATATGGGGTTTTTTTAACTCTTGAAACGCATTCTCTCTCAATAAATCTGTAGTTTGTTTATTTCATGTTGTTTGAAGTGTCTTGTGTCTTGTGTTGTTCTTTCATAATAAAGGTATATAGGCTGGAAACCTTAAGTCTGCGGGCTACTGTCCTAAGGATTGTTGAAATATATAATCTTGACTCAGGTGTAACAATCCCACGTACCTCTTTTCTTGCATTTTGTGGGTCGATGATAAGATAATGATTGAATTAAGAATAACTCTTGGAAAATGATAAATGATGCATGGATCTGTGTGCTTGAAATGTTTTTTGGTTTTCGCTTTGCTTTTGATTCCTTGCGCAACATTGAGCACTGAGCTATTATCACTGAGTTATTTGTTCACTTAGAGAAAGTTTATGTAATTTAAGTGTTTTTCCAGATTTCAATGAATTCTAGAACTTGTTTGATGGTCACTCGAGGCGAAATCCTAGACTGTGCAACATTGGGGAAATGATTTCGGCCATCTTTGGACCGTTTGAGCCTTAATAGCCAACCTTGACTGAAATTGATCCCTAGTTACCCCTTTGAGCCTTTGTAAGCCTTTTTCTTTGTTAACTCACTAAAAGATTTCCTAACCTCAAATGAATTTGTTCCAAACAGTTTACCCCTTACCTATAGCATGTAAATCATTTCGCTTATTACATTTTGAGCTATGGTTCTGGTTTTTTGGGAAGTTAGAGGAGGTTGGATTTATGCCATGAGCAATGCAAGTGATGTTTATTATGTTTGTAAAAAAAAAAAGAGAAAAAAATCTGTACTTATCTTCCACGTACTTAAACATTGAGGACAATGTATTGTTTAAGTGTGGGGGAGTGGAATTGCAGTTAAAAAAAAAAAGAAAAAAAAAAAGAAGAAAAAGAGTTCTATACCCTTGGGTGTTCTTAAAAAGAATGAAACAACAAAGTGTGGGGGTGTAGTTCTTTTGTTTTCTACAAAAAAAAAAAGAAAAAAGAAAAAAAAGAAAAAAGAAAAAAAAAGAGTTCGAGTGTTCTGAATAAGTTTGGGAGAGTCATTTGATGAATAAGAATGAATTTTTTTATGTCATGGGCTTGAGCTCCACATAATATTGAATGATTTTGTGTTTGTGGGTGATTTGAGCCTAATTATTATCCTTTATCATACCTTCACCCAAGCCAAACGTTACAAGTTTAATAAAGTCCTACTTGATCCTTGGTGTTGTGCATGTCTACATTAGTGGAGAGTGACTTGAAAAGCAAGCCTATGGAGTTCATTTATACACACATCTTCAATATTAAATATGATTCATTTTTATGCATAAACTCATCCGGGTTACAAGTGATTAGGTGAGAATGGCTCTACACACACACACTTGAGGAATTGAAATGAAGCGAAACTAATCTTTGAGATAAAATTCTTGATCAAGTGCATTATTTTGAAGTTTTCCTTGGGTTATAATTAAGTACAATCTTTGAGGCCTATTTGCAAGATGAAGCATTGGTGTGTTTTAATTTTTTGTTGATTCTGTTTCGGTTTAGTTTTATTTCGTATATTTTAGTTGCTCGAGGACTAGCAAAGTCTAAGTGTGGGGGAATTTGATAGGTGTCTATTTATGTATTACTTTTATATCAATTCGTCCATGTTTCTTTGCTATATTCCTTGGTATTTTTATGTTTTTGTGTGGTTTTGATGTTTGTAGGAGTTTTGGAGCAACTTGCACAAAAATGGAGTAAAACCCTTCATTTTCACCTCTGCTAGTCAGTGATCTTCTCGGATTTAATTGTATTGATATACAATGAACCCGACGACATATTATATACCGTTGGAAAGCTCTCGAAGTCTATTTTCTGGAGAAATTTACGGTTTATAAATCCATTCAGTGTACCAAAAGTTGTAATCAAAACAGTGTGAGAAGTATAGAAATGTAATTCCACAAATCACTGTAGCATGTATAATACGGGACACTGTAGCAGGTTACTGTAGCAGAGTATTTAAACACATTTTAGGGTTTTATTTTCATAACTTGAAGAGGGGAGAACGTGGTGGAGGCTGCAGCTCTGGAATTCTTTCATCTCTTGGAGTTCTTGAAGGAGAAAGGAAGCTTGGAAAGAGGAAGAACTACAATCCAAAGAGAATTACATCAAATTTGCTAAGTTTTTCCCTTCCCTTTCATTTTCTGGAATGTCTCCATGTTGTATTGTATTTACCACGTTCTTAAACATGTGTAACTGAATCTGAATTGGTTGAGGGTGATTTCAAAGCCCCTGATATGGTTTTTGTAAGTTGATTGTGTAAGGAATTGTTATCCAATTCTCTAATTGAAGTTGCTTGTATTCTCCCATATTTAATGCTTATGATTGCTTGCTGATTGTATTTGAGTGGCCAACTGAATATAATCTGGTTGTGATTTATTGCTAGACTAGAAATCTTGATCCGTAATTGTCTTGAATTTCTAATCATTAGTAGCAAAATTGTGATCAGAGATTGCAATTGGAGAATATAACCTAAGTTAAATAATCCGAGCTTGTGTGTTTATTGCTTTGATCAACCTGTCTTTCTTTTCATAATGCATCCATTGAATTAAATTTAGAGAGCTTGTTCTAGGTTGTTTAATGGATAGAGATTAAGTAAAGAGCCTATTTTATTTAACAACAAAGCAAGGAAAGATTGGGATAACAGAGCTTGTTGTTATCTACGGTTGATAACTTCAATGCTGTAATTGGATGACAATTCTACGATTAATTCGCAAATCCATATCTTGTGGTAGAGAAGGATCCCTTAACCAGCTTTCTCCCATTGATTTTTCATTTAAATTTACTTTCTTTTTTGTTATTCTTTACTTGCATTCTTATTTCATTTAGTAAAGCATTCAACAAAAAATCCCCTCTGTTTAGTTTATTGTTGCTGGAAATAACAAATTCAATTAGAATCAATCCTCGTGGGAACGATATCTTACTTATCACTTTATTACTTGTGCGACTAGTATACTTGCTAGTTTCGAACGCATCAATAGATGTGAGAAATCCGTCGCCCTGCCATTCTCGACCTAAAACACCACAAATTGAAAACCTGAATCCCGCAATTTCACTAAAATCCGCACCATTCGACTCACCAGAAATAATAAATAAGTAAAAATAAAAACAGAAAAAAAAGCTGAAGATGAAGATCGGCGTTGTGCTATGCTAGTCCTCGGAAGATGAAGATTGGAGCTGTGCGATGTTGGAGTCGGCGAGTCAAGGGGCTGCTACTGTCAGCACGAGGCAGGGCTACTGGAGGCGCAGGGCTGCTGGAGTCAATGCCTCGCGAGGCTGCTGCAATCAGCGAGTTGGTCATCAAGAGGCTCCGCAGGAACAATTTCATGAGCCATTGTATTGTATTTTTGAAGTGAAGAAGTGATGAGAAACAGAGACAGAGTTATATATAATAAATGTGTTGTTTGCTTTGAAATGAGTTTGGTTTGGTAACATAAGAAGACGAGGAGATCAGGAACAAGCAAGTCAAGTCAAAACTGCAAAATCGTACCTAAAAGACAAAGAAAGCGAAGCACCAAAAATGAAGACGAAGAAAGCGAATGATGCGACGACGATGGCTGGGTTTTCGTGACTGCTACAAGTTTGGCAAGCACCGAAGATGAAGACAAAGTGAGATGGAGTTTGTTAAGAGGCGATGATGATCGATAGGATCTAGGGTTTGGAAATTTTTTGTGTGTCACAATTTTTTAACTATGACACGTAAAAATTAACCCACTTTTTGTGTATTGTGACACATATAGGTTTGACTGAATTTAGAATTATTATACATGTCATTCTTTTGAAAACTGACATAAAATTAGTGACACAAAAACTCTAATTTCTTGTAGTGGCCATGCACAAATCATTTTAAGAATAGGGAATGAATGAAACTTATCGGATCAACCCTTTGACTGGGCAACACAGCTACTGCCAATTAGCTCCTTCTAGTACTTCTACTTCATCATTTATATAATTTAATTAAAGTCTTGTTTAAATTAATGAAAGCATTTGGTCAAAAATCTTCAGCCTCTTAGTCAAAAATTTCAGCTACTTGCCCATTTCTTTTACAGTTTTCTCTCTCCTCCATATCTCATTCTTCCCTTCAAATCCTTGATGTAGCATTCACAAAGAACCAAGAGGGTTGTCTTAATCAAACGGAATATGCAATTGGGAAACAATGGTTGTTGATACAACTACTCTGATTACATTTTTTGTTTTTAACTTTTAGTCAGTTATAACAAATTCGGTCATTCATGCATATTAATTACTATCATCCTTATTCCCATCATAGTTTCCTGGCACACACACACACACACACACACACACACACACACACACACACACACACACACACACACACACACACACACACACACACACACACACACACACACACACACACACACACACACACACACATATATATATATATATATATATATATATATATATATATATATATACACGTGTGTGTGTGTGTATAAATGATTGGTTGTACATAATATGTCTCATCCTTACGGGATGAAAGATTAATATACTATTATTAATTTACATAATTTGATATGATTGGGAATTTTTTTTTCTACATGTATTAGCCGCTTAATGTTGATGTTTAATTTACATTTTTTTCTTATATAGATGTCTCAAAGTTTTGAGAATAATAGGGCAAATTGGACTGATCCCATCCAAAGAAAACAATTTATTGATCTTTATATCCAAGCGGTGAATAATGGATATAGAGCGGGGGCATCATTGAAGTCAAGTGCTTGGATTCGAATAGGAGAAGAGTTGAAAAAGTTAACCGGAAAAACTCTCAGCCAAAAACAACTTAAAAATGGGTGGGATTACATGAAAAAGCAATATTCTATTTGGGTTAAGTTTACTACCACTACGGGACATAGCTATAACTACATGACTAGAACCATTGATTAGCCTGATAAGAGATGGGAAGATTATTTACAGGCGAAAATCCTTTTTCTTTTTTCAAAAAAATCCCTTTATTTGTCTAATTACATATACCTAATTAGATTTTTTTTTAACAGAAATATCTTGAAGCTAAACAATTTTGATATAAACCTTTAGCAAATCTTGAAGAGTTTGAGGCCTTATTTGGAGGGGTGTTAGCCACTGGAAATCATAATTGGAGTACTGGTATGGAGAAGAGCTTGGACTTGGAAGGAAGCCTTGGCATAGAAAAAGGAAATCCATCTTTTCAATCAAAGACTTCTGAAACTCCAACTAATGTGGAGGAAGATGATGCTATATCACATGCACCAAAGTCAAGTTAGAACAATCTAAATGATTTAACTGTTAATGAGAAAGAAGATAGTGGGAAAAGGCGAAAGAAAAGAAAAGTGGATCAAACTCAAGGACAGGTGGACAAGATATTACATATTTTAGAGAATGATGGTGTTGAAGAATCTGTGAAGCAATGTATGGCAATTTTAGAGACACTAGTATCATATGAAGATCCATTGTTTTATGTGGCTGCTAATGCATTGTGCTTAAGGAAAGAGTTTCGAGTGTTGTGGTTGAACTTCAAAACGAACCAAGCAAGACTTGCATGGATTCGTAGTTTGTCAAAAATTTAGTGCACTTTGTTTAGTTTAGTTTGTTTAGGTGGAGTCATTGAACCATAAGATTGTTAATTTTATGTTTGTTTAAATGGTTTAAATGTTAGTTTACTTTGTCAAGGATTTGAAGTTTGTCAATGATTGTTAAATGGATGTTCACATTTGAACTGATTGGGCTTGTTTATTCATTGTAAGTTAATATAATGACTTGATTTGTCTTGGTAATTGAATTTGCTTGTTATGATTGTGGGCAAAATGATCTAGTTATGTTTATTTATATTATGATTGTGATTGTTTAATGAAACTAGATGTTATATATGTTTCATTTTAATAATATTATTTTTATAATAGGTATGGCAAGTTTAAGTATTTTTAATTTATCCATATGGAGTGAAGATGATGATAAAGAATTGGAGGTTGAAAAAGAATTGATTAAATCAGTATTTTTTTTGAACAATCAATCGAATATTAGAAAGCATCCAATGTCTGCCTCTTCACTTACGGGTGCACAATTTACTCAAGAGCTTTTAGATGGTCCATCTTCTATAATTTTTTCCTTGATGCGCATGGAGAAAAATGGATTCATTTGTTTGTGTCAATGTTTTGAGAAAGAGGATGGCTCGTCAATGGTAAACATTTGACAATTGAAGAGAAAATGGCAATGTTCTTAATGACAATAAGCCATAATCTTCGAAATAGATTTATTAAAAATCGATTTCAACACTCAGGTCAAACAATACACAAATATTTTCATGAGGTGTTAAAAGCAATGCTAAAGTTTTCAAAGGAGATGATTACTTCTCCTTCATTTGATCACACTTCAAATTGCATCACTTGTCATCGACTGAGACAAATTTTTAAGGTATAAATTATTCTTTTTATGAATTAGTATAAGAATAAGATATATCACATTTATGTTGTTCTTATGTTAATATATATATATATATATGTATGTATGTATGTATGTATGTATGTATGTATTAGGGAGCTGTTGGTGCAATTGATAGAACTCTAATTGATGCATCTATTCCAATTGATAAACAAATACCATTTAGAGGTCGTGGGAGAAGAGAATGTTTTCAAAATGTATCGGCAATTTGTGACTTTGACATGATATTTGGATATGCTGTTGTTGGATGGGAAGGAACAGCACATGATTCAAGGATTCTGACAGAAACTATTAATAACCCGAGACATAATTTTCCAATGCCACCACCAGGTATATTATTGATAATTATTTTAATTAATTGATTACAATTTTATTCATATTATTTATTTAACTAATAATTTTTTTAAGATAAATATTATTTAGTTGATGCTGCATATACACACACAAGGGGGTTTATGGCACCATATCGTCATGTTCGATATTGGTTGAATGACTTCCGTGTCGATGGTCGAGCGAATCGAAAAGAGGAAACATTCAACCATTGTCATGCTAGATTGATAAATATCATTGAACGCACTTTTGGAGTGTTGAAGGCTCGTTTTCCAATATTTAAAAAAATGGCACCATACTCATTTGATACACAAAAAGGTATAGTGATATCATGCATTGCGTTACATAATTTTCTTCGAAAGATGTCAATTGAGGATGAATTATTTTTCAAATTTGATGATGAAGACGTTCAACTAAAGGATAATGAAGCATATCAAAATCCAATATCAACTGAAAGCCAATCTTTTTGATCACCAGATCAAGCTTATATGTATCAACTTCGAGACAAAATTGCTTGTCAATTATGTCAAGAAAATAATTAGTTGATTGTTTGTTTTATAGTTTTGTTACAATGATAAATTCTATAGTTTGATATAGTTGAAATAATGTAATGGTATCGGTTTATATATTTTTCATGTCATTTTGTCATCTTTATTAATATATTTTAGTCAAAAGTTGATTCATAATTTAAGCAATAAAAAAATTATATAAAAAACTGAATTTTTTAATTTATATAAATCTATTTTTTGTGTGTATGTGTGTGTGTACACACAAGTTGTTTAATAAAATTTAAAAAAATAAAAATGTAATTGTGTATAGTAAATTGTTAATAATAATTAAATGAGAGAGAGTTTTCAATCAAAAAATTATTTTTTAATATAATAATTTAAATAAATTAATAAACACATTGTTAGATTACTACAAATAGTCATCTATCCTATGATATTTACCATAGTATATTTAATTTAATTTAAAATTTTTATCATAAATATATATATATATATATATATAGAGAGAGAGAGAGAGAGAGAGAGAGAGTTTAACTCAATATTAATCATATAAATTTAATTTATTAAGGTTTGTAGTAATTTAATTATCTTTTACTATTTAATTTTTAAGATATATAATACACAAGTTTTATTTTTTAATGACAAGAGTAAATATATCCATTTTAAATTATAATATTCTCTCTTACTACTTTTTTTAAGTAGTATAAAAAGGAAAAACAAACTTATTAATTAAGTCATTATTGTTAAGTGTTAAAAAATGATAAGTTGCAAAAAGTGTTAAAAAGTGTTAAGTGGAAAAACAAACACCCCCTTAATTTATATAATCTTTTAAAAGTAATTTCATTAATTTATATAAGGAAGAAAAGATTAAGGTTTTTTTACTCTATCAACGATTGATTTCATTTTCATTTAACAAATTCTCTTACAATAAAAAATATTGAGGTATAGTGTAAGAAAATCCTAGGTAGTACAACATTATTAAGTAGAAATGGGAAATTTTCACAAACTACACTTACGGTTTGTCTTTTTTCATCCGATAATATTTTTTGCACTTTTGTTTAAGCGCCAGCTCTACATTTTGAGAAACTTATCACGGATCACCCTTTTATTAGTTTAGCTATTAGATGACATCAATTTTTCATCCATAACCTCAACAATTACCAAAATAATCTTAATCCTACTTTCAAAATAAATAATTTACACTTGAAATTCAAAATTCCTAAATTAAATAATTGAAATCAATTAAAAAATAAAAAAAATTTACCATTCATCCCCAAAACAAAATAAACCACAAACACCACCCCTAAAAAATCCTGTCACCACCACCAAAATCGGAGCCACACCCCACCATCAACATCCAACAACACCAGTCACTAGTAGGTCCACTACTGCCATGCCCAGAAACCTAACACCCTCTATCAACACTAGTAACTCGGAAACCACTGCCCACTCCATTGCCAACACAGACTTTCCAACCCGGTTGGAGAAGCTACTCTCTCAAACGAAGGGTAATGCACGAAATTAATCTCTAGCATTGAAGAGTAATTTGAATTAGAGGATGAGGATGGTGAAGATGAAGGTGAAGGTGAATTTCCAAGGCGAGTAACAACGAGTGAAGTGTTGAAATATTCTCGGACTTGAGCGATTATCCCATTAGTTATGGTCCAAGCTGGAACTAGGAGATTTGACAGTTTGTGATCATAGCCCTGGGCGATAACGATAGGGCCAATGGAGAGAGGGATGAATTCGAATTAGTTATCAGAGGAGGATGATTTACAGCTTGTGAGTAGATGCATCATAAAGCCCAAATGCCACACCCAGCCCCAAACCGATCCAAACCCATTTCTTTTCGTGAAGTTTGAGTTGCAGATGTCATTTTTTTTTTTTGGCAAGTTTTTGAGTTCAACAAAATTTTTTTCTTTTTCGTGATGGATTTTGATTTTGAGCGGAGGCGCAGGCAGTTGTGATGGAGAGTTGAAGAATCATGTGTGGAGTCATGTAGATGTTATTGGCATACATTGTCCCTTGTAAACAATATAGGTTGAATATATTTTTTCTTCAATCCAAATTAAATAATCACTTTAGCTAAGTTCGAATTCTAACACTTTCAAATCTTAATTCACTAGTTAATATAATATTTATTATGTATCATAAAATGACCATTAAAACATTCCATATTTAACTTATTTACATCTTCATTTAACAGTTAAACTAATAGGAGGGTGGTCCGCAATGAATTTCAAAACTTTATATAAAAGTGTTAGAGGCTTTTTTGGGTGAAATTAAGGTAAAATGTAAGCGTAGTTTGTGAAAATTTTCCAATTAAAAATGGTACATCTTAGGAGTAATAATGTAATTACAATCATATCTAACAACCGTGAAAGTTGACGGATGTTATACAGATTAATGAAATTTTAGGGATGAAATTGTATCTAAGAAAAAATCTTAGATAGGGGTGGGATTCGAGTCATGTCGTGTCGACCCATTTAATTACTCGTGTCAAGACATGAAACACGGATCTGACACGATTATTAAACGTGTTACCCACATGTTGTAATCGTGTCATATTTAATTCACATAATTTACTTAATTGTTTAACCTAATTATGCATAATATATTATATTTTATATATTTAAATCAATTAAAATTATTTTTAGAATATAAACCATTTTTAGTATAAAATATTATTAAAATCATCATAATTTATTATTTTATAAATTAATTTATTTTATAACATAAAAATTTTAGTTTTAAAATATATATGTTGTAAGTAGGTAATAATTTATATCATTGAATGAACTTACATATTAAGGATAGAAAAAATATATTTAACTATTCGTGTCATTAAACGGGTTGGTGTGTTGAACACTTTCAACACGAATCCGACCCATTTATTAATCGTGTATCATATTCGTGTCGTATTCGCATGTCGTGTCACAAATTCCCACCCTTAGTCTTAGAGATGTTATCATTTCTTCTACAGCATCATGTGCAATAGATATATTTGGTAATTAACCAACCAACTTTAATTTTAAGTAATTAATTAGTAACATTATACGAACTCATTGTGCATATTGTTATTCTAACCTTTGATTTTAATTTTATATTACATTAATTTGAGAAGTTATGTTTTATATATGTCACATTAATTAATTTGTCATTCGTATTGAAATTCAAAATCAGACCACGTACACCCACTCTAGACGTGTAATTTAAAATATAAACTTGGGACACATACTATATATATTCTTCTCAAATGATATTCCGATATCTGTACTACTTCTTGTTGTTTAAATCCAATTTGAAAATAAAGTACACATTTGACTAAAATTTTTTTTATTGCATTTGAGGGGTTGATTAAATTAATTTTCTGCCCAAGCTCCAAACATTCAGGGGAGCGGCCTAGCTAGCAATATATGACAGTAGTAATTACTACAAAATTTATAGACAAAACCCAAACATCAGATTACCACGATAGTTATGAAAGCATGCACATCCAATCTGAAAATGATCAGCGGAGAGGATTACAGTGTCTCCTCCTTGGAGGAGGGATATGGCGGAAACCGCAACATAAGAGAACAAATTAAGAAATGGTGAAAGAAGCGGAGGCAATGATGACCAAGGTGCTGGTGGGATGGGCGGGGAGTTGAGCAGTAGCATAACGGAGAGGCTCAAATCTTTGGATGCACTGGCCGATGAGATGGTAGAGGATCAACAAGGAACAAACCAACCAAAGATAAAGATACAAAGGGTTCCACATAAGCTGCGGGACAGCTAAAAGTTGAACCAGTTCTTTGAACCAAGGGTGGTTTCGGAGTATTTCTTTTTTTATTTAACCCCTTTTCAGAGTCCCTTAACTAAAGCTAACCTTTTTTTTTTATTTTAACTATTTGTGACCCCTTTTCATGTAAAAGACGTATATGCTCTTTTTTAATGTTAAAGTACTAATACTGTTTTTATATAGTGCACATGTAAATTGTTTGATGGAGCTGTTCAAAATTCTAGAGACCTGTAATTTTGTACAATCCTATCACGAACTTGCACGATTGCGTCATGCAAAATTTCTAAAACTATTTTTTTACACGATGAGGTCATGAACGTGCAATATAAAAAATACATTTGTAATATTATTGACAATTATTTTATGAGATGCTTGAGCAAGTTGCATAATATAGTTATGTAAAACATCCAAGATCTATTTTTTTTTATTTTTTGCACGACTCTCCTGTGCAATTGCATAGCTATGTCGTGCCAAAAACTGTATATGTAATCTAATTTAGTTATTTTCAAAATTATTAAAGGTATCTTTGTACTTTCTTTTTAAAAGAGAGGTTAAAAATAGTTTAAAAAAAAAGATTAGATATAGTTAGTGGGTGATCCAAGAGGTTATTTAATGAAAATTTGTCGGTGGTTTCAAATGATCCCTATCATATCATGATGAAAATCTTAAGGTGACGGAAGATATGAAGGAGAGATTAGCCGCCGGCTTCATCAAAGAAAATGAGGTGGACAAGAGAAATGCATATCTCAGGATTAAAAGGAAATCCATAACTTGAGAAATTGCTATGAGCAAGACCCAACAGCTTGTTATAATGATGACGACGTTGCCTCGATGTTTCTTATTCATGGTTGTGTAGTGCTGCAGTTCATACATTATTATTATAGGAAACATAAGCATGATAATAATACTGATCAGAAGTCAAAGAAGAAACTGGTAAGCATACATGCTTTCAGATTCAAATTTGAAATAGACCTAATGTCGCTGGAGAACCAACTTCCCTACGAAGTTCTCGAGCTGTTAATTTCGTCGTCTAAAAAAGATAATCGAAAGTTAATGATCAAGCAATCAATTCAACGGTCATCCTTCAGATGACGTACAGTGATCAATGAAAGGAGAAGCAGAAGCTGCTAGAGGACCTTCAGATGAAGCACAAGCTGCTACAAGAAAAACAAAAACAAGTCAAACATCTTCTCGATCTTATGTGGATTAGCTTCACATTCCGACCTGACGGGACCAATAAAATTTCCTGCTGGCAGTGGCAGATTCCAATAAAAATATTACGTATACACTACTAGATTTTTTTTTTTTTTTTTGTGGGCATAATTATACGGATTGTGTTTCATCTCCAACCGCTTGAGCTTGAGCGCAGCTTCAATGTGCACAGTCCGCATAATATTAAGAAGCTTAAAGAAGGATGGATTGGTTTAACGGTTCAATAATACAAGTTGTTTGACAGAAATTAGCTTCAGTCAGGGAACATTAAAGATCCCTCTCATTGTTGTGGAAAAAGCTGTAACACCATACAAGTTGTTGAATCTAATAGCTTATGAAATGTGCTCAGATTTTCCCCATAACTCCGAGCTCTCCTCCTATATTTTCTTCCTTGCTTCACTCATGTGTGAACCTCATGACGTGAAGGAGCTGCAAGTCAAAAGAATACTCTATAATTATCTTGACAGTGATGAAGAGGTAATTGAACTCTTCAAAGAGACGAGTTCTAGTGATGGCCTGGAGGAAGCTTTTGTAGAAAGTTATTTGACACCTTACACGAAATTCAGAGGCGCTACAATCACTTTTGCAATCGCGTCATAGCTTTACTTCAAACAAAATTTAAGGAAAACCCCTGGAGTGTGTGTTCATTGTTAGTATCGTTCTCGGCGTTAATGTTCACTGTTGCACTGAAGTTTATTAAGCTACATCACTGTACCTGGATTTTATGCCTCTCTATTCCAACAAAAAAAATTTCCCCTTTAATTTATAGTGTGGTCAATGTGGCTTTAATTGTTCTTAATAGAGTCGATTGTGTATGTTCTGTACATTCACATCTTCTCTATGTATTTGTGGGCTTTTTATTATGTATTTGTAATATATATGTGCCTTGTTGAAGGGAAGGTTACTTTTTATATATTAAACTAAACAACTTAATAATTTATATTTCATCTGAGCAATTAATATATATAGGATACAAGCTGACTCCTTAATTTTGAAGAGTTTTTGCTTTTGAAAATTTCCTTCTCTTCGAGATTGAGAGAGATTAATCTTTCTTAGAACCATTTTTGATGTTACTTCAAATATAAATCGAACAATAATTTGACAACAGAAACATATTATTAATTAATGTGCAATGATAGTTCATTTATATATGATGCTTATGTTTGATTCCATCACTTAACACTTTTTAGATCTAAACACTTTTTAAAACTTAATTTAGACCACTTAAAAACATGTTTGTTTGTACTTTTGCATACAACTTAAAAAAAGTGATAAAAATATATCTGATTTTTAATGTGACTTTTTTACCCTTGTAATAAGAGATGTAAAATATTTATATTATATTTGTCACTATTCTTTAAAAATTAAATAATTAATAAAATTAAACCAAAATTATCATTTTTTACATTTTATGAAATTAAACCAAAATCATCCTTAGTTTTATATTGATATTTATTAATTATATTTAGTAAAATTAAACCCAAATTATCAATAATTATATATTTAATATTTATTAATTACATTTAATAAAATTAAACCAAAATTTTCTGCCACCAAACCACACGACTGCCCTCTCTTATCACGTCATTTGCTCCCACAAAGCTAGTGGCTTCATTTCTCTCTCTCTTCCTTTGCTTTATCTCCATAGGCCCATCACGTCTCTCTCTTCTTGACCAGCTCAACTTTTATAATGTAAAAAGGACATTAAAGACATTTTAACATATTCAGATGTTTCAAGAGAAAAAAAGTTATATTTTTTCACTTTTTTAATTCAGACAAAAATATCTGAAAATAAGTGATTAAACTTAAAACAAACAAGGTTATCACTTAATTCTATTCAGATTTAAACTTAAGTGGACAAAACAAACAGCCACTTAGTGTTAAAACAAAAATAGTAAATGATAACATCCTCCTTGAAGATAGATTGAATTACTTTAACTCTTCCCAAGAGTTTAAGAAATATACGAAAATACCTATTTTACAATTTAATTTCAGTTTTCTGTGCTATGCATCAAATTTTTGACGGTCAAATACACATTTTTTACCTTAGATAATAGTAAAAAAGAAAGTAAATAACAAATTATATATTATATCAAGAGACCTAATATGATTGGGACTGAAACTTAATTGAGAGGTAAATTATTTATGAGAAAAAATCACAAACAAAACTTTTGTTTTCAAAAATTAATTGTCAATCGCATGGTAACCATTGGATTTTTAATCCGTGGTCGGTCACCCAAATATTTTCAGAAATCCATCAAAAATACCCCAAATACCAAATTCCATTAATTCTTTATGATGACATAAATTAAAGGAAATAAGGTCCTTTTCCCATATTGCAGTCATCAACCTCTTCTCCCTTACCCTTGCTTCTGCATAAGCAGATAAGCTTCTCATCTCATCATCATCTAATTCTCTAGAAAAACCCACCACCCCTTATTAAAGAAATCAACTTATCAAATTTAGCAGATCAAGAGCTAGCATAACCGAAAATGAAAACACAACCGTAAACGTTCTCATAAGCCTAGCTTGAACTTGCAATTTGACTAGAAATTGGTAAGAAATAATTAAAACCAACAAGGAGAAAAGGTAAAATAAAATCTTCGGCTAGTCATGATTTTTCATCAAGTCAAATTCAGCATAAAACAATGTGCATTAGTTCCTTTCAATTCACACTGAAGAACAAATAATTCATACATATCAAGACTGCATAATAAACTAAAGAAAGACAGAACTACAAAGATATATCACCATAGAATAACCACATCAATCCTAAATGCATTATAATCATTGTTTAAATCCATCAAATTAATATAGTAAAGAGTGAAATACAGTTAGTGGGGTGGGGGGAAGGGGAATTGGAGGACCCAAGCCTCTACCTTTTTCTTTCTTCTTCATATCCTCAACAAACAAACGGTAAAAAATTTTAATTAATAAACCATAATAGTGCTGTAAAAGGAAGTACCAAACAAGTGAGTATCAAATGACACGTCCATTTACACTAACTTCAACAACAAAGAATTAAAAAGGAACCCTAATAACAATTGATCCTCTGAAGCTTAAAGGCTTAAGCTTGTTACATTTAGAGAGGCAAAATCGATCGAAAAGGTCAAAGACTGTGAGTTGAACAACCTTACCATCCTTTTCATATAAAAAATTGAGGTCTGAGCGGCCTCAGTTGTTTGGCGGATTTGAGTTCATGAGCCAAAACCATTGAATAAGCAAAAGCTGTGTCCCACAACAAATGCAAAGCCATTGAAGTCACTCCAAGTACAACTACCCAAAGCAAGGGTGCGTAAGAAAGTTACTGTTAACAGACCACCCATGTAACTAACGGAATTAATTTATTGATTTGGGGTGTATCTCACAAAATTCTTTAAAATGTTTGGATGATCTCTGATTAAAAGTTTGACATGCGCGCGATTGATAATTTTTAAAATTAGGGGGGTAGTTCGTGATTTTTTTAATTATTTTCTCCCATATAAAATAAAAAAGAGCTTGG
Source organism: Boswellia sacra (assembly GCA_013180625.2). Classification (NCBI taxonomy): domain Eukaryota; kingdom Viridiplantae; phylum Streptophyta; class Magnoliopsida; order Sapindales; family Burseraceae; genus Boswellia; species Boswellia sacra. The sequence continues at coordinate 17,579 of SNVD02006553.1, forward strand.
TGATCAGAATTTTTGTTGATTAAAGTGCCATGCATCGGTATAATCCGGCCACCACATGTGTTTACCTCTCCTGTCGATAAACGATGACTTGGATAACAACACTACCACCGCCATGACATAGATCAGTTGATTGCGATCATTTCAATACCGACGGCATCATCGGAATCTCCGTTAGCCGTTGTTCGATGACGACACCAATGACTGTCATCAACTCCAGCAACAGATTCTATTTTTTTCAAATTTTATTATAAATATAATCAAATAATCATAATAAAATTTAAATAATAATAATAATTTATTATTAATTAATAAAGATAATTGCAAAATTTTTGAATTGGTACTACATAAGGTAATCTAATGTCACCTATTAATTTTGTATAACTTAATACAATGTGTATGCATATGAGAGTTGTATATTATATAATTTAATACCATAAAATATTGCTATCAAACACATATATTGCATAATTTAGTACAATGTTATAATTTAATACTATACAATATCACGTACTAAATAAGATCTATATGAATTATTAATAGCTAGAATTTTGTATTTAGTTTTGTGTAAAAAACAAAATTATTAAAGATCCATTCTTATATATATATATATATATATATATATATATATATATATATATATATAAAAAATTAGCGTTCATGGTAAAAATTGAAAATGCAACTTTACTATATGTCTTTTTGTGTAATTTTATTTATGGACATCTAAATATAAAATTTTTAATAAAATAATGGATTTTTTGAGTTATTTTGTGATGCAAATAGTCCACTCTTTTGAGAAAGAAGTATTTAGAATATACTTGAGGTTTAAATAGCTCCACCTTTATTAAATTATATATGGGTTTTGAAAAAATAACTAATTAAGGCCACATAGAAACACTCGTACTTTAAAACAAGACTTGTGCTATTTACACCCTACTATTAAACTAAAGAAACCTCGTATCTTATTATACCCTCTTCAAAATTTTTTAAATAATTTATTACCATTACAACCATTTAATGTCACAAAAAACTCTTTATATTTTGAGCGCTGCTACCTCTATAACTCATATATAACTAATTTTTTTATATAACCTAAGTTATCAAAAAAATCATTGAATGAATAATTCCTATATCGCTGTGAATGTAGCATTATTTATAAAAAAATAAAAAAATATATTTTTTTATTATTTCTTTTAAGTTGAGTAGCTAGATGCAAACTACCCTTCAAATAATAAAGAGCCAAGCGGGCCTATCGATGAAAAAATAGAGAAGAGTTCTTATATATATATATATATATGCTAGCTGATCGACACTATATTGTAAAATAAGTTTCATTACAATGGGTATGCATATAAGGATCATACAAAATTAATTGGGATCCTGCAATGCAAGCTAAACGGAATAATCAACAACTTACAAAAAATAAATAGCAAGAGTAGAGGCATTTATGCAGCTTCTTATTTCATTTGCTCATGGAGCATTTCATTTTTATAATATGCTAACTTTAACTATGACACAAGATTCAATCAATCTATAGTTGGAAGATAGACCCTAATGATGCCTCGCTTTCCAAGTTTCTGCCTGCAAGTAGGGCATTTGCCTTGTGCTGCAATGGCTTTCTTTATGCAGTCGTTGCAGAAGACATGCCCACACTTTGTTGTTGTTGCTTCGCTCAATGGACCTATGCAAATTGGACAGTTGAATATTGGTGTCTCCGGCATCATCTTCTGGGGCGATTCTAGGGGCGCAGCAACATGCTTCACCTGCTGTACCATCAATTGTGCAAGGATAGTAACTGTAAGGGACAAATATTTAATTTGTAAGAGGTGAAAATCTGTAAAGTGAACTAAAACTTGCCAAACAGATGAAGCACTTACATTCAGAAAATTTTTTCATATTAATATTTGAATATTCAGGTAAAAAAATTGATAATTCAAATATGCACGGTAGAGTTCTCGACAAAAGATCTCCAAGTCTCATATGCAAAAGCTGAATGTTAAAATGGTAGGACAGAGTTCCACTGGTGAACATGAAAGTGAACACAAGCAACTGGAGCAGGCGTTGAAGCAAAACTCTCTTTTTTCCTATTAACAAATGCATTTATATGAAAATGGAGAAGGATATTGATCAGATTGCAGGAATTTACTGAAGAAAAATCTACTTGCCAAAATGAAGAGTCAAAGAACAGAAATACTCAGCCATTTTGGTAATGCAACTGGGAAAGTGAGTACTGTATTGCTATTTCCATGATCAGTTATTACCAAAAGTATTCCCAATCTTTCTTGAGCCGGTATATTTGGAGATCTTAAAGCTCAATGGCTGGAGAATTTGGGCAGCTGGAAGGGCCATTATGTTTATGTCCTATATTTAAGACAAAGATGATCGGAGAACTAATTTTGCTTGAAAAAGAGGTTGTCCGGTGCATTTCAAGAAGAAAAAATGTTTGAAGTCAATGAAAAGAAGAAGATTCTACAAACTCTGATATGGCTATAATAAGATTCAAATCAATGGAGTTACTCTTTAATCTCCATCTCAGAAAGAGTGTATAAGGAGAGGGGTTTCATTGGCACTACTTGAAATTATGTTTAAGGCATTTGAGTGAAACAAGAACATTATGATGAATTAAAATGACTTGGGGCACGATGAATAGTAAGAACATAAAATTAAATGCCAATTTTTCTTTAATACACACATGACTTGTATACTCTTCAAATTTCTAGTTTCAGTGCAAAAACAGATGAAAAAGAAAGAGGAGCTATAAAGAATTTGTAAAGCAGATGATATACTCCGGCAACAGATGTAGAAACAACGCAATTAAGCAAGGAGCAATAGAATGAGCTTCTTATAGTAACCTTGTAACTGTTACTAGCTCCAGCATTCATGCTAAGATCCCCTCCGGGACTTCCTTCATCTGATGCATTTCTTTGCTGTTTCCAGTACCAAGTTGCGAGTTCTGTTGATTACAGTTAAAATCTAGATAAGCTTGAATTTCACATTAAGAAACAGAATCCGTAATAAATTAACTGACTTCAAAGTGAAGGTAAATGATAGACATATATAACCCTTGGTTACAAAAGCAAGGCCCTCTTGAAGTGTTAAATTTATTAGTTGTTCAAGAACAGAAACTGGGATATTTATGCAATCTAGAGAATCATCATCAGTTAATAATTCTAAAAAAGTTAAGAACACAAACAAATCATATGTAAATATTAACAGCTGATTGAAGTATGATGCAGAGTAAGAAAAGTTTATGATTTTTAACACAACTATTTAGAACCATCAATTCATTGCCACTTACGTCACCTTTTACCTGAAAGGCTATTCAATAATCCACCAGCCTCATTAAGCACATCTCTTAACCCATTAATAATCTGAGAACGGTTTCTTTGAGAATTATTCTTGGCCTAACATGAGTTAAAATCCATTGAAATGAATTAGTATAACTGATAAGCATGCAAGTTCCCAACAAAATGAATATACATGGAGATTAACATATCATACCTCAATAAATATACTTCTGTCAATTATAGCAATGTCATCATCAATGACCTCAACAAGATTTCTAATTTCCTGCTGGAAACCTCTGTTCTCTCGAACTAAATTTTCTTGAGAATGGGAATGAAAGGATGTATCATCTATAGCCATGATCTCATCAGGAGGTGGATTGTTGAGGTCCAGATCTGGTAGAATCCTCCTCCTCTGAGCATAGCTCACATACCTTTCTTGGTACTGCTTTAGTCTCCAATTGCTCATGCTTTGGTCAAAGCTTTATGATCCTAAATATAAAAAAAGAGATCATGATTTACTTTCTAATAAGAGCATTCTAGATCTATCTTCAGAAATTATAGCAATGTCCACTGCATACACTGGCATTAAATAAAACACAAAATCTTTTAACTTCAATAGGCTCATCTTGAAACCATAAATAAGAATCAAAAAGCGAAACCATAAATAAGAATCAAAAAGCCTGCAGCGTTCAATGAGAATACAATAGAATATGCAACAGTTAGGATGCGTGCAATTTGAACAAAACGCTTGAGATTTCCCATAATCCTTTTATGGTTGCTGATACAAAAATTGAAGAAATAACTTTGTTCTTTCTCATTGTGTTCACAAAGTAGACCTCAAGACATGAATAACTTGGACAACAAAAATGTATAAGACCGTGATTAGTTGTCATTTTAACTAGTTGTGAATATTCAGACTCGAACCTGGCATCAAGAACCATTTAATTTTTATCCAAACTAAAAGTTCTACCTTCAGGAAATTTAGAAGATCCTATTTAACTCACCCATCTTCAATTTAGCTATCAGGAAAGGGCCAATTTATAAATAAAGAAGAAACTACAATGGAGTTGTACTAAACTTTTAACAGTTACACTTAATTAGAGTACTTCTTAGCAACATACAGTTGATGAAATCAGAGAAACCATATTGTTTGTGGTGAGACTAATGACAAATCCACTAATTAAGCCTGCCAAAGAATTATACAGAAAGTTCTCATTCCAACAATTTCAGTTGTAAATAAGCTCATACCACCTAATCACCCTTATCAAGTCTAAATCAGTATATATATAACTTAACCCTTACAGTTCATTTTTTTCCTTCCTTCTTGTTCAATAAGGTTTAAATATCCCAAAGAAATACCTCATTGCAATCAGGCATTTTCTTACGATTAAACCATACCAATTTCATCAGAATTAAGTATCAAAATGTATGACTCTTCAGGCAGGTGATTTGATTTCTTAACTCAGTCCCAAATTGAGTTAGTAAGCAATACGAAGCGCTCTCTGACTAATATATCCAAGTGACACCATATGATTGATTCAGTCACATGTGTTGCATTGAATCCAATAAGACAACACAAAATTCCATCTATAAGCATAGATTCTCTTAAGAGTACAATTATATGCATAGTAAATATATACATATACACATCCACACCCTCAAATGCCTGCAAGCATGAGCAGCCTCACGTATACAGACATTAATTGGAGACATAAACAAGAACTAAATTCCATTCCCTTTTATAAAACACAAAGAACACTATAATCACATCCTACCCTAGAGTATACTAAACAATCAAAATGAATATAATAACAAAATATGTCAAAGCTTTCAACACAAACAAACACAGATAAACCACCCTGCGAGCCTGCGAGTGATCTGCATGCTTAAATATGTTCGTGCATCGTAGAAGAACGCACCTAGCAAAGGCGAGATTTGACAAAGAGAGAGCCACCAAGAAAAGACGTTTGGCGATGGAGAAATGGGGTTTGGTTGAGAAGTGCAATGAATCAAAGGAGACGTTGGCAGTAAATGATATTGGCAAAAAGGCTTTTCTGGGGCAAGCTTTCCAAGTATACATTGATATATTGAACGTTTTCGAAAGTGGATCTCTCGGTGAGGAGAGTTGCAACGTGATTTTTTATTAACAGATACACAGTATCGTGCAAATCTTGTTGCCATTTTCAGAGCCTACGTAGCTCCTGGTTTCACTCTTCACAGTTTCTCTCTTGCTCTCTCCCAGTTCGCCTCGTGCGGGATTTTAGAAAAAATATCCATCCTATTGTTACCAAAGGCTCTTACTTTTCAGAACATTTTATAAAAAGGTAGCCTTAATACGTGCTTTTAAACTTTAAAAAATTGTGGAAGTTCTCTTCGTGTAAATTTCTTTGAAAATTGTGAATTCTCTTCAAGATTAGATAACATCGTAGGTGAAAATTATTAAATGTACAATTTTTAAGAGAATTTACACAAACTTTAAGGATTTAACATATACTCTTAGAGCACAAGTTAATTAAGACTATCTTTTATAAAAATATTTCAAATGTTTTAGTGAATAGACAAATATACCCCTCATCAACTTTTAAACACTAATGTCTAGTGAACCAGATGAAACTCGATGCTTTGATATATATGTGGACCATATTGTGTGTTCGAAGTGGTAATTTTTTACATGACTTATTAACATGATACAGAGTTAAGGATTAATAGTTATGTTCAACCTTAAACACATGTGCATACAAAGTTAAGGATTGGTTAAGATTGATCTTAAACATGTGCAATTCATATACGTGTATCAAAATCTAATTTAATCCAATGAAATGGAATAATCTAATAAAATCAATCTAATTTGTGTTGATTTTGATTAATATATTTGGATTCAAATTTCTAAGATCTTGGATGGGTTATTGAAAGGAAATTTGACACAGGAGTGTTGCAATCCATGGGATTCATGATAGATCATCAAGGGGTGCAAATTATTACAATGGTCAAGAGTGCACATGAACCAAAATGAGGGGTAATTTCGTAAAAGAACTGGTATTGCTGTGCAGAGAATTAAATGTCAATATTTGTGGCTGTAAGAGATCTTGAAGTCAGCTTTCTAACACATTTGTCAATGTGTCATTTGGACTTGTTTGCAGGGATTTATAACTATCTCTTCACAGCTGGTTCATAGTTAATGGTGCATTAAAGTCTACTCTAGAATTTGAATTTTATTGCTTAGTTGGTTAGAATTTGAATTTCTAGCTTAGTTGGTTGTGCTTTTGTTACCTAATTAGTTTACTTATGAGTCTTAGTTAAATGAGTTGTCAATGTAGTAGTTGAGCTGTAATTGTTGAAATCATTCAATTATTGTCTTTTACCTATACTTGGAGGGTTGTTCCAAGTTATTTAAGTTCTAAAGTTGTGTATTCAAGGGAGTGAAGTTTTGAATTCGAATTTGAGTGAAATTTCAGTGTTTATACTGATTTCTCCTTAACTCTGTATCTCTTGGTGGATTCCATAGAGTGGTGAGTTAGTTTGAGCCCTATATCCTTGGTTTACATCCTTGGGTGGTGAATTATCTGTATCCCATTGGTGTTTACTTTGGTGGTGAGCTTGTTATCCCTTTAAGCCCTGTATCCTTGGTTTGCATCCTTGGGTGGTGAATTATCTGTATCCCATTGGTGTTTACTTTGGTGGTGAGCTTGTTATCCTTTCAAAGAGTGTTTGTTAGGTTCCATTCTATTTGTTCCAGCCATTGGTTGAGTTGATAATCAACTTGAAGATCCTATCCTCATCTATTATAATCCAGCAGCCCGGTATCAGATTTGGTATCAGAGCCATATCTCGAAGATCCGGTATCAGATTGGTATCAGAGCTTTTGGTTCAATGGCTGGTCGTACTCACAAGGCTGCTTCTACTACCCAATTGCCTCCTTCTCAAAGAGATGAACGTGATTTGATCATTGAAGATCTCAGGTGGCAACTTCAGCAAGTCCAGAAACGTTTGATCGTTGAAGATCTTATGCGGCAGCTCCAACAACTCCAGCAACGTTTAGTAATTCTGGAAAACAAAGAATTCGCAGGTGGAATGCTGGAGAAGTAGAATATCAAAGTCCTTTGGGCAATTATGATGATAATGATGCTGCTAATAAAGATGAATCGGTGGAGAATGATGAAGTAGACCATGACTTCTTTGAGGATCATGGAAAACCACCAATATTTGATGACTTTTACGAAATTGATGAAGAGATCGAGTCAGATGCCTTGATCAATTTCGATAATCCAGAATTTGTTGATGAAGAGGAAGTCACTTATGCAAATCGAGGTGATTCTCTCTTTCTTATTCAAAGGAGTTTGAATATTGCCCCAGAACAAGAAGATGATTGGCTTCGCAGAAATATCTTCCATAGCAGATGTTCTTCTCATGGCAAGGTGTGCAACTTTATTATTGATGGTTGCAGCTTTGAAAATGTGCTGTCTACAGAGATGATTGATAAACTTGGCCTTCAGACAGAGAAGCATCATCAACCTTACAAGATTTCATGGCTTCGGAAAGATAACGAGATCAAGGTAAACAAACGATGCCTTGTTTCATTTTCTATTGGGAAAAGGTATAAAGATGAAATATGGTGTGATGTTGTTCCTATGGATGCTTGTCATTTACTTCTTGGTAGACCATGGCAGTATGATAGGAAAGTAATGCATGATAGCTATGGGTATACATTCTTTAAAGATGGGGTCAAAGTTATTTTGGGTCCTTCAAAGTTAGAAGGTGTTCCTAAACCTACTAAAGGGGAGGGAAATGCTTTGCTTACCCAAACAGAATGTAGAAGAGAGTTGGAGAGGGGAAGTGAAATTTATGTGTTCTTGTTGTTAGAAGAAAATGAAGTTAGTAACAAACCGCCTTTGGAGATGAAGTATCTTCTTGAAGAATACCATGATGTTGTACCAGATGAGATACCACCAGGCCTTCCTCCAATGAGAGACATACAACATTGCATTGATCTTGTTCCAGGTGCTGTGTTGCCAAATAAATCAGCCTATCGAATGAGTCCCACAGAACACGAAGAATTACAACGGCAGGTTAATGAACTTATCACTAAAGAGTTAGTGAGGGAGAGCAAGAGTCCTTGTGCTGTCCCAACTCTTTTGGTGAGTAAAAAGAAGATGGTAGAAGCTTCTATCTTATCACCTCCAAATCTCAGCAAGGTTTTTGAAGTTGAATGTGATGCTTCCAATATTGGTATTGATGCTGTTATTAGCCAGGAAGGCATATCAATTGCTTTCTTTAGTGAAAAATTGAATGCATCTCGCAAAAAGTACTCAACTTATGACAAAGAGTTGTATGCTATTTGTCGAGCTTTGAAGCATTGGAGTCAGTATCTCTTGCCAAAACCATTCGTTCTATATTCTGACCATGAAGCTTTGAAGTTCATCAACAGCCAACAAAAGCTTAATGTTCGACATGCCAGATGGGTAGAGTTTCTTCAAGCTTTCAACTTTACCATCAAGCACAAATCTGGAGTTCAAAATGTGGTGGCTGATGCATTAAGCCGAAGACATTCTTTGCTGACCTCTATGCAAATGAATGTTATTGGGTTTGAAGTTTTAAAAGAGCTTTACAAGGATGATCCAGATTTCAGCAAAATATGGAGCAATTGTAATAAGTTTTCATCTAACCAATTTGTTTTGCAGGATGGTTATCTACTCAAGGCAAACCAATTGTGTATTCCTCAATGTTCCTTGAGAGAATTAATCATTAATGAAGCACATGGCAGTGGCATTAGCAGTCATTTTGGGAGAGACAAAACTATTGCTATTGTGAAGAAAAACTTCTATTGGCCGAAGATGGAAAGGGATGTGATGAAGCACGTGAAGAGGTGTACAATTTGTCATGTGGCAAAAAGTCATGGGCAGAACATTGGTTTGTACACTCCATTACCTATTCCTAATAATCCATGGGAAGATGTTAGCTTGGATTTTGTGGTGGGATTGCCTAGAACACAACGAAACAAAGATTCAATCATGGTGGTGGTTGACCGATTTTCTAAAATGGCTCATTTTGTCTCCTATAACAAGACAAATGATACGACTCACGTGGCCGATTTGTACTTCAAGGAGATTGTGAAATTGCATGGCATTCCTAAGGCCATAGTCTCAGATCGTGATCCAAAGTTCTTAACTCACTTTTGGCATACACTTTGGAGAAAGCTGGGGACTACACTTAACTTTAGTTCATCTCATCATCCTCAAACAGATGGACAAACTGAAGTTATCAACAGAAGCTTGGGAAATCTTCTGAGGAGTTATGTTGGTAAGAATTTACGGCAATGGGATCTTGTTTTACCGCAAGTTGAGTTTGCTTACAACAGATCATCAAGTCAAACCACTGGTCATAGTCCTTTTGAGGTTGTTTATGAGGAGAGAGCTAAGAACGTCAAGAAGCTGCATGAACAAGTCCGAGAGAAGATTTTGAAGCAAAATGAGAGGTATAAAGCTGCAGCAAACAAACATCGGAAGTATGCTGAGTTCAAAGAAGGAGATCTAGTGTGGATACACCTTAGAAAAGAAAGGTTTCCTCCAGGCAAATATGCCAAGTTGAAGCCTAGAGCTGATGGACCATTCAACGTTTTACAACGCATTGGAGAGAATGCTTATAAAGTTGAGCTACCTGAGCATTATGGTGTTTCCAACACATTTAATATCTCTGACCTTAGTCCTTATCTTGGTGAAAACAACAATCAAGACTCGAGGTCGAGCCTTTCTCAACCAGGGGAGCTTGACACAGGAGTGTTGCAATCCATGGGATTCATGATAGATCATCAAGGGGTGCAAATTATTACAATGGTCAAGAGTGCACATGAACCAAAATGAGGGGTAATTTCGTAAAAGAACTGGTATTGCTGTGCAGAGAATTAAATGTCAATATTTGTGGCTGTAAGAGATCTTGAAGTCAGCTTTCTAACACATTTGTCAATGTGTCATTTGGACTTGTTTGCAGGGATTTATAACTATCTCTTCACAGCTGGTTCATAGTTAATGGTGCATTAAAGTCTACTCTAGAATTTGAATTTTATTGCTTAGTTGGTTAGAATTTGAATTTCTAGCTTAGTTGGTTGTGCTTTTGTTACCTAATTAGTTTACTTATGAGTCTTAGTTAAATGAGTTGTCAATGTAGTAGTTGAGCTGTAATTGTTGAAATCATTTAATTATTGTCTTTTACCTATGCTTGGAGGGTTGTTCCAAGTTATTTAAGCTCTAAAGTTGTGTATTCAAGGGAGTGAAGTTTGGAATTCGAATTTGAGTGAAATTTCAGTGTTTATACTGATTTCTCCTTAACTCTGTATCTCTTGGTGGATTCCATAGAGTGGTGAGTTAGTTTGAGCCCTATATCCTTGGTTTACATCCTTGGGTGGTGAATTTTCTGTATCCCATTGGTGTTTACCCTGGTGGTGAGCTTGTTATCCCTTTAAGCCCTGTATCCTTGGTTTGCATCCTTGGGTGGTGAATTATCTGTATCCCATTGGTGTTTACTTTGGTGGTGAGCTTGTTATCCTTTCAAAGAGTGTTTGTTAGGTTCCATTCTATTTGTTCCAGCCATTGGTTGAGTTGATAATCAACTTGAAGATCCTATCCTCATCTATTATAATCCAGCAGCCCGGTATCAGATTTGGTATCAGAGTCATATCTCGAAGATCCGGTATCAAAATTGATCTAATCCAACATAAATTAAGAAAAACATATATTTTATATATTTAAATGAGACACTTATGATCTAACTATTTACTCTTCTCATATTTATTAATTCGTTTATTTTATGTTTCAGTTTTAAATCAGGCTCCTTTTATTCAAGGTTGTCAATTTCTCATTATTAACTTGGTTTTCAAAAGAGATTCATCCCTTAGATAAGGATAATCGTGATGGCAATATTAGATTCGAAATTGATCACTTAGGGTTGTGCAAATTACCCAAAACTCGAAAACCCAAACTAAACCAAACCCAAATGTGTGGGTTGATTTGGCTTTGTTATTTGATTTGGGTTGGTTTGGGTTTTGAAAAATAATGAGTTGGTTTGGGTTCCATTTTGGCCAACCTAAAAATTTTGTCTCGGTTGGGTTAGCCTAAACCCATCCAAAATTGATCCATGTACACGCGTAATATCTCTTAAGGCTTTGACACCCTTAAATATGTTTGTGTATTATAGCATAACGTACCAAAGGTGAGATTTGAGAAAAAGAGATCCAACCATAAGAGACGTTTGGCGATAGAGAAATAGGGTTTGGTTGAGAAGTGTAAGGAATCAAAGTAGAGGCTGATAGTAAATAATATTGGCAAGAAGGCTTTTCTGAAGCAAGCTTTCCAAGTATAGAGTGATATATTGAATGTTTTCGAAAATGAATCTCTCTGTGAAGAGAATCATAACCTGATTTTTATTAAAAGATACGTAGTATCATGAAAAATCTTGTTGCCATTTTCAGAGCCCACGTACCTCCTGGTTTTTCTCTTTACATTTTCTTTATTGCTCTTTAAAGTTTAGATTCCCAGCTTGAGATTTTGGAAAAAATATCCATGTTATAAAGGGCTTATCGAAAACTATCAATTTCTACAATCTTTTAAGAAGGTACTTTACCAAGGGTGAGACTATTTACACCAATAACAGAATCTAGTCTACCCAATTCTCAGTTTCAAGTAGGACACCTAGGTATGTCTCTCAATTAAAAGACTCAAACTTATGTTAAAGTTCAAGTTTATTGGGATAACAACTTTACCAAGCTCTTCAATAATTGAAGTTCAATTGCTCATTGGTTGCACATATTATTTTATGAATAATATATCACTTAATTTAGGTTGCAATAAGTAATAAAGAATGAGTAGAGTATCATTCTCACAAGGATTGTATCTAAATTCTAACCAAGTATTGTCTAAAAGCACTTCAATTTTATCTAGAAAACTAACAATAAAGAGTTCAAACTACAGTTAACAAATTCAAAAGTAGACAGAGGTTCAATTGGAAAGCTTAACAAGGGTGGAATTCAATGATGTAAAGTATCTAGAGGATGTATTTTCACTTAACACATATCTATGCCAATCCCTAATGAGTTGAAAGTCGCTAATTAATTCATTCAAGGTCATTAGTCGAAACCCTAATGTGTTCCTACTACCTCTCCCAAGTATCAAGTAGAAAATATGTTCATTAATCAATTTTAACTCTTGATTCAAAACCAGTTAATCAACATTCATTGAGCTCAAGTTCTATTAGGCGACAGAGGATTTAAAAACTCTCCCAAGCTTAATAAACGCCTAGGTTATGTTTCCTAATCACATACATGATCCCCTTTCCTAAGTGATAGATTCCACATAAAAGTTCAACTAATCAATTGCCACATCAAATTAAAAGCATTAAGTACAGGGAAACATAAATGAACTCAACATCAATCATTTAATCAAAATCAAACCATCAACACATAGAACTAATTAATGTTAGGCTACAATCATCCTCTTAAGGTAATTTAGCTCATGATTGAGCTTACAAAAACCATATTAGAAAGCAAACACAATATCATTCAAAAAAACAACAAAATACAAGAGAGAGAGTAGAGAGAGAAGCAAAACTAATTTTTCAATCTTGCTTGAGAACCTAATCCCTTGATTCTCCCTAGAATCTATTTGTATTCCTCTTGTTTTTGCCCTAATTTTAGCCTCCAAAGTGTTTCTAGCCTCCTCAAGGCTTGTCTCTCAAAACCTTAGCATTGCCCCCTTGTATACCTCATTTTGAGTAAAAAATGAGTGTGAAAAAGTGTCAAGCTCATCATTGGCCGTTACGGCACCATGGGAGGCTACTGGGGTGCCAAAACAGTTCATGAAGTGGGTTGAGATTAGCACGAGGCGCCATGCTGGTTCTCTGAGTTACCTGCACTATTTTGATCATAGCTTGTAGTACACAACTCTAATTCATGAGCCATAAAATTCTCCACAAAGTAGACTTCTAGAGCTTTTCAGTGGTGTATGACATATTGTCTGGTTCATTGTAGATTAGTACAGTTTATTTCGAGAAGTTGGTTGTCTAACAGAGATGGATAGGAATCCTAGGACTTCATGGTCATTGATCTTATTTCCTTTTTGGCTATTGTGTTTGTACTATAACTTATGTATTCTTTCTTTTACCAATATACGCCAAAACTTCTTCTATTTTTTCTCTTTTTTTAACTCAACAACTTACAGGTCTTTTAACTACTCTTTCTTTTTTAGCATTTTAATAACATGAAAAGTTGAACAACTCCAAAAGAGATTTGCTTTCAATAATCAAGCCTTTTGAAAGTAATTTATTGATTCCTCTTTTAAAATGTTTAATCATTTCGTTATTCATTTGAACTACATTTGCTTTTGTGCGGACTTGATCTTTAGTGAAATCGGGTTTATAGGGTAACTAACAATATGTCATATGTATTTCCAAATTCTAGTGACATTTTTCTTCTTTTAGAAAGGAATATATGATATGGCTTATATGTAAATCATAACAAGTTTTAGACTTGTAAATATTATCTTCTAAGGTGAAGGCAACATAAAAAAGAAAAATTTCATCTATGGATGACCAATGTCAAAAGACTATAATCAAAGAATCTTTTTTGTCCAATGTTATTTTGTCCTTTCAATGCCTTGACTTTAATGTGCCAACTCTGTTTTCCCACTCTACTTCTTTAACATTAGAAGTGCACATCATCCTCTCACAATTTTTTTAACTATGTAGTCAAATGAGTACTTTGAATTGAATCTTCCATATCATGCGCTTCACCAATACTCACAACATTGTGTTATAGCTTTGTGCCTAAATAATAGCACTAGAACCTCTTCTAACTTGGTCTTTTCATGTGTAGGCCTTTAATTTCGAGTTCTTATAGGTGAGCTCTCATATGCTCAAGTGCCATCATAATAGTAATGGTATCTTTAAAAGGCATCCTTGGGTACTACAACAAAAGTTGTGTTATTTATTGTACCTTATTTCCTACGACATTAAGTAGCAACCGCAAATGAGTTAACCTGATGACACTTGTATCTCTAATAAGGTAGCAAGTTAGTCGACATAGACTCCTTTATTTTTAATTTGAAAACCATTTAAAAAAATCTCTTCCTCTCACATAATTACTTCATTAATTTTTTTTAATCTGCAATCTTTTCCTCTCGCGCTCAATCTCAACCTCTCTTTGTCTGTTGCACTTAGATCTTGATCTCTTGCTCCTAGATCTCGATTGCTATTTTTTTGCTTGATTTTTTGTTCATGAACTCGCCTTTTTCATGTCTGTGTGTGCAGAGGAGGAAAGATTGATTTATTAGTTTGTGCTTGTGTGTTCAGAGGACATTTTTGCTTGTTATTCCTTTATCTCTCAGGTAAAACCTAAAAAATGTGGAGCTCGCTTTTTGCTTTGAGCTTTCAATTTATTTTGTTCTAGTTCAAATTCACACTAAAACTCATTATCTCATGATTGGAACTTTCAAGTGTTATCCTTTTAGAGTTTACTAACTGATATGCTTTATGGACCCTTATCTTTGTACTAAAAATAATGTCTAGTATTTAGATGAAACTATAATCTAAGTATTATGTTCATTATTACTAATCATTTTTGTTTAGAAAACTATATCTATATTAGGAAAAATTGTGGATCTATAAGTTTTGTAGCCTTCCTTCAGTAGCAGAGCTATACTAAAGCTTGCCAAGTCTTTGAATCCATTCCTCCTTTAGACTTGGGATCCCAAATTTCGCTAGTGAATTCCACCATTCTCTTAAAACTTTTTGTCCTTACCAAACTTAATTTAGCTAGTGTGGATTTTGTATCTTAATCAAACTGCTTAAAATTGGACATAGAGTAGGTTAGGACTGTGAAGCTACTGCCTTTATCAGAATTTTGCCTTTCGTCCTCGTGACAGTAACTTTTGGTCTCACCTTTTTACATTTCTTTTGATTCTATCTCAAACTAGACTTACATCCATTCTTTGGATACTTCCCAAATAGATGGGGTCCTAAATATTTTTCCATATTATCAAGGACAAGATTCCTAAAATAGGCACAATTCTTTTTTATGTCTTGAATAATGTAGCTAGTGTTGTTGAAGTTTATTCTTTGCAAATCCCTCTCAAGATCACAAGATAGAACTTTAACCAAAAAGCCCTATGATTCAGTTTTTCTCTTTCCTTAATTATTTCTTATCTGTTAACACTAAACGTATCTGATTCATGCTAATGAAAGACTTGAAACTCTACTTGATATGTAATTTCAATACAATTTGAAGCAAGTTATTCATAAAATGCTTATAGAAGTGTGACATGCCTAGGAATAACACTAGAGAAAATCCTATGATCAATAAATGAACATCACCTTTAGATTTATTCAGTTAATTTAGCCTTTTTTAAGGGATAAAACAATTGACCTTTACTTAATAGAGTGCAATTAAGTCCCTAGTTCTTGTTTTTCAAATTAAGTATAAGTGATTTGTTTATTTAATATAATTGAACTTATTTATAAGAAAAAAAATGAATTGTTTTTCAATATAATCTGAATTGATATATTTATTAATCTGCTGATTTCATAGAGTGCACCCTACATCTGGTGAGAGTGATTTGTTGAGATTGTTTAAGAAGTTTATGAAGTTTGTTGCCAATGATTAGGCAATGCCGCATTGCTTCGTAATCAACGGCCACTTCTATAGGTACTATGAATTGGATTTTTGTTGATAAAGTCTAGTTTTTTTAACATTAAACCCATGTAATTTGTTTTCGTATTCTTTTCAAGAATGAATTGGATTATCTGCTTTGTTTGTTCCTTTAAGTTTGTGCTCTATGATAAGGTTAAGATGATTGTTTCTATAAGTAACATTAGATCTTGATTTTTTCAGTTTAGGAGAATTTGGAAATTGGAAGTGTTTATGATTTATTCGGATTGCTTTAGAGATAGGAAATGTAATTCAATGGCCTAGGATTCTTTTTATTAATTTTTAGTTTTATTTTTTAATGTTCTTCCTTGAATCATTGACAATTGGACATTAAAGTGAAAAGATTATACCTATACATAACAGTTTTTATGTGAAAGCAATGTTTGGTATAAAAAACCATTAAAGTGTAAAACTCTCCACTAACTCAAAATAGATTTATGCAAAACTACTATTGGAAAACTTTGAAATGTTAAACATCTCATTGAGTGCCTCCTATTGTTGTGTCATTTACGCAACTATTGTTAAATGGCTTCTCAATTTGGATTTTTGTGAACGTTGAATCAATATCTATCAGTATTTCATTAATGCTCCATGTGCTAGATCGTGAAGACTATTTATACAACTATGAGTCGCTAGTGATATAATTAGTGGACTTGGATTTAGAACTTAAAAATTTCTCTGTGAAAAGTCATTATCATTTATGATTACCGCATATGGGTTAGTATGTTACTACTTTCAGGAAAAGTATGTAGTCATGTGGTTCAAATTCAAAACATATAAAATTCTCGATTGGATGATCCATAATGATTTCTACCCAATTTTGTGTCATCAAATTCTAGCCTTTTTGTCGCTTGTTTGTTTTGTAGTTGGATGTTTTCAGAAGCTTGTAGGAGTTCCTCCTGTTGAAACATGTTGAGCTAGAGTTTATTAGAGTTCCATATTTGGATATTAGCAGGTACTTTCTTACTTCTTCTGTTTTCCCTTATCAGGTCTTATTATCTATCATTTGTACGTATGAATAGTAGTCTTTGTTCATAATTTTTCTTAGTAAATGAATATAGCTGTAGAGCTTGGGCAATACAATTTACAATTATATATATATAATGAGGTGACACTTTAATCTTTTAAAGAGAAAAGAAAAATGGATGAAAAGACAAAAACTTTTCAAAGCAAAACCTGTAGGTTTTAGCTTTTAACCATTCTAGACTTTTTTTTTTAAACATGCATGTTGATGGCGATGAGTAATGAGATGGTCAAAAAGCTCACCATTAACTTTTCCAAGCCTACCTTAGTCATTTTGGTGGCTCAATCCCTCCCTTGAGAACTCCCTCGTAATTTCATCTTCTATTTTACATGTCAGGAAGCTTGAATTTTCATTTTTTTTTTACTTAGCATTATCTTGGTTCTTTCCAGAAAAATCCCAATATTTTTTTAAGGCATTAAGATGAAGATTCATTTTAAGATACTGGTTTTAGATTCTTTTAAGAAGATTAAAATGTTTTAGATTGATGATTATGTTAGGGTTATGCCTTAAGAGTTAGATTTTTTCTATAAATAAATGAATTGTTATATGAATAAACGTATGTCTTGTTATATCATATGATAATATGATTAAAGAGTTTAATGTTATTAATGTCTAAGATTCTAGAGCTTGTATGTTGATAAAGTTTTTGTTTATATGAGATGGTCACACGAGAGACACAAAACTTTATCATAGCTTAAACTTAGTTCACAACCTATCACTACAAGAATTTTAATCTTATATGTCACTTCTCTTTGTGAGTTACATGTTTTTTTTTTTTTTTTTAAAATTGTCAGTATCCAAAGTCAAACCCGCTATTTACTTGTAGGGGTGGAAAATTTCAACATGACATACGAACACGACTTGACACGACACGGGTTTAAGCGGGTTTGTGTTTTTGCTTATTCATGTTCGCGTTGTGTTCGTGTCGAAGATGTCAACCCGTTTAATAATCGTGTCGTGCTCGGGTTGAGAGTCTTCGACACGCGAACGCGAACACGATTATGACACAACACGATTATGACACGAGTAACACAAATAACACGACTTGACATGATAACACGAATATTGACACGATTACAAAATAATATTAAATTTAAAAATATTAAATTTAATATTAAAAATTTGGACATTTTAACCCCTATTACATGTATCCAAATTTTAAATTAAGAATATAATTTTGAAACCTAATAAATTTTAAACCTACTACACGTTTGGACACTTTTGTCATTTAATAAAATTTTAAACCTAATTCTAATTTTGATGCAGTAGACCTTTTTTCTCTTAAATTACCCCATTACCCTTCTTCCTATATTTTTTCGCATAATTCTCTCTCATCTTCTTCTCTCTTCTTCATCCTTTCTCTCTCTGTAATTCTAATATCTCTCTCATATTTTTCTCTCTTCTTCCTATATTTTACTGCATTTTCTTCATCTCATTTAGCATCAAATATATTCATCAACTTAAGTTTTAAAAGGAGAAGAAAGAAGGCAAGAGAGAAACAAACAACGGTTTGGAATCCGATAGCATGAAATCTGACACTTGACAACATGAAAATCCGACACTCGACATAATCTGACACTAATCTGACACTTGACAATATTAAATCCGATACTTGAAGACATGAAAGTCGACACTCGACAGCATGAAAATCCGACACTCGAAGGCATGAAAGCCGACACTCGACGGTATGGAATCTAACACTCAACAGTATAAAATCCGACACTCGACATAATCCGACACTCGAAGGCATGAAAGCCGACACTTGACAGTATAAAAATCTGACACTCAACATAATGAAAATCCGACACTCGACAACATTAAATCTGACACTCGAAGGCATGAAAGTCGACACTCGACGGTATGGAATCTAACACTCAACAGTATAAAATCTGACACTCAACATAATCCGACACTTGACAATATTAAATCCGACACTCGAAGGCATGAAAGCCGACACTGGACAGCATAAAAATCCGACACTCGACATTATGAAAATCTGACACTCGACATAATCCGACAATTAACAACATTAAATCCGACACTCGAAGGCATGAAAATTTTTCAAGATGTGTCTAAATTTCACTAAAGGCCCCTAATTTTGTCTATTTTTTCAATTTTCAATTGGAAAGGGGGAAGGAAACCTAATCTAATAAAAATCAAAGTAACGCAACCCTTCTCTCCTCGGTCCTCACTGCCGCCACCATCTGCTATCCTCACTGCTGCCAATCGTCACGGCTTCAACACCATAGATCCACCATCCAGTCCTCCCCCTCTAGTGACCACACCCTCCAGCCTATGCTTTGCTTTGCTATTTCCTTTCTAGTTTATTTCTTCTAATGATTTTTAATTTAATTTTATGCAGGGTTTTTTTTTCCTTCAAAATGGATTCTTTAGAAACAAATTCAGCAACTCAAATGGAAACTAATTTGCCAAGTGAGGATGACATATTCAATATGGGTAGTGAGTCTAAAAGCACTACACGACAAGAGATGATTCAAAGTGGGATACGAAAAAGAAAGTTAACCTCAAAAGTATGGAAGTTTTTTGATATACTACCAAGGGAATCCAGATAAGAAGCAAAGATCCAAATGCAAATTATATGGAGCGATTTATATTTCTGAATCAAGGAATGGAACGGGTAATTTGAAGCGGCATTTGGAGTCTTGCCCGAGAAGAAATTCCTGTGATATAGGTCGGTATATGATAAACCAAACTGATGGCAATTTGGGAATGCGTAGTCCTAAATTTGATCCTGCTGACTTTCGTGAAAAATTGTCTGCTGCACTTATTATCCATGATTTGTCATTTCAATTTGTTGAGTATACTGGCATTAGGAGGCTTTTCACATATTTGAATGATGAGATGACTCCCATTTCTAGAAACACTGCAAAGGCTGATATATTAAAGATATATAATAGGGAAAGGGCAAGAGTAAAAGCCATGTTAGATGAAGCACCTGGTAGAATTAGTTTAACCTCTGATTTGTGGACTTCCATAACTACGGATGGTTATTTGTGCCTTACTGCTCATTTTCTTGATAAAAATTGGGTTCTACAAAAGAGGGTGTTAAACTTTTATACTTTGCTACCTCCACATTCTGGTGTTAATTTGTCTGATAAAATATGCAAGTTGCTAAGTGAGTGGGGCATTGAAAAAAAGATATTTTCAATCACTTTGGATAATGCTTCATCTAATGATACTTGTGTTGAGATTCTAAGATCTCAATTAAATATTAAGAAAGTACTATTATCCAAAGGAGATTTCTTGCATATTCGTTGTTGTGCTCATATCCTTAATTTGATTGTTCAAGAGGGATTGAAAGAAATAGATGAAGCAATCTATAAAATTCGTGAGAGCATTAAGTATGTCAAAAGGTCACAAGGAAGAAAAAAGACTTTTCTTGAATGTGTGAAACAAGTATCTCTAGAATGTAAAATGGGTTTGAGGCAAGATGTTCCTAGAAGATGGAATTCTACTTTTCTCATGCTTGAAAGTGCGATATATTATAGTCAAGCATTTTGTCACATGCAGTTGACTGATTCTAATTACATTCATTGCCCTTCTCCGAGTGAGTGGTTGAAAGTGGAGAAAATTAGCAACTTTTTGAATGTATTTTATGAGACTATATGTATATTTTGCTGGCTCAAAGTACCCAACTTCAAACTTTTACTTTCCTAAAGTGTTTGTGGCTCATTTGACTTTGAAGCAACACTTTAAGAGTGAATATGACTACTTGAAGGATATGGCTAAGCGCATGTTGTCTAAGTTTGAGAACTATTGGTCAAATTATTGCATTATTTTGGCTATAGCAGTTGTCTTGGATCTAAGATACAAAATGCATTTTGTGGAGTTTGCATATAAAAAACTTTATGAGGATGATTTTGAGATTAAGTTGTCTAAAGTTAGAGAGAAGATGTTTTCTTTGTACAATGAGCACAAAAAAATTCAACTTCTAGTGTACCTTCTTCATCCAGAGATCCTGATGATATGATTAGTCAAGACATGACTGCTCGAAAAGCTGTAGAAGCTGTTCTATTAGAGGTAAAAAAACACTAAACTTTTCATCCAAATCTATATATTTGTAAAATATTTGTGTTATTTACTTGTTCATTTTATTAATGATTCTTATTTCTTATGATATGTATAGGAATTTGATCAAGCTGACAGTTTTAGACAAACAATTTCAAATCAAAAGTCACAATTGGAGTTATATTTGGATGGACCAAGGACAAAATTGTCAGCCAATATGGATATTCTTCTTTTTTGGAAAGGAAATGAGTTTCGTTATCCTGAACTTGCTTTTATGGCTCGTGATATTTTAAGCATTCCAGATTCCATGGTTGCATCTGAGTCAGCTTTAAGTGTTGGTGGACGAGTTCTTGATCAATTTAGAAGTGCACTTACGCTGGATACAGTAGAGGCTTTGATTTGCATTAGAGATTGGTGGTTTGGATAACAAGGTAACTCTTTCAACAATTTATTTTTATTTTCTTACTCTATAATTTGTTTTCGTATGTTTGTAAATGCTTTTTTATTCATTCTATAAATGATTGGATTTTATAGACACTAGAAGTTTAAAGTAGATGAGTTGACTGAAGATGTAATGAACTTGAGTACCAACCAACAAGCTGGAGAATCGGCTGGTAGTTCTTCCATGACATCAAGGTTTTAATTGTGTAAGTGCATGATTCATTTACATGTGAAATCTGATTTGGTAATTGAACTATATTGTAGTTTTCATTATTATGGTTTATGAGATAATGAACAAATTGTAAACTTTCTTGATTAATTTATAATATGTCTTATATAATTCTATAATATGATTTTTTCATGAGTATGATTTCTCTTTTTGTAGGTTGCTTAAGAGTTGAAGAGGAGATAGATAAGAGTTGAAGAACTTTTTTGTGTTTGTTTGTAATGCACTTAATTACTTGTGATTTGTGATGGATAACTATAACTTTATAGTGTTTGTTTGTTTGTTTGTGATGAACTTGTTCTAAGTCATCCATAATTTAGGAATGTGCTGCATGTTTATTTGAGATTTGATGGACTTTATTTTTATTAATTTTGTTGTATTTGAATTGTTAAAGTTGTTTTCTTATGGTACTTATATTGTATTTGAAGTTTGTATGAATTGTTAAAGTTATTTGAGATTTATGGATAATTTTGTATTTTTTGTTATATCTTTTTCATTTAAAAATATGTTTTAGTGTATAATAATGTCATAATCGTGTTGTAAATGTATAACGTGTCATAATCGTGTTAACGAGTTATAATCGTGTCAATTGAGTCTTGTCAATCATTTAAACGTGTCTTAATCGTGTTAGACGGGTCGTGTTCATGTTAGACACGAACATGACCCGTTTATTATTCGTGTTAGCGTGTCGTATCGTGTTACTAGTTTAATAATCGTGTCGTGTTCGTGTTGAGTCTTAGTGACACGAATAATAAACAGGTCGTGTTCGTGTTAGATCAATCTTTATCGTGTCACAGCTCGATACGAACACGACCCGCGAACACGAATTGCCACTCCTATTTACTTGTCACTCTCCTGTTTTCCCTGAATTACGAAAAATGCCACTCATATAAATTAACCCAACTTCTCCCTCTTTTTGCATTTTGGTTACCTTAGCCGTCACACTTCTCTCCCTCCCTTACTGTCGTCACTTTCATCTCCTTTGTCGCAACACTCACGCTCATCTCCCTTACTCTCATCTACTGTAGATGACCATCGTCTCTCGTCTCTTTGATGTTTGCTGGTGGACCGTTGGTGAACACATCTAGTGGCTTGAACTTATCTTCATTGTCTCATCTTCTCTTCTCATTATCATCAACGAAAGCTGTAAGTAAGTAATCCAAGCTGTAATCAGTCAGTACATGTGTATCAGGTTTTTTATTTGAATTTTTTTTCCTCTACTGGCTTTTTGTTGATTGTTTTTTATCATTCTTGATCTCTCTCAATCTTTCTAGTTAATTAATCACTCTTAATCCACAAAATATGGTTATATTAGTCATTTGGAAGTGAATTTCATCTTTTAGGGTTATCATTTTGGATCTTTTCAAAAATTAGGGGGGTTAAGTCTATGTAAAGGAGACTTTTGTTAAAGAGCTCAATGTTAAGAATAGTAAATTAATTAATTTTGTGTTTTTTAAATTGAGAAACTTGAAATAGCTCCATCGTTCATTTTTTAAACAAAATTTCTATAAAATTTTTGTTTCTGACCTCCATTGTTCAATTGCCTTGTAAGATTTCGGAGGCTGGGCTGAATGTTAAGGATTTCAATTGTTGGATTATCTTTGTGGTGCTTCCAGAGGATCCAAAGCTTAGTGCTTACGATACGGATTATGCTTAAGGCTTTTGAGAAAGCTTGTGCTAAAGCACTTAATAATAGATGGTATTTTTATTTATTATTTTAATAATTTATTTAATTTTGTGTTCATTGGTTTGCGTTGACAAACTTGAAAGAGCTAGCCAAATATATATAGGATTTTGATATTGTAGCCTTATTTCTGACTAATTGGTTGATGGTTGTTTTAATTAATGCATGTGATTTTTTCTTAATTTGTTTAGTACGATGTTGTGCCTTAACTTTTAAATTATTCTTATTATTTTGGCTACTTTTGAATCACTTTCTTGGTGTTAGTTTGGAGGAGGAACCAAAAACAAGATATATTTTTGACATTGATTCTAAATAATGTGAACAAATTATATTCAGAAAAGAACAATTTTAGAAGTATCAAGCTAAGTGTCTGGTGCTAATTAATTTGTTCAATATAACATAATTATAATTATAGGTTGTATGAAGGTTAACTTAATTTCCATTATCACCTAAAAACAAGATATATTTTTGTCTTGGATTCTAAATAATGCGAACAAATTATATTCAAAAAAGAACAATTTAAGGAGTATTAAGCTAAGTGTCTGGTGCTAATTAATTTGTTCAATATAACATAATTATAATTATAGGTTGTATGAAAGTTAACTTAATTTCCATTATCACCTAAATAGGCCTTGTAAGTGTTTTTGATTGATGTGATTTGGATATTAATTCTAACTTTATGGGATTAATTTTAATGAGTGAAATTGAAATGGAAAAACAGGCTTTTGAGAAGAGACTATAGAAACAAACAAAGGGTAATCGAAGTGCAGAAGCTGGTTCTAAAAATCTCAATCAATGAATTTGGAATTCAAATCACAAGAGTTGTTATGGTGTCCCTCTTTTGGCATTACTTTTTTTATTCTTGCTAACCTTTTTTTTTTTTTTTAAAAATTTGGACCTTATAGTTGATTTACAAAGCCTAGGTGCTGGAGCAACTAAGCTGCCAAACACTTTTTTTCTCCAAAAGTAATTGATTTTATCATTTAATGATTTTACTGTTATCATAAATTTTAGGAAAAATATAGTTCTACTTGCAATATATATTAATTTATTATTAATTATCATAATAATAAGTGTGCATGCTATGAAACGGTTAGCTATTTAGTCCTAAACTATAAGGCATAACAATTGTTATTATATCTAATAGGTCCTACCTTGTTGGTAGTATCATTGTCATCGTGAAATTAATGGATACCACTAGTACTCTAATAGCTAGAAACCAATGGTATGGTTTTATAGATTAGTTAATTTCATCATAAAACATTAATTATATATATATTTTCTTAACTACTAGTGAGATAAGAGATCGTTGTTGCTGTGTGATTTGGATTATGCAAACAAATGGGTTACAATAGGATTAAATATTGTAAACTTCTGAATAACTAGGTAGATATAAGTTATTGGGTTTTAAATGGAATGATTATGCATTTTATTGTGTTATGTTATTATTAGGGATGGCAATTTGACCCGACCGGGGCCGGGGATCCGGAAAATCCGGACGCCCAGGGCCGGGTAATAACCCAAAAAACCGGAGAATTTGGCCGAGGCCGGGGAGAAATTTTCTGTCCCGGCCTGGGGACCCGAAATTAAATCAAGGAGATGCAATTGAAATTTTGAAATTATGTCAAATAAAATTCATATCCCTTAAGTTGTAATACTTACTTATAGCCCCTTATGTAAAACTAAGCCCATTTTCTAATTTTTTAAACCAGCCTAACATGCAAAGCCCAGCCCAACAACCCAAAGCCCAGCCAATGCCATAATTTGAAAAAATAAATGAAGAATTTGCTCCAGCCACCCGTGTCTTTTAGCATATTTAAACAACATAGCACACACTACCACTAGGCTAGTGCCCCTTTTTGCATAAACTTATGTGTCTCAAACTACATATATATATTAAGCCCAGCCCATGTCATAGTTTGAAAAATTAAATAAAGAATTGCTCTAGCCAAGCTCGAACCAGCCCCGCTCTACTACATATTCAAACAACACACTACCAATGGGCCAAAGGCCTCTTTGTGTTAACTTATGACTACTAAGATATATATAGTAAATTAGAAAGTTTAAGAATTTTTAAAAAATTGTACAACTCAGGTTTTAATCCCGAGTTATTGGAAAACCCGGCCCTATCCAGGGTGCCCCGGCCCCGACCCCAGGACAAAAATTTCGGGGAATTTCCCGGACCCAGATTCAAAAATTGAATGCCGGGGACCGTCGACCCCGGCCCCGGCTTTTGCCATCCCTAGTTATTATATATGAGCATTTTACTATTTGTGTCTATGTTGCTATTACTTTATTGATATATATCTTTCTTTTTTTATTGAAGCTTTATAGATTCCAACAATAATTACTAATATAGTGTTCCCTCAATATTTTACAATATGGTAAAGCATAATACTCATTAATTAAAGGTCCTAGGTCCCAAACTTTGTTCAAATAATCTTTTTCTTGTCTGTGATGTGAACATTAAAATAGCATCTTGGATTGCATCCATGCTTTTATTTCTTGGACATTATCCAGGTTTGTTTATCTGTTGTATTCTTTTATAACAAATATACATACATATGTAGTAAAGAAATTGTGCATGGGGTTTAGCATTGTAACCTTGAGTAGATTTCTCTTTTCTCATTTCTCTTTCTATACGTTATAAACAATATGGAATGATCGTTGAAATTAACCACATCCATAAACTTGCGTTTCAGAGTTCTTCCAGCTTGAAATTAGATTACTTGCTTGTACTCTCTTATAATTGGTGCTCTTAAGCTGTTGGAATGTTGATAGTTTGGTTGAGTAAGCTTGAAATTCGGTAGTGGAAGCACTCAGTTTGAGCTTTTGATTGTTGTGCGTCTTCATGGTTTGAATTTTCAGATGCAGCTTGCTGGGAAAAATTCTGCACTTGCTGTTGCAATAATAGTATTGTCCAATCTGATGTCCTTTTGATTGTAAGTTGCATTTCTTATATGTAAACTATTTGACGATTTTGACATATGTTAGGTTAAGATTTTTTTTTAAAATTAAAAAATATCAATTACTAATTACTTATTCGTTTCACAATTTCAAAGCTTGATTTTCAAAGTTTGATTGATGATAATAATATAATAATGTAATCAAAGAATTCCCAATTAATAAATTCAAAGAATCATGGTTATTGGAGAATGCATTGCACAACTCGCCCTTTGTCGTTTTTTTTTTTTTTAATATTTGTCATTTTCCAAATCGTTGCTTTCTAGTTTCTTTATTTATCTTTGGAATCAACAACCATTAAAGCTTTGGTCTCTTATTATAGTTCATGCCACCTTTTTTTAATATTTTATTTGATAAGACATTATTACAATGACAAAGCCATGTTATAAAGATTTGGATGCTTTGCTTAACCTCAAACATTAATCAATTGATTCCTTAGTAAATTAACAATAATTATAGTACTTCTTCTATAAAAATAAAGTAAAACATTGACAATTATAATAAAACAAGTTTGCTAATTTCAACTTAATTCTTAAATTGTTTAGATTTGATATTTTGAGAAATCATATATAAAAGACATTGAGACAAATAACATATCAAACAAATCGTGTTTGGCACATGCATGATTTAATACGATCATATATCAACTACCTACATTTATGAATAAGAGAGAAGTTTACTAGTAGTGTTATAACATATGTAAATATATGTAAGAGTAGTATTTATTCATCAATGTGTATCACATGAGCATGCAGTTTAAATTAATAGTTACAAAAATAAATAAATAAAAGTTAATTGACTGCCAACAAATAAAAATCAAATAAATATAAGTTCACACGGTGTTTAAAATAATTTTTCAGTTTAAGTAATCCCATCAAATCAAAAATCAAAAATATATATTTACATTTTAAGGATTAATTTTCATAGCAAGCGAGGTATACATATAGCTAATAGATTGGAATAATTTTTCTCATTTGAATTGAAATCTTACTATTGAATTGTGTCCAACAGTCGAGAAGGCAAAAAAATTCAAAAAGAAAAAAAGAAATAAGTTGATTTGTAGGTTTTTTAAGCTCTTTTTTTTTTTTTTCATGTTAACTAAGTTTGTTGGAGTTTGAATATTACATATTCAAGCAAGCAAGTTATAAAATCTATATGGTACAAATTAATTTGCAAGATAGGTAAAAATGAAAACTTAATTAAATATATTTTCACAAATAATTGGTATGGATTAATCCAATAATTTTATGTTAAGATTGGAGACTCAAAAGCAACAGATAAAGGCTTCCAATGGAGGTGCAACTTTTGTTTCTATCCTTATTTTCATATAATAATAATATTTTTTTGAAGTGCATCCTCATGCATGAGGCAAATATTAGCACTTGATGTGCTACTTGTATGCAATTTTATTGAAATTATGCCACAATACTTGAAACCCAAATATGGTAAGAACTCAAAGGTCATTATTGTCCATGACTAGTTTTGTGAACTAAATTTTTATACTTTTAAATGTATATCAGGCAATAGAAGAAATTAAAGCAGCCTAGAACAAGTCATAACAGAGCCAGTAAATAACGATGCAACAATAAAACGAAAACACAAGTTCTCTTTTGCTGACAAGTTCTTAACTTAATGAATATATATATATATGAAACTAGGCCTTGGTTTTAAGATGATCCATAAAATTAGCCATATATGCACTCTTTATATTTGTTTTTAACCATTTTTTGGGATGTTATATATGTAGGATTATAGAAGAAGAAGATCTACTAAGATTCTTAAAGGGAGAAGAAGCTCATGCTATAATCCCTCTATGTGAAAAGCCCTTGAAACGGGGAGAATTTCCGAGGCTGCATTTAAAAATTGGGTAGTAGGCATCAACATTCTAAATATACTTATATAATAACCTTTGACTGAAAAAAATACTCCTTTGTTTTTTTTTTTTTTTCCTAAAATGCTCCTTTGTTAGGCTTGATAATTAAATAACTATATTTTCTTGAGAAAATAATTAGAACTAATAATTAAGCTAAGCCGCGACAGTAATCACTTTCTTTCCTATGGATCTTTAGTTTAATTTGAAATCGGCCATTCCAATTTATTTTTTCAAATTTCTTCTTCTGTAGTCCATTTCATTTCTCTATTCTTGCAAAAATAATGAAAGATTCCTTATATTCTGTGTCCATTTTGTTTTCTCCAGAGTTGTCAAATAAAGTGAATAGAAACCTTGATTAAATAAAATAAATGAAATAAACTTTGAATACGTGTAACATTTAGATCTTCCATTACATTAAATAAAGTGGAACTTGCATTTAGTTTGATTATGGTGTTAAAAGAGAAGTAAATTGAATGCAATTTGCCACATAATGATACAGTTTTGATTGCTACCTTTTTTAAATCAAGTTTGTTTTTGTAACAGGTTAAGAGGAGAGCTCAAATCAAAGCAGTTTGATTTGATATTGCTAATAAATTGTCTTCATTATCAAGATTTCAGGTCATCAAAGATTAAACTGTTGTGAACGAGGCTTTCATCCCATCAGAGCGTTTGCGACCATGATACTATGTCAATACCTCTTTTGAGACTTAAGTGAACACAAACGAGCCATGGGCATGTCTGGAGAAAGGAGTCGTCACCCAATTATTCAATTAGGAATGAATGGAAGTAATCCAATCCCTCTCTTTGGGACCTAAACTATCATCATCCTTTTAGAGATGGGTTGGGGAAGTTATGTACGAGTCTTTTTACTCGTCCGGATGTAAAACTGGCCTTCACTTGGGAAATACCAAATAAAAATAACTCGTATTGTTACTTAGTCCGCTTAGATTGTTCGTTTTATGCACCATTATTCAATTTATTTTTCTTAGGCATACCAGATGATTATTTAATCAAAACAATATTATATTCATACATAGAAAGAGAGAGGAGAATATGTTACATTTCCATCATACATGGGGGAAGAAGAGAGGATTACAATATTTGTTCTTCAACAATAAAATAATAAAACATTCTATGCCTTTATATGTTTGAATATTTATTCTATGTAATGGTCCTTCACCATCAATATGAGTCCACCATCATTTAATGATATCATACAATTACATTTCTTAATATACAAACATTCATATATAAACAAACAAATTACAAATCAAATAAAGCTATAATATAATATCATGGCATTCTAGCCTAAATTTTGATCAATTCTATCATAGCAATTCTACATATTGCTTATTCTAGCATAATTCATATCAATTATCAGGGCATTTTTAGCCTAACATGGCATTCATGGCATATT
Source organism: Boswellia sacra (assembly GCA_013180625.2). Taxonomy (NCBI): domain Eukaryota; kingdom Viridiplantae; phylum Streptophyta; class Magnoliopsida; order Sapindales; family Burseraceae; genus Boswellia; species Boswellia sacra. The sequence continues at coordinate 47,209 of SNVD02006553.1, forward strand.
CTAGCCTAAATATGGTACTCATGGCATATTCTAACACAGTTCAAGCATTCATCATCAAACAAACAATTCAAGGGTAAAATGGCAATTCTGACCTATTCTATGCTATTTTCTAGCATTCATTAACGCAAAAAAGTTTTCCTAACATGATTCTAATTATGTGCTCTTAAGCATGATTTTAAATATGCACTCTTAGGCATGTTTTTAAGCATTTGCAAAGAAAGTAAACTCTTAAGCATGATTCTAATAAATGAGGGATGGACTTATCTCAACATGTTTATCCATTTTGTAAAATAAATAGGGTTAGAATAATTCATAATAACTATAGCATGTTCCTAAACATAAAATTAAATCCTAAATATGCTTCTTCTAAGCAAAAAAAATAAAAGAGAAAATGGGAGAGAGGAGAGAATTTTACTCCCAAGATGTATCCTTGCCGGGTTTCGAACAATGCAACGCTTAAAAATCTTAAATTAGAAAAGACTTATCGAATTCTCAAACGTGTCTTCAAGAAGGAGAAAAGATGATTGTATTCAAAAATCGGTGTGTATTGCAAAGTGAGAGGAGGGGGGTTTATATAGGAGAAGGGCGAAGATGAAAAAGGAAGAAATAAAAACAGAGGAAGGTTCATATTGAAAATTTTCTAAAATAAGCCATAAGGGCCGAGCAGTTGTCTGACAGCAGGCTGACCATCACCAAATAGCTAGGCGACTGTCATAGACAGCCGGGTGACTGTTTAACAATCGACTGGCTATTATCCCTTTGGTCCCTTCCTATTTTGCCATCCTTTGATGTAGTCCCTTTAGACCTTCGCTCCTTCGATTATACATAACTTCTTGGATTCTACTCCGATTTACGATCCGTAAATTTCTATGAAAGTTAGACATCCGTAGCTCCACAACGGTATATGACTTATCATCAGATTCCTCCTGGATTAGTTTGTGTGATTTTTCAACATCACATGTAAGTTTTTAAGACTCTTCAATAACTCCTTCTCACCCTTCTCTTTTTGGCCCTTAAGGGCATTTTGATCATTTCTCTTTGCTCAACATCCTTGAGCCTCAAAACTGAGTGTCTATAGCTTACCTGCTACTTTAGAGAGGTTTAGGAGACACAAAAGTCGTCAAAGTACCCTTATTTCGTCTTTCTTTCTTTCATTTCAACATCTTCGCCTTTGTCCTCCTTCTTTCAAACTTTCTAGTTATCTCCTTTTGCTCTTATAAAAATTGTGTTCATTCAAGGACTAATATACCCATCTAAGGGATGATGTGCCTATCTAAGGGCGAATGTGCGCGTCCAAGGGCAGATGTGCCCGTCCAAGGGCAGATGTGCTTGTCTAAGGGCGGATGGCCCATTCTAAGGGCTTAAAATAATTTTAAGTGCACCTACTTCTAAGGGTTTTCAACACTCTTTAGTGCGCCTCTTCTTAAGGCTTGTGTCTGTTCTAAGGGCTTAAAACACTCTTAAGTACACATACTTCTTAGGATTTTTAACACTCTTCAGTGTGTCTCTTCTCAGGGCTTATGCCTATTCTAAGGCTTAAAACACTCTTAAGTGCACCTACTTCTTAGGGTTTCCTTCTAATGCATGTCCATTGGGAAAACTTCTATCATGCACTGTTTCGAGGTCTTTAGACCTTCTCATTCTTCATGGCTTGGGCTAAGTATTCCTCATTCTTCTTTGATCTCTTTAGACTTTGCATTCGTTGGGTTTCATGCTTCTCCTCTAAGCATTTCTTACGCTTCTTCTAGTCTTTGTATTCATTGATTTTCATGCCCCTCTTTCGAGTATTCTTGCTTCTATTCTCTATTTCTTCTGGTTGACTGGAGAAATCTCTTAAGTTCTTCATTCTCGTATTCATGTTGTTCATCATCTGACTCATTGGGGATCTTTCCCTTGTCTTTGCAAACTCTTGCAAGACTTAAACATGTCTAATGTAAAAACAATTTAAGTTTTACATTGTTCGGTGTGTTCCTCAACAAATTGCTTTCTAGTATTTGGAGAAATTCTTCCATGTGCTTCCAGTCGAGGAATCTATGGACCGAAGTTACTCTTCTTTCCTTATGAGTTACTAATCTATTGCTATGGCCGAGTGCTCGTTACCGGTTATGTTTGAAAATTCTTTTAGTGTCTTAGGGCTGATAAGGAATCCTTCTTTTTCCTTCTCTTTCCTTTCCTTCTCTTTCTTCTCTTTTTCTCTTTTTTTTTTTTTCTATTTCCCTCTCTTTCTCGTTTTTCTTTTCTTTCTCTCTGTTTTTATTTTTCTTTTATTTTTCTCTTTCTCTTTTTCTTTTTCTTTCACTTTCTTTTTCTTTTCTTCTTTCCCTCTTTTATCGTTTTATCCCTTATTAAAGGGATGACTGGTTGGCTGTCTGATAGCCGCCCGATTATTTGATTATTGCTCGACGATTGGTCAACAAAAGCCTAACTTTTTTACTATCGGTCGGCGGTTAAGGGCTTTTATAAAGCTCACTCGTCCTCTCGCAGCTTCATTCCCACATAACTTCTTCATTTTTCATCCCATTAGCTCCCAATTTTCTCCCACATCTTCGTCTCGACTTCCTTTTCCAATGGCAGGCCATCCAGTCTACTTCAACTTAAATGAGACTAATCAAGTCTAAAAGTCGACGTTAAAGGGTCTTCTGAAAGATCAAGAGTTGCCAATTGTCTACGACGTGGCTTCCTACACAATTAGTCTGGTATGTGCTCTTTTTCATCCCTTGGTTTTCCATTTTCTTTAAATTTTTAAGGCACGTCTTCATATAGAGACTTCAATTTCTTACGTTAGGAATACCATAAGAATAAGATGTGTGGATCATTTTTTGGAGCCCACAGTTGGTTTCGAGAGATAGAGAATGAGGCTGTTAGGAGTAGGATTACTGATACTATTTCTACGAATTTATCACTTGTCTTTCACATACCGCTCGATATACTTGAGCATTAGCCGCTTTGTACGGTGGATGGACATGACCCACACTTTCCAACTTTCAATCAATGTGATGACTATTATGCCTTTAGATATTACTGCCTTGACTGGCCTTCCATGTGGTGGGGAGGCCATTCCTATTGACACATGTGTTGCAAACTCAAGGGATTAGCAGAATTTGATTCGACAACTTTTAGGGTGTGAGGTGAAAGTCAAGAGCAACATGGCCATTTGGTACGCTCTCTTGTACGAATATTGGAGACGAAGATCCAACCTATCTCTGTTCGTGGTAGATTAGTATGCTGGTAGCTTTATTGTTTATCTACTCGGTACGACGCTCTTTGTCAATGCGTCAAACACCACTGTTTTGACTTTACTTCCTGCCCTCCAAGATCTTGATCGAGTTAGGGATTTCGACTGGGGCCGTGCTGCTCTCGGCTAGTTGTATTTTGGTTTGGATCGAGCCTATCGAGGTGTTGCTAGGATAACCGAATTTGCTCCACATCTTGAGGTAATTTCTTTCTTCTCTACACTTTCAATATTTTGTCTATATGACTTCCATTTTTGATTCTGTACTATCTATGACAGATATGGGCATACGAGTTAGGAGTTCTACCATCTCCTTTTCCTACATGTGAGGATTCTTCTTTCTCTTAGATGAAGAGATAGGCTGCACGTTGTGCAGAGCTTGAGAGGTCTCATGAGCTAGACTTCTTTTATGATTACATTCATATGATGACCTAGGATAAGGTAAAAAGGCATTATAGTCAATATTTTTATTTATATCAGAATCTTACCGTGCTTCTCTATTCTTTCACAGATTCACTCTGAATAGTGGGGTCCTGAGGAGAACTAGTCTGCTGTATGAGGGTTGCTTCCCCTTTTAACTTGTACCGTATCCTCCTTCCTTGTATGAACAACATAATGTGGTATTTGGGTGATCGCGTGTGGGATGGGTGCAACGGCCTAACACACTATATAATTCCTCCTTCACCATCGATTCGGGTGATAGATTTAGCTGATTTGGCTATGAAGCCAGAGGTGTTAGACTACACGATTGTAATTCACTTAAATAGGATCGTATTTCCATTGATGTCGACTTCCTACATCAACTGGATTCGAGCCACTCTATTGTACACTAGGCCTGACCGATCTGTTGATGACACTCCTGATCCTTCGGCGATGTCTAGTCGCTCCGGTAGTTCTTCTGCTTGTCATGGGAAGAGATAGAGAGCCTCCTCTTCAGGCACTGGCACGTCAGCTTCTTTTTCTATAGTGTCTTAGCAGCCATATTGTCCTCCAACTTCTTCAGCTACCCCAGTTGTTCTAGCTAGTCATGTGATTGGTGACCTCCAGGCTTACCTCAGTAATGTCGTCTATACGTGGGATGACAATGGGTCAATCTACAGCCACATGATTACCGAGGATTCGAACATGCCCGTTCCTTTCATTCCACAAGATACCACTTTAGTAAGTCTTTTGACTATTCATTTCTCAAATTTCTTGTTATTTATCAATAATAAAATTGCAATGTGATGTAGGTGCCATGATCTTCCATGGAACGAGTTTTTTGTATGCAAGCCCCTTCCTATGGATATGTTTTGTAAACGTCTCATTAGTATCAGGTAAAGTACCGTTCTATACTTCATGTATGTATGAATTCTATCTTAATAGTTTTTCTAACTATATGATTCTTTTGCTTGGTTAGACGGGTCATTAAGAAGTTACTCGTTTGTAGCAAGAGGTTGAGCATCTCCAGGCTCAGGTCGCCACTTTCTTTTTTGATATTGACAATATTGGTGATGAGTGATGACTGCCACCAGCAACTTCCATTAGGGTTTCTTTGTTCATTTTGCTTCTATGCATGATGTACAATCAAATGCAAACAATTTTCAGAAACTTAGTGAAAATTTTCTATTTCTGATCTCGTACATTTTGTCTATTATACTAAATTCACATCCAAATCTGTTCAAATCTACTTCTACGTCATCATTTATTCAATTCTGAATAAAACTACAAAATCTGGAAGTCACATGCTCGAAATCACTTGTCGATACGCGTTTTGAAAGTTGAAGGATCACGTGGGAGGAGAGCCAATCGGCTGTTCAACCTTAATAGCTGTTGGCTAGCCAACAAACCATCGGAAGGCTATCGAATGTTGAGCAACTATCTGACAGTGTCTCAGCTATCATGCAACAATCGATCGATAGTCAGATGATCGACCGGCGGTTCTTCAATGATTCTTCCCTTTTTTGTCTCGTTTTGTGCACTATTTAAGTGTTGTTCCTCTTTACTGCTTCTCTGCACCTTTCTCTTGTTTTTCAAGATCTCTTTTTTACATTAACACCTCTTCGTGTCATTCAACATATCTGAAGCTTCTCTCAAGATCTTTCAACCTCTTCTAAGGCCTTTGAAGGATGAGGACTGGAAACGACTCGAGTCTATTGGTCTCTATCATCTGAAGTTCCTTCGTCATGTCAAGCTCGACATCCCTTTTCTGAAGGACTGTACAACCTTTTGGGATCCTCACAATCATGTCTTCTATTTCAATGGTTAAGAGCTTTGCCTCTGTATGAGGAATTCTCCGCTATGCTCGGTCATTAGTCATCCAGTTATGAGAGCCTTATTCTTTCTACTATTCAGACGCCATCAACATCTGATCTTGCCCACTTCTTTGACTTCCCAATTTCCACCATGGGCATTCACACCAAGGGTGGTAGAGTGATATTATCTTCTTTCATGCCTTTGCTTGGAATGATGGATAAGACTTCATCTGGTTGGTTTTGCCTTCTTTAGTTCTGCCTTCTTGCAAAATTTCTACTGGTCTCACCGAATGGTCTTGGAGATCCACATCTTGTGACAATCATTCCTCAGATGGGACCTGGTTTCACAACTATTCCTTTGATTTTGGTCGAGACATTGATCGGACTGGATTGAGTTAAGGTTGAACCAAGTTAGTGGTTTGATGGCAATCTTCTGCTTCTTCATGTTCTTTCTTTATCCCTTTTTTTATGCTCTAATTTTTGTCTAAGCCACCCTTTTCGGGTTTTCGACTTAGCGAGCTTGCCTTAACTTTTGCCTGAGTCGTCCTTTTGGGTTTTTAACTTAGCAGGCTTTTCCTTATTTTCTTTTATGCCCTAACTTTTGCCTAAACTACCATTTTCGGGTTTTCAACTTAGTGGGCTTGCCTTAATTTTTGCCTAAACCGCCCTTTCTGAGTTTAAAACTTAGCATGTTTCTTTTTCTTATTTGTTTCTTTTCTTCTCATATTTAGTTACAAGAGAGGTTGTTTATTCTAGCACCGTCTAATGGAGACATTTCCCGTTATAGTCCTCGACTTCATACGAGGAGGAGACTTGAGAGATGTTCTTCTTGGATAGACTAGCTTCAAGTGATCCCTAATACTCAGATTTGCTAGCGCTGTCTATAGTGGAAGTTAGAGCATGTGACAGTAGGGACATATATCGCATGCATGCCTTTAGCAAGTTTCACCCATAGTTCATTTTATGATCCTACTAGACTGCATCGACAGTGTAGTCTAAAGCAAAGGATCGTGGATTCACTGACAGCTTTTGGTCCTGGGAGACTGTTCGCTTGTTTCCTAGAGCGTGTGCAAGATTCTTGGCCGCATCGCACCATTGATAGGAATCTATTCTATGATTCTAATTTTGAGACAGATGACTATTACAAGGACTGGGTGACCTTTTAGGCTTCCATTCCTGATCCTGTCATTCAAGCTAGGCGGTGCTGTGAGCGATATAATGAGCCTATTTGTAGTCCATCGAAGAGGCAGAGATGACGTTGTTAGTTTCTTGATTGGCTTAGATGTTTGATGTTTTCTTTTTGTTGTTATGCAAAATAATAAGATATTTCAAAAGGCATATTTGTTCCAAAAAATTTCATTTCATTAATGAAAGTGCAATCTTTTGTTCTTCAAACAACATGTGTATAATGAGACAGCTCCTATCATTAATCAACCATTTTGGTTTTTTGATTAATTTTTTTTCTCTCACTTTTTTTATACATAATACTTTTTCAGCCTGTCCATGTTGATGGGCTCCGTGAACTCATTCCCTTCCACGTCTGATAGAATGACGGCTCCGCCGGACATGACCTTCGTCACGATGAATGAACCCTCTCAATTGGGTTCAAACTTTCCCCTTGGATGAAACACATCTGGTCTTGCTTGCTTAAGGACCAACTCCTCTTCTTTGAACTTCCTTGCCTTTATTCTTTTGTTAAAGGCTCAAGCAACCCGTTTCTGCTATAATTGCATGTGATACCTGGCCTTTATTCTTTTCTCATCAATCAAGGCCAATTGGTCATGTCTATTACAAATCCACTTATCTTCAGGAACTTTTGCTTCAATTAGAATTCTCACTGATTTCATTTCTATCTCGATGGGTAGGACAACTTCTGAACCATATACTAGTGAGAAGGGCATCATACTTGTCGAACTTCTGGTTGTTGTTCTATAACCCTATAACACGAATAGCAACTTCTTTGCCAATCTTTATATATTTGTACCACTTTGACTAACATCTTTTTAATGTTTTTATTGGTTGTTTCTACCGCTCCATTGGCTTGTGGCCTGTATAGAGATGACTTATGATGTTCGATTCCGTACTTCTCGAGCAAGACTTTAGTTTTTGCATAAAAATGCACTCCATTGTTAGTCACGACATGCTATGGTACTCCAAATATGCATATGATATTCTTCTCGATGAACTTCGCCATCTGCTTTACCCCTAACTTGCTATAAGACTCAACTTCTATCTATTTGATGAAGTAGTCAATCGTTACCACCACATATCGATGCCCATTAGAGATTGATGGCCTTATTTTGCCTATGATGTTAATGCCCTATGCAGCAAAGGGCCACAGTGCAATCATTCTTTGTAGATCCAAATGTGGCTGGTGAATCAAATTTCCATTGATTTGACATTGGTGACATTTCTTCACAAATCAGACATAATCTATCTCCGTGGTTAGCCAGTAAAAGCCTTGCCTCATAATCTTCTTCGCGAGCACTAGCCCATTCATGTGTGACCCACACACACCACCATAGATTTCTTCCATAAGCCTTCTTGCTTCTTTTTAATCCACACACCTCAATTGTATCCCTTTTGACATTCTTTTGTACATCATCCCTTAATGATAAGTAAATTACTGGGCCAACTTTCACAGCACAGCCCTATCATTCTCTTGGCCTCCTCAGGCAAAATCCTTTCTTCTAAATATCTCTTCAAGTTATAGAACCACGGTTTATCATCCACTTCAATTTTTGTTACATAAGATTCCATATAAGAAGGACCTCATGCTTGTAATATCACTATTGGTCTCACTAATAATTCCTATGTGCTCACCCAAACTAATGCCAACGAAGCCAATGCGTCAACCATCTGATTCTCACTTATAAGAAGATGGGTAAAGGTCCATTACTTAAACCTCCCAATCATCTTTCTGACATGTTCAAGGTAGGGTTTTAACTTCCCTTCCCGTAAATCCCAATCTTCATTGGCTTGATAGATGACTAATTTTGAATCTCCCAATACTTCTACTTCGTCAATGCCCATGGTAATCACAACTTTTAAACCAAAGATCGAGGCTTCGTATTCAGCCATGTTATTGGTGACTCTGAACTCCAACTTCTTGGTGAATGGAATGACTTCTTCAATCGGTGATACTAGAATAACTCCTATTCTAGCACCATTGTGATTAACAGCTCCGTCAAAGAACATCCTCCATCCCACTACCGAGATTACCACCAGATGCTCATCTGGAAATTCTATCTCCCATGGCTCATCGTCATCGATCAGGTTTGTAGGCAAGAATTCTACTACTACTCTTCCCTTCACCACCTTTTTAGTGACATACTCGATGTCGAGTTCTGACAATTATACTAGCCATCTAGTTAACTTCCCCACCAATGATGGTGCTTCATAAAGGTACTTCATCGGATCCTTCTTTGAAACAACCTTAATTTTATAAGACTAAAAATAATGCCTCTACTTCTTTGAAAGCCAAACTATGGCCAAGCACATTTTCTTGATGTAGTTATACTTTGTCTCGTATAGTAGCAACTTCTTGTTGAGATAATAGATGACATGTTCTATACCCTTCTTATCTTTTTGTGCCTAAATAGCACTGATGGCCTCCTCCTCGAAAGCCAAGTAAAGAATTAAACTCTTCCCAGGTTTTGGCAGCCTCAAAACTGGTGGATTTTGCAAGTATTTCTTAATCTTCTCGAATGCCTCTTGGCACTGATCATTTCACTTTACCGGTTAATCCTTTTTCAAAAGCCTGAAGATCGGTGCACAAACGGTTGTTAATTTGGAAATGAACCAACTGATATACTAGATCTTTCCTAGAAACCCTCGAACTTCTTTTTCAATCTTGGTTGACGACATCTCTATAATGTCTTTGACCTTATCTGGATCTACTACTATTCCTTTTTTACCATCTACAAATCCCAATAGCTTCCTTGAAGTAACCCAAAGACATACTTCTTCGGATTTAGCCGCAGTTTGTATTTCTTCACTCTTTCTAGGAATTTATTTAAGGCCTCAAAGTGACCCTCTCGAGTCTCAGTTTCACCATCATGTCATCCATATAAACCTCTATCTCCTTATGCATCATGTCGTGAAAGAACGTCATCGCCATTCGTTGGTAAGTGGCCCCTGCATTCTTCAATCTAAAGGGCATCATCTTATAGCAATAAGTTTTCCATTTCATAATGAAGATCGTTTTCATCTTATCTTCATTGGCTATCATTATTTGATTGTATCCAGAAAACCCATCTACGAAAGAGAAAAATGCATTGGTAGCAGCACTGTCTACTAAAATATCGATGTAAGGCAAAGGAAAATCATCCTTTGGTGAGGCCTCGTTCAAGTCTCGATAATCCACACACATTCGGACCCTTTCATCCATTTTCAGTACCGGCACGATATTGGCTAACAATTCTGGATACTTCATCACTTCTAGAAACTTAGCTTCAATTTGTTTAAAGACTTTCTCTTTGCTTTTCTAAGCCCATTTTGGACCTCACCCTTCTCAGTTTTTACTTAACCGACTTTGTGGGGATAAGTCAGAATTGTATGCTCAGCAATGCTTCTCTCGATTTTAGGCATATCGTCATAGGACCAGGCGAAGACTTCTTCATGTTTCTTTAATAATTTTTTCAAATCTCTCTTTCTCTTCAGGATTTGTATCAAGTGCAATACTTATGTTCTTAGGTTTTTCGATTGTACCAAGATTAATGTCATCAGTTTGAATGGTATGAATTTCAAATATGCTAGTGAAATACAAATTATGATTCATAACACCATTGGGAAAGACATCACACAAGGTAAGCAAAATTATTTTTCATTGCATTAAATTTTGAAACATAAACAATATCCTCTTCTTCAAAGAGGTTGGGTACAAGCACATCTTCATAAGATACATTCTTAATTGCTTTCTCGATGAAAGTAGCAAGGTCGATGGACGGGTCCATTGGCAGTGCTTATTCTTGAGGCTTCTCCTCTTTGATGGTCATTTTTTCTATTTCTCCAACCAAATCATTCCCCTTGGAGACTCTTGCTTGAAGGATGTCTTTGAAGATCTCAAATCCAGGCTTTAACATTCCTTTGAAAACCCATGATTCAGTAGCTCCCATATGCTTCGTATCTTGGGCCTTGACAAATTTGATAAATCTCTCTATCTTGGGTTTAACGTCTTTTTCTTCCCTTTCGAATTCATAGCTCAACCCTCTTTTAGAAGTTTGGCCTTTGAAATCTGGGAAGGATGGTAAACCACGTCCATTCCTCCCAAGCCTAGTTTTTGGCAAGTACCCTTGTTTCTTCATTATTCCAGCTACAATTGGGCTGACTTCATCAATCATGGCTCCTTGAAAGCCAACCATGTAAGGTAGTTCTCCAATCTTCACACTCAAAGTAGCTAGTATAATCGTTGAGGCTGCATGAATGGTTACGATCTCCCCATCCATGTTGTATCAAATTTTCTGATGCAAAGTGGAAAGAACCCCACCAAGCGGATGAAACCATGCTCATCCCAATAAGGCAATAAACGTGACTGGAATGTCAAGGACTGTGAACTTCGTCATCATTTTGATTGGCCTAGTCTTCACTAAGGCTTTGAAAATTCCTATTGCACTTTTCTTCGAATCATCATAAGACTTGATCACCATCTCACAAGGCTCGAGTTCATCTTCACTAACTCCGTATTTGTATAATATCTTCATAGGCACAATATTGATGCGGACCCATCATCGACCATGATATAAAGAGATGTTTTCCCACCAATTTTTATGGTGATGAACAATGGCTTATTATGATTTCTCCCCTCAAATGGTGGATCTTTATTGATGAAGGTGATTACTCCTTTCCCATTTACCCCCTTGGGTGCTCCCTCAATTAAGGCGATCAACATTTCGCTAGTAGTGGTAGCCATTGATATCTCTACCTCTACCAAAGCCTTTGACATGGTTTCTATATGCCTTTGGGATGATATAAGCAAATCCCAAATGCTAGCACTTGCTTGAGTCTTCTTCAGTTGTTTGATCACTTGATCCTTTTCTTCTTTGGTTTCTTCCTCTTTGGCAACTTCTTTGCCTTTCTTAACTGTCTTCGTAGTTGGTTTCTCATTTTCCTTCTCATGGTAAAATCTACCACTTCTTGTCACTCCTTGGACATTCTCTTTCTCACCCCTAAGTGTTTCTCCCTCATGTGTTTCCTTAACTCTCCCCTCTTCTTCTTCATCGCTATTAAAGTTAGCCTAAAAATTTGGAAGGGTCTTAACTTGAGGGATGTCATCCCAAATCCCCATAACTCTTCCCTTCTTACACCTTCTAGGCAAGCTCTTTCTCCTTACAAGAATTTTATCTCGCTTCCCTTTCCTAGCTCCACTACCTTTCTTCACCTTGAGTCTTCTAGATGGTGAGCCTTTTCTAGCCTCTCTTTTTGCCATCCACTTTTTGGCAAAGGCACTCAATGGAGTGGACTTCCCCTTAGCAGATGCTTCAACTTTTTCTTTTTCCTCTTCTTTTTATGACTTCTCCTCTTCTTGGTCACTGAGGTTCACAAGTTCAGGTTCTAGGCTTCGCTTGACTCCTTTCACTGCAATATTGGTCCATCCACCCTTCTTGGTGTGAATTTTGGACGACAAAGGAATGGGTTCATCCTCCACCCTCTCAATGATCTCCTTAGGCTCTTCTTCTTTAGGTTCCTCAACCTTGGGCTCTTCAACCTTAAGTTTCTTCTTTGAGACCATCTTTTTAGCGGATTGTTGTAACTTGGATTTTCCCCTTCTCTTGCTCTGTCAACCCTCCTCAATCTACTTTCTTCAAAAGAGTTCATGACTTGCTCTTCAATCAAGCTTGATCCAATCATGTTGGTCGATGGAGGAGGCATCCGATTGTAACTAGGCAATAGGTTGCTCCTTGTGTTAGGCTCATATGTCTCTAGGTCAGGAACCTGGCCCTTATTGATAAATCTTGAAATTCATGGCAAAGGCAAGTGCAGTCATCAGTCACTTATGGAATTCACATTTCTTATGGTGCCTCCAATTCTTTGATAATGGATTTGGAAGCTCTCTTGGTGGCAATGGTTGCAAGATCCATTCAGCTCTTAACATTGCAAAGAATTTGGAAAGTGGCCTCCCCAAACGACTAAATCTTCTTTGTGGGGTAACCACCTTCACTTCTACATGCTTTGTGCTTGACCCACTAAGTTAGTGATATTGCCCTTGACTTCTTGAAGGGTAGGTATGGTTACTTCTCTTCTGTCTAGATTATAACTCTTATATTTGAATGCCTGATTCATACAAGTCTTCGAATGTTTTGATGAAAAAACCCGCCAGTCTATCGTTAATGAAGTTACAGGCCCCATTGATCACCATGTGAACCTGGTTCTTCTCTGCATGCTTGGTGGTTATATTGACAGCTTTGACCCTCCAACGGATTAGATATTCTGAGAAAGTCTCGTTGAGCTTTTGTCTCGTCGTCTCTAAATCTCTCAATGTTACCCTAAGTTGAGTATTGTAGCGGTACTATTCCACAAATTGTTGGGAAAGCTCCTCCCAATCTTCTCGAACTCTCTTCGAAAGGTCATGATACCATGCTACTGCATCGTCTTCTAAGGATAGCATAAAGTATTTCAATATGTGCTCCTTCATGAAAGGAATAGTGGCCATGATGACTACATACTACCTCAAATGTGTTTTAGGATTTCCCTCTCCGTTGAATTTGTGCAAGTCTGGCAAATGAAACTTTGGAGGCAAATCTTGGTCTCCTATAAGCAAAACATCATCTAGGTGTCATCTAGGTCTTCGACCCTTTTTAACCCCTTCTTCTTCAAGAGAGATTGGACCCTTTCCATGTCCTTGGCCAACTGCCTGACTGATTCGGGTTCTTCCGGATTGATTGGGCTTTCCCCCATTTCTGCCTTAATTATTCTCACCATCACCATCACCATTACCCTCGAGTGGAGATTAGTTTATACGATTGGGCCTATTCCATAATACTTCAATGAGTTGGGCTATTTGTTGTTGAAGCGCAGTGATGTCAGCCCTCACTTGAGCAATTTCAGCATTGTTGTTATTGGGTGCTGCCATTTCGTCAATTAGTTCTTCTTGCCTTGTGAAATGTCCTCCTCGTCTAACCTAAGCTATGATGGCTACAAAATAAAGGTGTTAATGCCATGCATGCTCATATAAGGGCATGGACATGCTTTCAGTCTTCCAACCTTATTCCTTCTATACACGTGAGGTCAAGTCTCTTTTCCCAGGATTTTTGGCCTCATTCCCAAGACATCATCATGGGATGTGGGAATGTGAGATTCTCTTTTCTAATTCTAACATTTATATGGATGTTAGATTCTTCATGATTATCATAACATGCTTCTTTAAACGTCATGATAACCTTTACTCACGGCACATCTTCCCATTTTGGTCATATGGGTGACTTGACATGTGGCATTCATCATGGTTCCATGAGGTTGTGAGTTGATATTATTCTAATCATGATAAATTTTACATCCACAGACATGCAATTCAACATGGGTTTTAGATATTCATCCTATTAAAAATTCTAGAGTCGTCTATATGGGCTTGAGTCTTAAGGGTCCAATGGTTTGGGCTCCTTTGAGCGAGAAATGCCTATTTGGACCATTCTCTTTTTATACCAATTTAATGGTACGTGCTCAAAGGTGGTGATACCAACATGGTTGTCTAAGGGTCGAATGGAGTCAAAGACTTCTCATTCTAATGTCACACAGCTAGTTTGTGCAGTTCGTGCTCATTGTGTGCAAAAGTGTAATGATGCAAGGACTCATTATATCAACACGAGGTATTAAAATTTGGTATCCCCATCGGAATCAACTTCTCTTATCCTCAATGGAGTCGCCACTGTGAACAGGGCTTTCATCCCGCTAGAGCACGTTTGGAGAAAGAAGTCGTCACCCAATTATTCAATTGGAAATGAATAGGAGCAATCTGATCCCTCGCTTCGGGACTCAAACTACCCTTATCCCTTCAGAGATGGGTTCGGGAAGTTAGGTATGAGTATTTCGACTCGCTCGGATTTAAATCTGGCCTCCACTTGGGAAATACCAAATAAAAATAACTCGTATTGTTACTTAGTCTACTTAGATTGTTCATTTTATACACACATTATTCATTTCATCTTCTTTAGGCATGCAAGATGATTATTCAATCAAAACAATAGTATATTCATACATAGAAAGAAAGAGAAGAATAGGTTACATTTCCGTCATACATGGGGGAAAGGGAGAGGATTACAACATATGTTCTTCAATAATAAAATAATAAAACATTCCATACCTTCATATGTTTGAATATTTATTCTACGTAATGGTCCCTTATCATCAATGTGAGTCCACCATCACTTCATGGTATCACACAATTACACATCTTAATATACAATCATTCATATATAAACAAACAAATTACAAATCAAATAAAGCCATAATCTAATATCATGGCATTCTAGACTAGATTTTGATAAATTCTATCATGGCAATTCTACATATTGCTTATTCTAGCATAATTCACATTAATTATTAGGACATTTTTAGCCTAACATGGCATTCATGGCAAATTCAACATAGTTCAAGCATTCATCATCAAACAAGCAATTCACGGTAAAACGATAATTCTTACCTATTCTATGCTATTTCCTAGCATTCATTAAAGCAAATAAGTTTTCTAATATGATTCTAATCATGTGCTCTTAAGCATAATTCTAAACATGTACTCCTAGGCATGTTTCTAAGCATTCGCGAAGAAACTAAACTCTTAAGCATAATTCTAATAAAAAAGGGATTGTGGACTTACCTCGACACGTTTATGCATCTTGCAAAATAGAATAATTTATAATAACCCTAGCATGCTCCTCAGCATAAAATTAAATCCTAAACATGCTTCTTCAAGTAAGAAAAATAAAAGAGAAAATGTAAGGGAGGAGAGAATTCTGCTCTTAAGACGGACCCTTTCCGGGTTTAGGGTAATATAACGCCTAAAAATCTTTATACTGGAAAAGACTTCTCGAATTCTCGAGCGTGTCTTCAAGAGAAAGAAAATATGATTGTGTTCGACAATCGGTGTGTGTTACAAAGTGAGAGGAAGGGGGTTTATATAAGTGAAGGGTGAAGATGAAAAAGGAAGAAAAAAACAAAAAAGGAAGGTTCATATTGAAATTTTTTTAAATTAAGCCATAAAGGGTCGAGCGACTCTCTGACGGTCGGCTATTGTCCCTTCGGTCCCTTCCTATTTTGCTATCCTTCGATGCAGTCCCTTCAAACCTTTGCTCCTTCGATTGCACATAACTTCTTGGATTCAAATCTGATTTGCAATCCATAAATTTATATGAAAACTAGATATCCGTAGCTTCATAACAATATATGACTCATCATTATATTCCTCTTGGATTAGTATCTATGATTTTTCAAAATCACATGTCAGTTTTCAAGACTCTTCACCAACTCCTTCTCACCCTTGTCTTCTTAGCCTTCAAGGGCATACTGGTCATTTCTCTTTGCTTGGCATCCATCCTCATTCCTGCGTCGAGCCTAAAAAACTCAATGTTTACAATTATCTAATTTCCCTTAAGGTGATTACCATCTATGTTTCTTGCTTTATAATTGTTACAAATACAAATAAAAATTGCATAAACTACACCTATCTTTGCTCTTCATATCTTATTTCCCGTTAGAAATTTGTTTGCTTGGTTGATTTGACATTGTATATTATGTTTGCCTTCATAGTTTCTTGTAGACTTTATATCGTTTTAATAAATTCATTACAATGTCGGCATGAATGAAATACTATAATAATGGTTAGCTATTTATAATATAGATGAATTGTCTGGACAGATGCTTTTTTGTGTTGATTGTATGTTTTTTGACACTTTGATTAAAATTTTTTATATGTGGGATTCTGTAGTTGATAGAGCTATAGTAGTCAATTTATTTGTAGAGAATTTGGATAGTATTAAGGAAAAATATGTAGAACAGTAGCTTGAATAGGCTTTTACATTTGCTTACGGAATTATTTTCCTTGAGTTATTTTGCTTGCATTTTATGGCTTCTCTTTTCTTATGTATTGCGGTTGATTCGGTAACACTTGCAAATTGATACAACAAATTGGTTGAAAGCTTGTTATACACATGCATAATAGGATTACAAAAGAGAGGTATCTACAATACTACTTTTCCTTTTGCTGTAATAGGGTTGTCATGTGGATGTCATATGCAGTATGGTTGCTTGATGTTTTGAGTACATTTGGAGTAATTTTATGGAGTTCTGTTGCTAGGAGAAACAGAGGCAAAATGCATTGGTTGAAGTGTTTTTTTATTGTCAATTGCTAGGATTTGGAGTTTTGTGTTTTTTACATCGTGTCTTTATGCATTTCTGTTTTTTGTTTGTTATGGTCTTTTTCAGTCTACAACTGGGTATATTGACTCGTGAATTATCACTTGATTATATTGAATAATTTAGAGTTTTTGTGTTTGTTTTTGCTAGTTTAATTTGTTGTGTTTGATTAGTAAGAAATTAGTATTATATATGGTGTAGATTTAAATTTTGTTTCTTTTAGATCTAAGTTCAACTTTGGATTTTTAACTTTGTTTAAAATTTGTAGTTCTGAGTTAGTTTGTAATGGGATTTGGGTTTGATTAAGTTTATATTATTCTGAGATTTTTGGGCTTTGATTTGTCTATTAAGTTTATAGCATATAGGTGTTTGTGATACTGCATGTATAATATATAGTACTATGTAAAAAAAAAAAAGAAAAAAATTTACTACTTGCCAGTTCAAAAGAATTGACATGTCATTTAAATAAGTGTTAGTCAAAGAACGACATCCAAATAAAAAGTTGACATGTCAACTCTATTGATCCGTGTCGTTTAGCGTATGACAAGCAATTTGTGTTGGCTAGGCAACGACGCACATCTATGCCTTACTAGTCAGCTTCTAAAAGTCAAAATTTTCTTGTCGGTTACTAAACAACACGTAACTCATAAAAACTGATACCTAAGACCAATTTTAATCTACATACTTGTCGCCTTGGTGACCAACATCGTATCTCGTGTTGACCAATAAATGACACATAACTCACAAAAATCATGTAAGACCAATTTTTAATCTATATACGTGTCAGCTTGGTGATCGACATTGTTATTTATGTCAGATTAACCAAATGACACGCATAGGTATATGTGTCACAATGTTTTGAGTCGTTCGAAAAATGATACATATGTATATATGTGTCATTTATCAACCGACACCTAAGGCTATTTTTCTTGTAGTATAAACAAAGTTGGGCACCTTTTTTTAGACAAGGTTGTTGTGTTATTTGTCTCAGTGGGACATGATGAGTCTCAAACCATTAAAGTGGAGACTTTAGGACAAAGACATTTATACATTATGAATGCATTGAATCTGGACTACGTGGAATTAAATCATTTGGTAGAAATATTGTAACTGAATGTAAATTCCACACCGGAGCAGCTAAAGGCATATATAGAATACATGTAAGTGGGGCTTCCATCCCACCTAGAGCATTTGCAACCTTAGCGCTACTTTTCTAAGTCCTTTTCAAAACTTAGAGGGCCAAAATAGAACAAGTCACAAAGACCAAACCAGAGAGTTACATCGAGTCATAACCTAGGAATAACTACGGGAAAATTATGGATGACGATAATCCGATCCTCTAAGTATCTATGACCCATGGATTAACCTCACCCTCTCAAAGATGGATTCGACAAGTTGGGTACGGATAGATCCATCTAGACAAAGTCTGCCCTTAATTAAGGTCTATTGGGTTTTTAGTTTTAAGGCATTATTATTGTCCATCTTGATCCTAAGTCCATTTTTACACATAACCAATTTTATCTTGCTTATTACATATGAGATGATGACATGTTATGCATCCATAAAAAAGGGGGAGAAGAATATAATTACATTTTTGTTTAAACATGAGGAAAAGGGAAGAGGATTACAACCATTCACCACAATAATATAAAGTGAATTGCATGAAATAAACAAGTTCTATGAAATAAAAGGCATTAGTTATGGTAATAACATAAACAAAATAAAGAAACTAAACAAGCAAAACATGTAACAAATGACATAATCAAAATATGGATATAAATGCAAGGTAATTAAGCTAATCTAAAAATATGATAATCACATATTGATGAACACTTAAATGTATAAGTTTAATAAGAGTTTAATTTATCATATCACACTAATGGTGTCATTAATTTCTTTAACTTAAGCATATTTGTAGTTGTTCCATCTTTTGATTTAGTTTGATCTTAGTTCTAGTTTTTGATGTAGGTTCGGTAGAATGGGCATAACTTTCTATTTATAGATCGGAATGGTGCAAATCTTGATTTGTCGAAAGCTGATTAAATTTTTTACAAAATTGTATTTTACAAGAATCATGAAATTCAAGCGTCTAGTGAATCAAAATTGGACTTGAAAAGAACCTATCTACAGTTTTAGCCCAGTCTGACCATGCCTCATATTTTGACCGTAACTTATGAAATACGTATTCAAATTGTATGATTCAAAGTGTTCTAAAAAGCTGAGAGAAATATCTACAGCTTTCATGAAGACATGTGATCAAAATTGTGAATATTTCGAAGTGAAAATTAGTGGCCAAAGTCGGTGCACATGATTATCCAAATTGTTAACAATTGCCTCTTTTGTAATTTGATAACTTTTTGCCTCAATTGTGTTTATAAATAGATGAAGTTGTGACCCAAAAAGGCATCTTGACTCTTGGCTGAGATCTCTTAACATTATGTTTTCTCTCCTGTGCTTTGTTCTTTTAATATTATTAAAAAATCATTTTCATCTTGCAATTTATTTTCTTTCTTGCATAATGTTCCACTAAATTCCCTTTTGCTAAAATGAAATGGTGAAATCCTTGATATGAGAATAAGGATTTTCTAACTCTTTGATATATGCTTAAAAATCATAATCTTGTGTTGTTTATTTTATATGTTTTATATTTTTTTTAATCAATCTTGACACCACTCGTAAAGTGGAGGTCTTAAACTATTGTAAACAATTCTTGGCACATCAAATGCTTGGATCCTTTCTAGACATAATACGGTTCTCCCTTGCTGACATGAGTCTAATTAAAAACCTTGATTTATTATAGACATATGGTGATTGACATATTGGATGCTTAAACCCATTTACAAAAAGTGGTATAAGTATTGGTAATGAAACAAATATAATTCATATAACTAAAATGGGCTTAATTGATATAATTTCCTATTGGAACCTCTTTGATGTGTGGATTCCAATTGAGTCATAAAATGGGTTAGTTTATCTTTTTTTGATGTATCAAGGGTGGATCCCCAAACCTTAGCTTTCATTGTCATTGAGTTCTCTTACTTGCATATTTTAAGTATTCTCATTTATTGCTTATGAACATGTTCTTTCATTTGCTATGGTAGGTTTTACCACATTCATGGTTGGTTTAACCACCTATTATTTTTATTTTATACTTGAATGGTCAGTCATACTGCCTACCATCTTTACTTTTATTTGTTGATATCATCTTGTCATTTATTTGAATTATTCATAACATATTTACTCATCCTTTAGTTTGTACTGCTAAATCTCCTTCCTTATGTACCAACTCCGGTCTTGTCGGGTTTATTACTTTGACACTCCTATACTTTAGAGATAATCCGTTTTTATATGTGTCACATATAACATGCAAACTATAAAGATAACAAAATAAGGCGAATAAAGCAACTAAAACTCCAACATATGCGATAGGTGAGATATACCAAAATATAAAAGTAAACATGAAGCAACTAAAGTAAAGCATAATGATTACACAAGTAACTCGTAACAATAAGGCGTATTAACAAGCAAAGGGAACACGAAAACATAAAAGTAAAGCAAAGAAGAGATAAAAACAAAACAAGTAAATAATCATGTGAAGCAAGTAAACTACAACCAAAGCATATCAAATAAAACAAATAAACTACCACAAATGAAACTAACAAAAGGAAGAGTATCCCTTGGGTGATCTTTGATTGAGAGAGTCTTAAAAGACACTCATTCATAACATTCATTTAACCCATCAAGTCTTAAAACATGAAAAGAGAATAAAAGGAAAATCATAAAATGGAGAAGGTGACTTTCATCCAAATGACATCCACTCTTGAATTTTATAGCAACCATGCACAATGATCATCCTTTGTCACTTATCAAGCCAAATTAACAAAAGGAAAATGGAGAAGAAGGAATGAAGAACAAAGTGGAAAATAAAATGAAAAACAAGTGATAAGAATCAAAGTGAGATGATCCTTTGGACATTTCTCAAATTATAGTGCCATCAATGAACTCCTCAGGAGATTCCTCATGTCCATCATATCATAATCAAGAAAGTTCACAAATGAAATAGAAATGTAAAGAAACAAATGAATTAAGAAAAGTAAATGACTAGATGACATAACAATAAAGTGGAGAACATAAAAGAAATAAACTAGCTTTCATCCAAATGTGGCCACTTCTATCATGCTATTAAGCAATTGTTTGGGAAAGTAGTATTATACCTCTGGTCAATCTCACTAAAGAAAGGAAATGAAAATGATGCATGTAACATAAAGATAAAAAGAAAGGTTGAAGGGAGAAATGCACGGATGCATGAACATAAAACATGACATTGTAAGTGAATAACATTATTAAAGAGTTAGAAAGCAAAAGAGGTTATCATTTTGGTGTGGGTTTATCTATCAAGACCTTAGTCTATTATTTGGAGATGATACATCATCGTCCATCCAACCAAATAAAGAAATAGAAGTTGTTGATGAAGAGAAGGAGATGGCATGAATAACAATTTATCATAAAAGGCTTAAAAAAGAAAATAATCAACAAAGTATAAAAGTAAGACAAAGCTAAAGGCTTCAGGTGAAGGCTTCTCCGTCAAGCATTAAAGCTATTATTTGGAGAAGTTCTCTCCTAACGCATAAAATCAAAATAAGAAAACAAAAGAAGAAAGAGAAATGGAGTAGAGAAGAAGACAATGTAAGCATAATAAAAAGACTAATGCATAAAATGAAGAGAGCAATTAAATAAACATGGCATAGCATAATTAAAATCTAATCGTGATTATCTAAGACACAATTCAAATCCTAAGCATGCTTACTAAGACAAAATTAAAATCCTAAGCATGCTTACTAAAACATAATCAAAACCCTAAATATGTTTACTAAAATGTCCTAAACATGCTTACTAAGATATAATTAAAATGTCCTAATTAAGTTATTTAAGTACTAAGCAAAACTTAAACTAGGAAAAGAAATCTTAATTAATCCTCGAAGCTTACCTTTAAGAGTGACTTCTTTTTAAAAACTTCTTCAAATCTCACAAAATTAAACTAATTGCTCCTTTGATCAAAGAAAACTATTTTAGAACATTTTTAGGAATTTTTCTCTATTTTCATGACTTTTTTTAATGGAAAAACACTATTTAATATATTGGAGGAGGGTTGGAGCATGGAAGTCTCACACTTTCATTGTGGGACTTGGAGTGCACACTTGCATGTAGAACCCTTATTTTAGGGTTTTTAATTATCTCCCACATGCATGCCCCTACTCCCTCGATTTGAGTACTGTTCATCCTTTAACTCTCATCAAAGTTTGAATACGCTTTCCAGTCGAAATCACTCTTATCGATCGCTATTTTTCATCATTGATTTTTAAACCATAAGCAAAATTCCAATGCTTAGACTATGGTCTTTGATTGTAATAAAAAGTAAGATCTAAAATGAAAGTCAATACCTTGGCTAGTTAGGATTGTAAGATTTGTGCATTAAAGAATATTATATCATAGATATGGAATTCATGACTCCGAAAGGATTAAAGAGTACCACTTTAAAGGTTTTACAAGGTTTTGGATGATGAATCTTGACTAAGTGTTTAATGAAGGAAGTTCATTAAAATAATATTTAATTTTATTAAATTTTAAATCATTCAAATGATATAAAACTAGAATCAATGACTAAGAAGTAATTGCAAGGGTAAAACAATAAATTATATCTAGCTCCAATTATTAGTATTCCATGAAAGATATTATGTAAACATCTTGCTTAATGGATGGGCTTATAGATTAATTTAATCAAATTAAATTATTAAGCTTTCTTATAAAGAAGAATATTTAATTGAAGAGTGCAACTATAGACCTATAATGGAATGGGCTACAATTAATGGACCCGGCCTACTACATTTATGAGATAAAAGGTACTAGGTCAAGTATATTAGAGCCTGTAATTAAAGATTTCCTTTAAAAATCCCATAGGTAGCTGATGTAATTATCTGGATTGGGACTGGACTTAAGAAATTGATGTTTAATTTAATTGGATTTATTATTTATAAAGCCTAGGTATTAAATTAAACTATGTGGACTGAACATATTTATTGGGCCATTTGTTTTTTTAATATAGATTAGTTAAAACGTATTTGTTGATTAAGAGTTAATTGGGGCTGACACATGGTTTCGACCCAAATAGTGCAAACCTAAAGCCCAATTAGGGTTTAGACATAATAAAACCCTCATTAACGTACGTACATACATACATACATACATACATACATACATACATATATATATATATATATATATATATATATATATATCCCCACATATGAAGTGATTAATACACAAGGTATAAAAGGACAAGGGTTTTGCATGAAACCATAAGAGGCTTACACGAGCAAAAGCACAAAAAGCCTTAGGCTTTGGTCTTTGCGTTTTTTCCTTGTTGTCTCTTTTAATCTCACTTCTTTTTTTCTTTTAGAATAGTTCTGTGATTAAGTCTAGTGAAGTAGTCAGACGCCCACTCGTCTTGTTTAGACTAGTTCTTAGCCATACTCGGGAACTAAATATGGCATAGAAAGCTTGTCGCAAAGAATTCCTACAAAATTTTGTAGACAAGGTGTTTGCCTATGATCGACTAATCCTCTTCCTGAAGCTTGAATCTGCTGCATTGAAGTGTTCAATTTTGTGCTTGGGATCCTATAGATTAAAAAAAATGGTTCATTAAAACTATTCTTTCTTTTATACGTAGGTGACTATGGCAAGGATAAGTTCCATATTTAGAGCAATCCTTAGTGGTAGTTCTTTCCATTTTAGTTTGAAGAATATTATATTTAATTGAAAGTAGGGTGAAATAGTAATTTTATAAAATAAAAATAGGGGTAAAATTGTAATTAAATAATCAAAGGTAAAATTCCCATTTTTTACGAAATTTAAATTCAGAGTAAAATGGATCATCCTCCCATCAACATGTTGTTTCTCCTCCAAAGACCTCCCATCGATTTGTTTTGTTGCTTACAACACCTCTCCATCCGCGTCCTACTCTCAAATTTGCCACCTCTTCCAAGGGTTGTTTGTTCACACATCGTTGTTGAGGTTCTAGTACATTGATATAATCTAGTTGAACTTCTAAGATTCCAAAACTTCTAAAGTGTCTTCGAGAAAAGAGAACATCTAGATCAATAGTATCACGCTCCTCAACCATGTGGAAGATTTGAATCATGCAATAAAGCTAAAGTTTTGTATTGCTATTGATAAAATAAAGACAAGTGTGTACATACATATATACATGCATACATATGTATGTACAGGTTTATATCTATCTTCTCCAGTTTTCAATTTTAAGTAATGATGCCATGCAACAAACAACATGATGGCATCATGTAAGTTTATGCGAACATTTTGCATGTCTTGAGAGTATCTTTAAGTTAATTCATGCACTTTTGAGTATCATTACATCGCAATTTAAAATATTGTAAAGCTAAGTATTTATTGTAACTTTTAGTTTTCCAAATTTCTATATACTTTTCATAGATTATCCAAAAGAAATGATGAAGAGAGAAGGAGTCAAGAACAAAAGAAAAAGAGAGAAGAAGCAAAAGAAAGACGAAAAATTAAAGATATAAGAAGAGACGAAGAAAATCAGAAGAGAGAAAAAAGGATAAAAAAAGGAAATACAAGAGTAAAGGACATAAGCAGCAGACTGAGGTACTAAATGGTTATGGAAGAAAGAGTGTAAAAGGATAATTTCGTCCTAGACATATGACTGAAGTCCATTTATGTTTGCAAACTAATTTGAGTCCATTTTGATAAGGTTTTATCTTAGTCCCATTTTAAAAAAATAAAAAAGATAAGGAGTGTTGGTATTTGAGTCTCTTTCTAAGATCTGTTAAACTTTAATTATATTTAACAATAATAATTGATAATTTTTTAAATAACATCAAAAATACACTTTCTTTTATATGTCTTAAAATTATTTTTTTTAAAGAACTCGTAGTTCATTATAATCATTATTATTAAGAAATTTTTTGTACAACTTTTCTTCTCCAAGATTTAGTTTATTTGCCTTAAGTTTAGGATTTCACCTTTTTGGTAAGGGAGGTACACATTAAAACTTATATTTTTCTATGATTTTCAGTTAGGGTAATTATCAAGTGACCCCCTAATATTAGATGAAACATCAAGCGTTCATCGTGGTTTTAAAAAATATACAGAAAACCCCCAGCTGTTAGTCTCTGTTTCGTTAAAGTGTCAAATCTTTATCGGATTACAAGTACCAAATTGCGCTTCACATTCCTTTCCTCCTTTCATCTCTCTTATCTCCTCTTTTTTCTCTATCCCCCATCTCCTTCCTCTTTTTCTTTCCTTCTTCATTTCCTAAACTTTTTTTTTTTTTTAAATCTCAACTTTATCAACTAAACAACTATATCCATATTAATAACACATTAATATACTTTTCAAATTTAGTTTGGGTTACTATAAGGCAAACAAAATTAAAAATTTTAGAATCTCAACTCTAACAACCAAATCTAGACTTTCTCAGTAACCAAAAAAATAAAGCCCAAAAAATACATGAACCAACAAATTATAGTCACATAACCCAAAAAAAAAGTAAATTTTCTTTTGATCTTGCACTTCCCCTTTGCCCCTTTTACATTGCATTTCTTGAAGAACCTTGACTTGATTCGAAACTCTATTAAAAACTTCGATTTGTTCGTTCTTGCACTTAATCATTCACTCTATGATTCAAAACTTTGCTGCTTTGAAGCCTTTCCACTCAACCACTCAGAACCAAAATCCCTCATTCCATATATTTCTCCAATTCGGATTTTGTGTTTAGGATTTTGCATTTTTTAATTAACATTTAAAAAATTATCCAATCAATCACTAAACTCCTCATTACACCTTGCCAAGAGTATAAATATTTTTTCATTCTAGCCATACTTGTCACTAACCTCCAAATTTATCCAATCAATCACTAACCTCCTCACTATTACAACAAAATCCCTCATCTCTGTCAATCCACTTCCATAGCAACAACGATACTTCAAGTGAAGGAGACGATCAACTTAATCGACATTGAGAATAAGATTTTTGATCCACCACTTTAATCTCAAAATGAAGCTCTGCGTTATCGATGGCTGGGTCCTGACAAGGTTCCTCACTCAATCCATTTCGGGAATATTTGGGGCATCATAGTTGTGGATGGGTTTCGGCAATTGTTACTACTACAGGGAATGGTGGAGAGAATAGAGAGGTTGAACAGAGATGATAGTGAAATTGTGGAGGAGAGAGAGAGAGAGAGATACACACACACACATACACACAAAGTTTAATTTATATTTATTTTCATTGAAATTTTTTAATATTTTAATGGAGATATTTAATTTTCAAGTAAAATGACCTTGATACCCCTATCACTAACAACTTGACAGAATAGAGACTAACGGCTGAGGGTTTTCTGTATATTTTTTAAAACCACAGTAAGCGCTTGATTTTACCAAATATTAGAGGGTCAGCTGATAATTACCCTTTCAAGTAAGGCATTTTTTTTCATGTTATTGTAACAATAGCCAATTCATTATCAACATCATTTTCTTGAATAAAACTTCACTCTTAAAGCAATTATACATTGATAAATGACATTGAAAAAATTGTAACTTTGCAAAATGCTTATATTCAAGATGTTTAGACACTAGTAGAAATTTGTTTGTTATTCATTTAAATATGCACAAGGTTCACTAGTTGGGTTAGATTGGATTGTATGTGATAAAAAAGTTTCAATTGCTTACAATTGAACAAACAGTTATAGTTCATTTAAATATACACAACATACTTGTTTGGTTATGTTCAACTAAACAAAAGGAAAATGTTCAGTGATAATCATTGAACAAAATTAGTTGCAATGAAAATGAAAAATATATTAAAATTGAAAGTCAAAACCTACTTCTTTTTCATAATTGTCATGCCAATGTTTAAAT
The DNA here is from genome assembly GCA_013180625.2 of Boswellia sacra. Lineage (NCBI taxonomy): Eukaryota > Viridiplantae > Streptophyta > Magnoliopsida > Sapindales > Burseraceae > Boswellia > Boswellia sacra. The sequence goes on from SNVD02006553.1 coordinate 73,977, forward strand.
TAATTCTCCATTATTTCAAAATCACTCTATAAATATAAAATATAAATTTCAAATGAAATTGAAATTAAGTTTTGAAAAGAAAACAAAGGCTTATGGTCTAAAGAAAAAAGAAATGAAATATATGTAAGAAGAGAAATTCTTACATTTGATATATTTAAAAATGTTAAGAGGGCTTACAAAGAGTTTTGGGTTAATTACACAAATAAGTCAAATTTAAAAGGCACTTTTGAAAAATAGATCAGAAGCTAAAATATTTAGATGCCATAACTACATCCAATAGAACGACAAATGTTTTATTTACTACTTGTCTCTTATATTAAACATAATATTTCTTGGTTTATCAATCTTTAGCGCTTAAAACCTCTGTTTGTCAGTCTTTAACACTCAAGACTTATTGATCTGTTAATATTTAGCATTCAATAGCCAAACAAACCATATCAATTTCAGGGTCTATATGATTGTAGTCGTGCTATATAAATTTTTCAATATGTGGTCATCTTTTAAATGGTTCCCTTAGCTTTGGTCTCTTTTACCATTGTTTCAAGAAATGTCAAGGAGTAAAATTTATATAAAAGTTGTGAATGAGTATATAAAAATTATAAATAGTTAAAAAAATGTATAACTAACATATACAACTTTTATATAAATTTACAATATTTATAACTTTTTTTTTATATTGTTGGTTTACACTTTCGTATATCCATTTACAACTTTTATATATATATTTACAATATTTATGCCTTGACGTATCTGTACCCTACCATAGCCATTTTCCATGTTGAGGGGCTAAATAAAGTACTCAAAAAATTGTGGTTTTTGATAGGGATGGCAAAACCCTGACCCTGACCCAGGCCTTCAATTGCAAACCCCAATCCCAGGAAATTCCCAGAAAATTTTTTTCCTAGGCCGAGTGATACCGGATCTTCGAGATATGGCTCTGATACCAATCTGATACCGGATCTTCGAGATATGGCTCTGATACCAATCTGATACCGGATCTTCGAGATATGGCTCTGATACCAATCTTATACCGGGCTGCTGGATTATAATAGATGAGGGTAGGATCTTCAAGTTGATTATCAACTCAACCAATGGCCGGAACAAATAAAATGGAACCTAACAAACACTCTTTGAAAGGGATAACAAGCTCACCACCAAAGTAAACACCAATGGGATACAGATAATTCACCACCCAAGGATGTAAACCAAGGATACAGGGCTTAAACTAACTCACCACTCTATGGAATCCACCAGGAGATACAGAGTTAAGGAGAAATCAGTATAAACACTGAAATTTCACTCAAATTCGAATTCAAAACTTCACTGACTTGAACACACAACTTTGGGACTTTAAATAACTTGGAACAACCCTCCAAGCATAAGTAAAAGACAATAATTAGATGTGTTCAACAATTACGGCTCAACTAATACATTGACAACTCAATTATTGACTAAGACTCATAAGTAAACACATTAGGTAATAAAAGCACAACCAACTAAGCTAGAAATTCAAATTCCAACCAACTACGCAATCAAATTCAAATTCTAGAGTAGACTTTAATGCACCATTAACTATGAACCAGCTATGAAGAGATAGTCAGAGATTCCTGCAGACAACTCCAAATGACACATTGACAAATGTGTTAGAAAGCTGACTTCAAGATCTTTTATAGCCACAAATCTTGACATGTAATTCTCTGCACAGCAATACCAGTTCTTTTACGAAATTATCCCTCATTCTGGTTCATGTGCACTCCTGACCATTGTAACAATATGCACCCCTTGATGATCTATCATGAATCCCATGGATTGCAACACTCCTGTGTCAAGCTCCCCTGGTTGAGAAAAGACTCGACCTCGAGTCTTGATTGTTGTTTTCACCAAGATAAGGACTAAGGTCAGAGATATTAAATGTGTTGAAAACACCATAATGCTCAGGTAGCTCAATTTTGTAAGCATTCTCTCCAATGCGTTGTAAAACTTTGAATGGTCCATCAGCTCTAGGCTTCAACTTGGCATATTTGCCTGGAGGAAACCTTTCTTTTCTAAGGTGTATCCACACTAGATCCCCTTCTTTGAACTCAACATACTTCCGATGTTTGTTTGTTGCAGCTTTTACTTCTCATTTTGCTTCAAAATCTTCTCCCGAACTTGTTCATGTAGTTTCTTGATGTTCTTAGCTCTCTCCTCTGCATCACTGCTAAATTGAGTTTTGGAAGGAATAGGAGCTAAATCCAAAGGACTTATTGGATTCTTGCCATAAACAACCTCAAAAGGACTATGACCAGTGGTTTGACTTGATGATCTGTTGTAAGCAAACTCAACTTGAGGTAAAACAAGATCCCATTGTCGTAAATTCTTACCAACATAACTCCTCAGAAGATTTCCCAAGCTTCTGTTGATAACTTCAGTTGTCCATCTGTTTGAGGATGATGAGATGAACTAAAGTTAAGTGTAGTCCCCAGCTTTCTCCAAAGCGTACGCCAAAAATGAGATAAGAACTTTGGGTCACGATCTGAGACTATGGCCTTAGGAATGCCATGCAATTTCACAATCTCCTTGAAGTACAAATCGGCCACGTGAGTCGCATCATTTGTCTTGTTACAGGGGACAAAATGAGCCATTTTAGAAAATCGGTCAACCATCACCATGATTGAATCTTTGTTTCGCTGTGTTTTAGGCAATCCCACCACAAAATCCAAGCTAACATCTTCCCATGCATCATTAGGAATAGGTAATGGAGTGTACAAACCAGTGTTCTGCCCATGACTTTTTGCCACATGACAAATTGTACACCTCTTCACGTGCTTCATCACATCCCTTTCCATCTTCGGCCAATAGAAGTTTTCCTTCACAATAGCAATAGTTTTGTCTCTCCCAAAATGACCGCTAATGCCACTGCCATGTGCTTCATTAATGATTAATTCTCTCAAGGAACATTGAGGAATACACAATTGGTTTGCCTTGAGTAGATAACCATCCTGCAAAACAAATTGGTTAGATGAAAACTTATTACAGTTACTCCATATTTTGCCGAAATCTGGATCATCCTTGTAAAGCTCTTTTAAAACCTCAAACCCAACAACATTCACTTGCATAGAGGTCAGCAAAGAATGTCTTCGGCTTAAGGCATCAGCCACCACATTTTGAACTCCAGATTTATGCTTGATGGTAAAGTTGAAAGCTTGAAGAAACTCTACCCATCTAGCATGTCGAACATTAAGCTTCTGTTGGCTGTTGATGAACTTCAAAGCTTCATGGTCAGAATATAGAACAAACGGTTTTGGCAAGAGATACTGACTCCAATGCTTCAACGCTCGACAAATAGCATACAACTCTTTGTCATAAGTTGAGTACTTTTTGCGAGATGCATTCAATTTTTCACTAAAGAAAGCAATTGGTCTGCGTTCTTGGCTAATAACAGCACCAATACCAATATTGGAAGCATCACATTCAACTTCAAAAACCTTGTTGAAATCTGGAAGTGATAAGATAGGAGCTTCTGTCATCTTCTTTTTAATCAGCTCAAAGCTTCTTTGTGCATCTTTCGTCCAAGTAAAACCATTACCCTTTAAGCATTCAGTGATTGGAGCCATTATAGTACTGAATCCTACAATAAATCGACGATAAAATGAAGCTAACCCGTGAAAACTTCGAATGTTGTGGACTGATGTAGGAATCGGCCAATTCTGAATTGCTTCAATCTTGCTAGGGTCCATCTGAATTCCATCTTTTGAAACCACATACCCCAAGAAAATGAGGCTTTTGGTGAAGAACTCACACTTCTTCAAGTTGGCATAAAGCTTTTCACTTCTCAAGGTGTGAAAAACTTGCTGAAGATGATCCAAGTGATGCTCCTCATCTTTGCTGTACACAAGTATATCATCAAAATATACAACAACAAACTTGCCAATGAATGGTTTAAAGACATGGTTCATCAACCGCATAAATGTACTTGGTGCATTAGATAGGCCAAATGGCATCACCATCCATTCATAAAGGCCATTCTTTGTTTTAAATGCAGTCTTCCATTCATCACCAGGTCTCATACGAATTTGATGATAGCCACTTCGAAGATCAATTTTTGAGAAGACAGTAGCACCATGAAGTTGATCAAGAAGGTCGTCAAGCCTCGGAATAGGAAATCTGTAATTAATCGTGATCTTGTTAACAGCCCTACTATCAATGCACATTCTCCAAGAGCCATCCTTTTTAGGCACCAAAAGAGCTGGGACAGCACAAGGACTCATGCTTTCCCTCACTAACCCTTTAGTGATAAGCTCATCAACCTGCCGTTGTAATTCTTCGTGTTCTGTGGGACTCATTCGATAGGCTGATTTATTTGGCAACACAGCACCTAGAACAAGATCAATGCAATGTTGTATGTCTCTCATTGGAGGAAGGCCTGGTGGTATCTCATCTGGTATAACATCATGGTATTCTTCAAGAAGATACTTCATCTCCAAAGGCGGTTCGTTACTAACTTCATTTTCTTTTAACAATAAGAACACATAAATTTCACTTCCCCTCTCCAACTCTCTTCTACATTCTGTTTGGGTAAGCAAAGCATTTCCCTCCCCTTTAGTAGGTTTAGGAACACCTTCTAACTTTGAAGGACCCAAAATAACTTTGACCCCATCTTTAAAGAATGTATAAGTATTCCTATAGCCATCATGCATTACTCTCCTATCATACTGCCATGGTCTACCAAGAAGTAAATGACAAGCATCCATAGGAACAACATCACACCATATTTCATCTTTATACTTTTTCCCAATAGAAAATGAAACAAGGCAGCGTTTGTTTACCTTGATCTCGTTATCTTTCCGAAGCCATGAAATCTTGTAAGGCTGATGATGCTTCTCTGTCTAAGGCCAAGTTTATCAATCATCTCTGTAGACACCACATTTTCAAAGCTGCAACCATCAATAATAAAGTTGCACACCTTGCCATGAGAAGAACATCTGCTATGGAAGATATTTCTGCGAAGCCAATCATCTTCTCGTTCTTGGGCAATACTCAAACTCCTTTGAATAATAAAGAGAGAATCACCTCGATTTGCATAAGTGACTTCCTCTTCATCATCAAATTCTGGATTATCGAAATTGATCAGTGCATCTGACTCGATCTCTTCATCAATTTCGTAAAAGTCATCAAATATTGGTGGTTTTCCATGATCCTCAAAGAAGTCATGGTCTACTTCATCATTCTCCACCGATTCATCTTTATTAGCAGCATCATTATCATCATAATTGCCCAAAGGACTTTGATCTTCTACTTCTCCATGCATTCCACCTGCGAATTCTTTATTTTCCAAAATTACTAAATGTTGCTGGAGTTGTTGGAGCTGCCGCATAAGATCTTCAATGATCAAACGTTTTTGGACTTGCTGAAGTTGCTGCCTGAGATCTTCAATGATCAAATCTCGTTCATCTCTTTAAGAAGGAGGCAATTGGGCAGTAGAAGCAGCCTTGTGAGTACGACCAGCCATTGAACCAAAAGCTCTGATACCAAATCTGATACCGGATCTTCGAGATATGGCTCTGATACCAATCTGGTACCGGATCTTCGAGATATGGCTCTGATACCAAATCTGATATTGGGCTGCTGGATTATAATAGATGAGGGTAGGATCTTCAAGTTGATTATCAACTCAACCAATGGCCAGAACAAATAAAATGGAACCTAACAAACACTCTTTGAAAGGGATAACAAGCTCACCACCAAAGTAAACACCAATGGGATACAGATAATTCACCACCCAAAGATGTAAACCAAGGATACAGGGCTTAAACTAACTCACCACTCTATGGAATCCACCAAGAGATACAGAGTTAAGGAGAAATCAGTATAAACACTGAAATTTCACTCAAATTCGAATTCAAAACTTCACTCCCTTGAACACACAACTTTGGGACTTTAAATAACTGGAACAACCCTCCAAGCATAGGTAAAAGACAATAATTAGATGTGTTCAACAATTACAGCTCAACTAATACATTGACAACTCAATTATTGACTAAGACTCATAAGTAAACACATTAGGTAATAAAAGCACAACCAACTAAGCTAGAAATTCAAATTCCAACCAACTAAGCAATCAAATTTAAATTCTAGAGTAGACTTTAATGCACCATTAACTATGAACCAGCTGTGAAGAGATAGTCATAGATTCCTGCAGACAACTCCAAATGACACATTGACAAATGTGTTAGAAAGCTGACTTCAAGATCTTTTATAGCCACAAATCTTGACATTTAATTCTCTGCACAGCAATACCAGTTCTTTTACGAAATTATCCCTCATTCTGGTTCATGTGCACTCCTGACCATTGTAACAATATGCACCCCTTGATGATCTATCATGAATCCTATGGATTGCAACACTCCTGTGTCACCGAGTCTGGGGCACCCCGGGTAAGGTCGGGCTTTCCAATAACCGGGGATTAAAACCTAGGTTGTGTAATTTTTTTTAATTCTAATTCTTTTCCGTCTTTGTTATATATATGTTGCATGCATTTTTAATTGCAAAATAGGTTGTAACCCATCAGTGTCCTGCCATACTTTTTGCCCTATGGTTCACAATAGGAAATGGGTTCAAATCTTGTATTTGCATTTTTTTAAAACTCATTTAGTTAATTTAAAAAGGGTGTTTTTGGATGTTGCCATTGCTGGTTGCACTTACAATGCAGCTTGCCACTTGCTTTGGGTTATGTAATATAATAAAAAAGTTCTTTTTTGGTTTTTTAATTAATTTGTGTATTCTAATTTCTAATTTCTAATGTATACTTGCCATATTTATTTTGATAAACATTGTACTGTAATTTTGTTTTTAATTTTTTTAATTTGAAATTCAAAAGCTAACACAAAAACAAAGTTAAAAACACTCCATCAAAATTCATAAGCTAACACATAAAAACAAAGTAAAAAACACTCCATCAAAATTAAAAGCTAACACAGAAAAACAAAGTTAAAAACACTCCATAAAAATTCAAAAGGTAACACATAAAAACAAAGTTAAATACACTCTATCAGAATTAAGCTAAGTAGCTGACACAGTTGATCCATAAGAAGTGCAGACATAATTAAACTATATAAAACTCCAAACATAACACCAATAAAATATGAAGTAGGCCTACAAAGCAAAAAACAATACCAAGCTAAATCCATCATTTGGTACATAACCTCCAAACCACAACCCCATTACCATGAAGACAAATACAAGTAGCCAATAAAAATTAATCACAAGCTGATGTTGATGTCGATGATGACGGTGGCCCTGGATCATCCACATACACAACCTCTTCTACAGTAACCAATTGAGTCTCAGGAGCAAAACCTTACAAAGAAGCATATAAATAAATAAATATTATAAGATTAAAAGGAAGCAAATAAAATTTAATGTTAAGTAAAATGAATAAATAAATATTATACCGCGTGATGCAGCCCATAACCAATTTTGAGTACACATCAATGCCTCCAATGTATCTGGATGTAATCTACCACGATAAGGACTCAAATGTCAACCTTTTATACTAAAAGCAAACTCAGATGGCACTGTAGAAACTGGAATGGCCAAAATATCTTTTGCAAGTGCGGATAAGAGAGGAAAATTAGCACTGTTTGTCTTCCACCAACAAAACATCAAAATCATCATCAGTCTTAGGTAAAGGATCATCTTCCAAATACAAATCCAGGTCTGACTTATTCTTGTTGGTACTTTTAAGACTTTTGTATGCTTGAAAACGATCTTGTGATGTAAAAGCACACTGCCTTGTCTTCTGTCCAGTAATTCTAGACTCATCAACCATCGGTTGTGTTTCACCTTACTCACCTAATCCAAATGTTGTAACATTCAACCTATACTCTTCAATCAACTGGTCAAGAATATTACGAACGCTTTCAAGATATGCATCAGCCTCATCCCCATAAATAAGTGGAAAGAAGAATCTAATCAATTTTAGCTTATTCCCTGGGTCCAAAATAGCAGCTACTGCCAATACACCATGAAGAACATCGCAATATTTCTCAAATTTTTTCCTCATCTTCTCTGCCATGTCTCTTACCTTCTTATGTGAAGATTCCTCCCATCTTGTTAATTCCAACCTCAAGTCACAAATTTGAGGGAAGAAAATGTTAGATGTAGGGTATTTACTTCTTGAGAATGCCCTTGTCACGGTATAAAATACCTCTAAATGCTTACACATCAATGCAACCAAGTCCCACTGCGCACGTAAACGAATAGAGTCATATTGATCATCACGAAGAGCCAAACAATCAAACACATCTCTATACTCCAATGCGGTTGTAAGCATTAAATATGTCGAATCCCATCTTGCTTTATAATCTAGAACCAACTTTTTCTTACATGACACATTCAGCTCCTCAACAACACTCTTAAATTTCTCAATCCTTTTGGGTGTGGAAATCCAAAAGGCAACACTGTTTCTAATTGCTTTTAATCTATCTCCAAGAGCAGTCATCCCCTATCTCACAATCTAATTCAAAATATGTGTTGTGCGTCGCATATGAAACAACTTTCCTTTCAACATCATTTTATCAGCTTTGAATGCTTTCTTTAAAGAAGGAATAATGGCATCACTTGTTGAACAATTGTCAAGAGTAATGCAAGCCAATTTCCTATCTACTTTCCACTCAGCCAAGCAACAAATCAACTCTTTAGAAAGTAACCCAGTAATGTATGGACATGGAACATAAATGAAGCTAAAACATTAAAAAGAACAAAAATCAATAAAAAGGTATTTTTAAAAAAATTTCTTTGTGAATGAATATAGTTTATATAAAAAAAGGTACCTCAAAGTACGACTTTGTAACACCTAGTTATGATCAATAAAGTACGCTGTTACAACCATATATCCCTTCTTTAGGTTAGTGGTTGTCCACATATCACTAGAAATTGCAATTTTACTCGAACAAGATTCAAGCAACCTCATTGTCTTTTCCTTTTCAGTCTCATACAACTTAAAGATTGTATTCTTCAAGGTATTTCTACTCATGGGAGGAAACAAAGGTTGGGCATAAAACATTAGCTCCTGAAATGCCTCATCCTTAGCAAATTACAAAGGAAGTTCATGCATTACAACTAGCCTTGCAACCTTCTCCTTACATTTGTCTTTGTTGAAGGTTTCAATATTTTCAACTTCATGAAGATCAATAGAATCTTGCTTCTTAGTAAAACTCAACTGTTGTTGGCCGTTCAATATTTGTTCTCGACGTTTGCAAGTGTTAAGATGATTTGCCAAATGTTTTGTTCCATCCGTATGATGGCCAACTAATGCATTCTTGCAACACACAACCTTTCACTTTCCTTCTCTTGTCTCTCTGTCATAGTGCTCCCAAACCCAAGATTGATGTTGTGGTGGTTTTTTTAATTATCTTTTAGAATTAGAACTATGTCCAGCTCCACGTCCACGTCCACGTCCTCCAAGGCCACCTATGTTTCTATCTAATCCATCTTCAACTTCAATCTCAACAAAATTTTCATCATTACAAAATTTTTAGAATTAAAAAAGGCATGATATATTCTATTAATAGAATCCTAATATGTATAAAAGGCATGATACGATCACATTTAACTTAGGCATGAATCTGCCTTATCAATTGATTAAAAATTAATTTTGATATTTATAAAGTGTACAAGTACTATAACATTGTTTCTCTAAATTAAATGGTTTTATTTAAGTAATATAAATTATTGAAATAACAAAATATACAAGTATTTAATTAGAAAGTTAAATTAAAGTTTGATTTTTTGTATTGTACTATAACATTATTTCTCCAAATTTTGATGCTATCATTTTTAATTAAAGTATTAGCTAGTGGGTGTATATCATAAAGCTTGGATACAATGCATTGATCGAAGAAAATTGTAAGTTATTTATTACCATGCATGTGAAAGGGATGTTAATATTTATGCATGGTTTAATTTAATTAATAGTTAAGCCAATTCTTATACGCAAAATTATTAATTAACTAGATTATATTTCTTCATATGTGAACTACGTATTTTACGGTTCTTACTTAACATTTGAGTGGAGCTATTATTAACTCATGTAAGATCATTTCACTCTTGCATTTGATCACAAAAATTGGTCCAACCACTTACCAAACTAATGGCCAAGGCACTAGTGCAGACTTTTACTTAAGATAGCCATATATTATTACTAGATCATGCAACTTCTGCAAATCCCATATTATCAAGGAAGCCTTTAGTAGCACTAAAATCAAAAGACACTTGATTTTTTCAATAGCTTACAGTAAAATGAGGTCTTTCTTGTTCATGTCATTATTATTATTATTAGATTAGTTAAAAGGACTTAATGCTTACTACAACATCCAATTCCCTTGCTTGCTTAACATAAAACATCTACTAAAAACATTTTTCTTTTCCTTTTGTGATTTAAGAAAGTAAGATAGGAATAGAGTAGCATCTGTTCCATTGATTAACTCCACTAGATCTTAATAGACTCTGAAGCATGACAATAATAACTATGAAACAAGAGATTTCTGGACAAACTAAACTTCTATTTGAAAAATGTAAATAGATGAAAAGTACCTTTAAGCTCCTGAGCAGGATTTCTAGGATATTTGTTTAGTGGAGGCAAATTGCATGTACACATGTCTGTAGGAGTGATTAAACAAATAATAGCTACTGAGTCAAGCTGAGAATTCTTCTTGTCTAACTCGTCAAAATACTGAGAATACCTCAATTAGCTAGCATTAAAACAGCTTGCTAGCTTTCTAAATGGCCATGCGTGATACTTGCTCTAACTTCTAACTTCTAATTTCCATCGTCACCAGACTGACTACCTCTAAGATGGTATGCAGTTCAAATTGCCAAAACAGTTTAAAAAGAATACGTAGTAGCCATTGCAGTTTTAACTTTAGTTTTGCTTAACAGAGGACAAATCAGAGCAAATGAGCAATGAAACTTACCAAGTAATGAGCTGCCAGTAGTAAGACTACAAGAACGAGAGTTGAGAGCAAGCTGAGGGAAAAATAGAAGCAAGCAACGACAAAGAGAAGGCTGCAATTCCAGAGATTCGTAATAATTCAACCACCATTGAAACTGATGGAGGAGGAGGATGAAACGAGTCTGATTTTCATCAAATGACCCCCTCTCCCACCCATTTTCTATAACTGATCCCCTTTTATATTTTAACTATTATTAACCTGTTTTAGTATAGAAAAATACAAAAATATCCTTGACAATCCAGAAAAAGACAACAAGAATAGAAACACATACACCTATTCATGCAAACAGCACGACACATGACTCACCTCTCATAGGCTCCGCCGCTGCTCGAAGGCTCCGTTGCTGCGCTCACCGAACTCCATCGTGCTGTTGTCGTTGCTCTGCTGCTATACTTGTGTTACTCCCGCTGTGATCGCATCGTCCTCGCCTCGCTCGCTACCGGTCTCGAATCGTCCCACCGCTGTATTTGCTTGCTCGTCGCACCCGTGGCCTCGCTCCGCTGCCGTTCTCGCATCGTCTCGCTATTGTAGTGGCTTGCTCATCGCGCCCGTGGCCTCGATCCACCGCTGTTCATCCCTTATGTCGCCGGTTTCGTAGCTTGCTGGTCGCGACCGTTGCCTTGCTTCGCTCCAGTTCTCCCGTCGGGCTGCCACTTTGGTCGCGCCCATGGACTTGCTCTGCCGCTCTGGTCACGGACTGGGACTGGTGTTGCTAGGTTTGGATGCCTGGTGAGCAATTTTATTAACACTTTAATGCAGTTATGGTCTTTGTGAATCTAGATTCAATTAATTACTGGTGCTTTAGTGATGCAGCTCTTAAATTTATTCTTCTTATTGCTAATGAATGCACATGCATTTTCAATCGTTTTTGTAGCAGAAGTTTCATCAAAGAAGAAAAAGAAGAAAAATAAAAGCAAATGAGGGCCTGTTTCTAGCTTTATTGTCATTTTCTAGTTGAAAATTATGACTTGAAAGTTAGATATTTTCTTTTGTTTAATTCCAGGAAAAAGAAGGAGCCACGCATGCAGACTAATCCACCCACTATTCCTGTAATTGAGCTTTTTCCATCCTGAGGACTACCCTGAGGGTGAAATTCAATAGTACAAAGACGAGTGAGCATATGTTGTTTCCTTTTAATTAAGAGTTTTGCGTTGAACCATAATTATAGCATTTCTTGCTGAACTCAAGTTGGAATAGTTCTCTGCATTTTTCTGAGTATCAATAATAGAAAACATCTTCTGCAACTTTTTCTTGTTTGGGCTTATTGATGTGCAATTGAGAGTCCCTAGGCATTTGTCAAAGGACAAAAAGAAGCATACTCGTGATGCCTTAATAGAGCTGATCCAAAATGTGGGTTGAGATTTCAAACAGTATCACTGTTTATTTGTCCCCTTTTTTAGGTTGCTTTTGTTGTACATTTCCTATGGAATGCGAATTTTGCTTACTTCTACACTTGCCATGTTAGTGTTTACTAATACAAGGGGGAGTCGGTGTAGATTCACTGTAAGAGGAGATTTTTCTATTATATTTTTTCTTGTAGGTTTTACTTGAAACATATTATAAAAGGTGGTCATGAATGCTTATTTTCTCTGCATAACCCAACAAACACTGATTAGTGTTAACAAAATTTCATCGACGAAATTTTGAGCTATTGTTTCAGAACCAAAATGCTATCATTCAATTCTATAACAGTTTAATTTGGTGGTTAGGATTTGAACCTTGTCTATGTACAAGATTTATATTTTTAGATCAGAATCCATATACCTCAGAAATTTAGGGAGACTGAAATGAATCCAAGGGAAGTTTTGTATTTGATACAGTCTATCTAGTATCTACTTGGATATCTTTTAGACAACCTTGGGTTGGTGCATTGTAATTACTGAAGATGCTTTGATTGCCTTGAATTGAACTTAAATAACCCTATAAAAGAGCCAGAGGAATTGGTATTTTTACAAATCAAGATAATGCAGGCAGCATATTGCTTTGTAAACTAACAGATTATAAGCTTCTATTTTAGCATAGCTACTGCTCCAGAATTACAAACTTGGACAAAGAGAGCTGAGACTTTTGATAATCTTACCAATTCTGTTAGTAATCCTTTTTATATTACATCATTATTTTTTTGAATATGGAGCCCGAAGATGGAATATAATGTATGTTGCCTCTAGTATTGCCAACAAACTGTGGGTAGTGATCTCATATTACTGATCAAAATGGCTTCTGAAATGGTTGCTGAGAGACTCGAGAGGCTGAAGATACAATGGGGGAGCCGGCCGCTGAATACACTGCCACTTACAATGTTGATGTTGTCAATATTGTTTCTGAACCCAAACGTGAGAAGATTACCCACACATCGACATGTCCTGAACAAGTAGGAGTTATTCGTGAGGAATCATACAACCCATGTGAGATTCCCGCCAACACATGCATGTCCCCACCAGATGTCACTATTATAAGTGACAGATAGAAGGTATACTTGCGTAAGCGGCCAATGACACGTTCACAATCTTGTAGACCTCTTTACACAAACCCATTGAAGAAACACAAACTGGAAGAAAAGGAAACCTTGAAAGAATTGAATACTTGGCTACGTCACAAAGAAGATGATGGAAAATTGTAAGTGAGTTACAAAACCATGTTGATATTCCGCATTTTAGAAACCATGACATTCTTCTCAAACTTTGTAAAACTCTTTCGGATATATGTATTAGATTCAAGGGAATGAGTAATTGCAGAATCATACCTTTGTTGTTATTATTGTCGTTGTATCCATGTATCACTTTTTGAATAGTTAAAGCACTTTGGTAATTATATGCAATTTCATCCACGGTTTAAAGATGTATATGTAACAATTGTAAACACATCGTCCTTTAACTTCTTATAATATTTTAGGCCGTTATACTTTTATTTGCACGACTATTTTTAAATATGCTACTTTGCTGGTGGTGGTGCAAAAATGCCACTTTCACATTGTGCACGACCTGGTCGTGCCAGATTTTCGATGTAATCAGGTCGTGCAACAAACCGGAATTCACTTTATTGCAATCAGCACGACGGGGTCGTGCAACAAACCCATTAGACTTTATTGCACGACCAGTAGCATGACCGGGTTGTGCAACAAAATAGAATTTAAAACAAAATCTGTTTTGTTGCACGACTGGGTCGTGTAATAAAAGAGATTCTACTTTGTTGCACGATCGAGTCGTGCAACAAAGCAGATTTCAAAACAGAATCTGCATTTTAGGCACGATGCTTTGAGTTGTCCTGTTTTAGATGTTACTCTTATCCATTTCTATTGATATTATATATAATTACAATGTAAGAGAAATAAAATTGCATTATAATGCCATAGCTAACCGGTATACAAGAACAACTTAATAATAATTTTGAGCATTGAAGTCATTAGGCAACAACATCAACCACTAACATGTCCAACAAAACGATTACAACACACACATCCATTGCTTCAAGTAATGCTTTTAATAAGCAATAGGTACATGTGGTTGTTATCATATTCATTATGTGGTTACTCCCCATTGGTATCATTTGATGGAGCCTCCTGATTTCTTTGGGTTGATAGTAGATTCATCGAACCGCATGTCTTCCGATTATGACTCCTGCCACCACCCTTCCCACATTTACGTGATGTCCTTTCTTCACCCAACAACGGAATTCGATTCTTCTTTTGCTGACCATGTCCGCAATATTTCGCGGGAGGTAATATTATACGTGCCTCAACTTCATCTGGGATATCCCACTCCTCAGACGAATTAACAGGATAGATAGCCTCCGCATATGCAGTCAATAGGACTTCGGACTTATAAAAGAGATGACTAAAATTATAGATTGATAAGTTACGAACTCTATACACTACAATAACGTGTTTGCATGGTAACTGTTCAACCTGGAATTCTCGGCAGCTACATGTTCTTGCATGCAAGTCTACATGACCATCTAAATATCCATCTTTAACAGTAAATGATTGGTGACTTCAGAAACTTTACAAACTAACTCTTCATAGGTTGTTGACATAGGCAAAGTCACACCTTTGCTTTTACGACCATTGAAGAAAAATTCTCTGCCACTCGACACCCATTCACCATCATACACAATAGGAAAACGAACATTATCCATTTACTGAAGCCTGCAATACCAATAGAAAACATTACAATTAATTCAAACAGATTTCACTCTATTGCACGACCGTTTGGAGACAAGTATTATGTATCACGACTATTTCGACAAAAGCATTATATACCACGACTTATTAGAGAAAAGGGTCGTGTAGCACGACCCTTTGGAGAAAAGGGTCATGCAACACGTCCGTTTGGAGAAAAGGGTCGTGCAGCACGACCCTTTGGAGAAAAGAGTCGTGCAAAATCGTTTTTACACCAAAAAACCATAGTTTCAAGCCTTAATTTCCTTCAACATGGTCCACTTTAATAGATATCAAACATAAACAATGGAAAAAACAAATCTAAAGACTAAATCTAAACATAACTTCACATAATAATTGTCATCAACACTATGAATACCTTCACTTTTTCAATGTTGACTCAACAATCAACTTCTTGGATTTCAACCTTCACTTACTGGCTTGACATTCCTTTCATGAGAATTTTTCAGTTTGCCGTTTTGGGGTGTGCGTGTTGGAGAGTTGGGAGAGTGAGTGTATGTATTGCATTTCATCTTTTCATATTAACTAACAAGGGTAAATTGGACTTTTCATGTCTACAAGGGGTTACATTTAGTCAAATACAAAAAGGGGGTCATGTTTGAAAAAAGGACCCCAAAAGGGGTTATTTAAAAAAATAACCCATGAAACGAAGGGAATAAGAAGGCCACAGGAAATTAGGGATTTACAATTTAGAAATTAGGTATACAAATTCCCAATTTTGGTGGGCTGGGCTATGTTTGGGCTAGGTTTGGACTTGGGCCTGAGTTGTTAGGCTTTTATGAGTTATCTGAATAAAATAGTTTACAGGTTTAAGGGGTTATATTTAAGAATTTCAAATTGATAGATTAATTTCATATAGTTTCTAATTTTAATTGCATACCCCAAGTTCAATTTCGAGTCCCGACTGGGTAGAAAAATTTCACCATAATCGCGGCCAATTTCCCAAGTTTTTCGATCAAATTCCCAACCCCGGATGTCTGAATTTTCTGAGTCCCCGACTCCGGCTAGGTCATTTTCCCATTTCTAGTTTTTGAAAGGGGAAAAGCACTGACACCTCCAAGGTTTTGGTGAAGTAACAACGCTACCCCTTTATTTGGAAAGTAACATTTAACCCTCATTTTAACAAAACTTAATGCAAGAGTAGTAGAGCCTTTTTAATATTAAATGTGTTAACAAAGGATAAATAGAAAAATTAGATAATACGAGTTTAATTCGAACCCATGATTGGTTCAATTAGGTTGGGTTAACATACTCAATGTAAACCACTAAACCAAAATAATATAAGATAATATGAACTTGGGAAATATTTATTTAACATTAAATTAAAATAAAATCTACCTTTATTTAAAAAAATAAAATTAAGATTAAACAATGTAAATTAAATAATTATAAAATTATTAATTAAAAAAGTTAAAAATATATTAAATGATGATAAAATACATAGCAAATGATGTAAAATACATAACTTTAAATTACAAAAGATAAATTTTAAAATTTATAATAAAAATATAAGAAATATGTTATAGATTTAATACATATTTAAAATTTGATATTTATAAAGTTAAAAATTATTTATTTTATCATTATTTTAAAATTTACAGATTTATAGATTTTAAGATATTTCAAAATTTTAATTAGAAATTTTTTAATTACTTAATTCATATTGTTTATTTTTAACTTTAATTTAAAAAATTTAAATAAACGTAGATTTCATTTTAGTCTTAATATTAAGTAAATGTTTTACAACTCTATATTATCTATCATCACTTTAATTGAGTAATTTATATTAAAAATGTTAATTAAATAATATCAGATTTTAGTCAAACTAAATGATATAAGTTTACCCTTCATCCTTGTTAACACCGTCAAGTGTTTTCGTTAAAGTGGGGGGTGGCACGTTACATAGCCCAAGCATTGGGGGAGTCATTTTTTTTTTTTTTTTTTTTGGTTTGGAAACCTTATGGGGAATCCATAGACCGACCCGACCCAATAGTTGATCTGTCACATTCCCAAAACATGGCTTTGATCGTTAGTTACCTTCGCGAGTCATAGCAAGGCGACCTTTGACAAAACTCCAATCATTCCCCATTTCTCTTGTTTGTCACTCCCTTCTACGAAGCAAAATGCTTCAAGGGAAGTCAGTTTTGCTTCAACACTGCCTGTCACTGTGTCTGATAATTCTTCGCTTCTCATGCATATTGACATCAGCTTCAACGTTCTTCAAGCCATTCAATGTCAGCTACGACCACAGGGCTATCATCATCGACGGCACCCGCCGTATGCTCATCTCTGCCGGTATTCACTACCCTCGTGCCACTCCTCAGGTACCCTTTTCGCCTTTTTGCTCTCTCAACTTCTTTTCTCTGCTTAATTGTGAAATTTTGTTTTGGCTGCTCAAGTTATTGCTCTGTTTGAACCATAACTGTTTCAATGTTCAACGATGTAGTGGGAACTTAATTTTAATTGTTTCTGGTTGATTCTTGGTATGTTTGGTGGCTGAAAATGTTTATGACTTTAGAGAAAGAAAAAGTATGTGGTGAATGTATATTTCTCAGATTTTTACTGAGAAATATTTATCATAAACGCATACTAAAGAGAGAACAATTTGATGAGATGATTCTGAAGTAGCTAGATTGGATTGAATTTTATCAAGACATCATTGAAAATTTTTTGCGAGGAAACTTGTTGTTAACATTGCAAATAGAATGTGAAAAGTGTAGAACTTCATCATATACTGGTTACCCATGATGGAAATCAACAGTATTTTTGAATACCACCTAATTCAGGTTATAATCAAAACTTCCAAGTATGCTGCTTGAGTGAAGCTGTATAATAATCTTAAGAAAGCCATTAAAACTCATATTAATTGGCTATGATGGGATCAAGTGTTCCACTATGTGGTCATTCAATCTTAAGTCTTTCAGAAATAATCTCTTTGTGCTCATGTAATCTTATTTTATTTATTTTGCGTATATTAAATCTTCTTTGCTTCTTCTAATCTTTTTTATACTTTATATAATTGTTGGTTAGACTGTCATGCTTCTAGAATGTGCAGAAAATTGTTATTTTTGGTTAACGGAATTCCAAACCTTTCTATGATGATTGCTTCCCAGTCCATTATGTCTTTTGTCTTAAATCCTTCATATAATGTCAGATGTGGCCTGATCTCATAGCAAAGAGCAAGGAAGGTGGGGCAGATGTGATCCAAACATATGTGTTTTGGAATGCACATGAACCAGTTAGAGGACAGGTGCATAATTTTCTAGCCACCTAATATGTTCTATCAGCTTTGCCTATTATGGTAATATATATTTTTACAGAATATTAATCATTCTTTTCAACTGCATGTTCAGTATAACTTTGAAGGGCAAAACGATATCGTCAAATTTGTGAAGCTAGTGGGTTCCAGTGGACTTTATCTCCATCTTCGCATAGGTCCTTATGTCTGTGCTGAGTGGAATTTTGGGTCTCACTTCTTTTCCTTTCTAATCTTGCTATATTATTGGTCTGCTTATATTTCATAATCACATATATTTGTGTTAAGGTTTCTAAGTGTGCTGCATTGTTGAAGAAAAATTTTTATGCATCAATTGTTCTTTTTGGTTCCTGCTTTGTGCTTTCCACCTACGATGGGTTATGTTGCTACTGCATATTATACTGAAATGTATGAATCTGTTGCTGGCCATAGAGAAGCTGGAATTGCTGCTTTCCATTGCTTTTATACATGAATTATGGAACACTGTCCATTATTTTAATCTTAAGTTATTAAATTGTAGACGGTAACATTGTATTACTTAAATTTTAAACTGCTTATGTTTGGTAATACACTGGTTAGGAGGAGCAGAAGGTTTTTTTTTTTTTTTTTTTTTTTGACAGAAGAAATGAGGAGGCTATCTTTAAGCGAAGAGAGTAATTTCAAAAATAGTGGACAAGTTGTCTAATGAAAGATAGCTACAATATTTAACATGATAGTCTTAAGAGCTCAATAGAATAGCTCTGGGCAACTCAAAGTTATTATTATTATTATTATTTAATTTTTTTTTTTTTTTTATGATGTTGCTTCTGGAGGAAAATGATGATATTTTATGGGATAGAATCCTTTTTGTTATTTTTTTATATGTCTTTGAGCAGCTCCTAATGAATTTAAGGCCATTCCATCCTTTTTATCCAGGAAAATCGGGATGCTGTAATTTGATGATTTTGGGTTTGGGTTTTTCTTTTGTTTGTGTAAGAGACTTCATCTTCCTTGCAGGGGCTTCCCTGTTTGGCTTCGTGATGTCCCTGGCATAGAATTTCGAACAGACAATGAGCCTTTTAAGGTACAATATAACCTATCATTTATATACCGTTCTCGAAGACGATTTTGCTTTTTTGCTTTGTAATCGAGAAAATGATTATTCTTGGTTATGTAGTAGTGTATTTAAATTGCTCTTTTCTACATGATTTTCAAGGACTTTAAAACAAGTGAACTCTGTTAAGTGATGCAGATTTGGTTATCTATTTGCACCAATATTTTCATGACAATGCACTAAAGATATTACCTTCCATGTGTAGTTTACACTTCTGTTCCTGTACTTTTGCAGAAGGAGATGCAACGGTTTGTCAAAAAGATTGTGAATCTAATGCGACAGGAAATGCTGTTTTGTTGGCAAGCTGGTCCAATCATCATGTTGCAGGTTGTAGGACAGTTCTTAAGTTCACTTTGTGCGTGACTGGTCTCAACATGTTTGGTTATATTCTTTAGATCTGTGGCCATGGTTGTAAAGGTGTCCGAATATAAAATGACAGAATAACTGTTGATTAAAAGGAACTAATTAAAAGGAACTATTACAGTTCTATAGTAATATGCCTTTGCAAATCCTATACCAAGTTTTTGGTTCTCTTTATTGTGTACCTTTTGTCCCTTCTTCAGGGTGTCTGACACCTTTCGAGATATCTAATTCACTTCGTGACTTCTCTCTTCTATTAATATATGTTCTTTCTTGTATAAAAAAACAAACGAACTTATACATTTACAATGATTCAATCTGCAGCCAGTTTTATTTACATCTAGACTTGAAAGTAGGATTTGAGTATTTGCAGCTTTATATTGCCATAGGGACATTTTTTGTTACTAGATATGCCGGAATTGGCCTTTTCTTTTTAATTTTTTGAATAACAAAAGCACTAACTGGAATTAACTGTTATCAGATTGAGAATGAATATGGAGACATTGAAAGCTCATTTGGCCAGCAAGGGAAGGACTATGTTAAATGGGTTGCTAATATGGCCCTTGGTCTCGATGCTGGAGTTCCATGGGTGATGTGCAAGCAAAATGATGCTCCAGAAAGTATTGTAATGTCCTTGCCTTGATCATCTTTGTTTAAATTTCTTCCAACTGGTTTTTGTATTTACGAAATTGCATTATAGAAAGTATGAAAACTAAACACAAATATATAAGTATTTATGTATTTTCAGTACATTTTAGGCAGAGGCCAGTACAATATATAGGCATCAGATTTTAATAAGATAATCATCATATTCTAATCTAATAATCTCTAAACCTATTCTGATAAAATACAAATTTAAAAAATAGATAAGCTTAAATACACTAACAGATAACATCTACAATAAACAAGGCATGTTTATCCTAGTAATTCAAATATTTTGAATCTTCCAACACTCCCTCTCAAGCTGGCTTAAAGATATCTAATAATCTCAGCTTGCTAACTATAGATTCGAAACTTTGTCTAGGTGGACCCTTCGTGAAGATATCAGCTAATTGGTCTCTTGACTGAATATATGGCATACAAATAACCTTGCTCTCTAACTTCTCCTTAATGAAATGTCTATCAATCTCAATATGTTTTGTTCTATCATGCTGCACAGGATTATTTGCTATGCTTATTGCTGCCTTACTATCACAAAACAACTTCATTGGACCTTTAGTTGTTACCCTCAATTCCTCCAGTAATCGTTTCAACCATAAGAGTTCACACATCCCTTGAGCACTACTTCGAGCCACCACTGATTGCTTTTTACTTCGCCATGTTACCAAGTTTCCTCCAACAAATGTACACATGCTTGAGGTTTACCTTCTATCACTAACCGAACCTGCCCAATCAGCATCTGTGAATGCCTCAACTTCTATTGCTTCATTTTTCTTAAACAACAATCCTTTCCCTGGAGTTCGTTTTAAGCATCTCAAAATTCTGTATACAGCTTCTAGATGCTCTTCTTTTGGTGAGTGCATAAATTGGCTCACTACACTTACCAAGAAAGCTATATCAGGTCTTATGTGAGACAATTAGATGAGCTTTCCCACTAGTTTCTAATATCTCTCCATGTCCACAGATTTTCCTACCTCTAATAGTCCAATTTTGTGGTTAAAATCAATGGGAACATCAGCAGGTTTATATCCAAGCATTCCAACTTCCTTCAGCAAATCAATTGTATACTTCCTTTGTGAAACAACTATCCCTTTGCTAGATCGAGCTACTTCGATGCCTAGAAAGTACTGTAAAGGTCCAAGGTCTTTTATTTCAAAATCTTTTGCTAATACACCTTTAGGTCTTCGAATCTCAGCTTCATCATCTCCGGTTAAAATGATGTCATCTACGTACACAATCAATCTGGTAACTCCCCCTGCAGATGAATGCTTAAAGAACATAGTATGGTCAGCCTGACTTTGAGAATAGCCTGCACAACGAATTGACTTACAAAATCTGTCAAACCATGCTCGTGGTTACTGTTTTAGCCCATAAAATGATCTCTGCAGTTTGCACACCTTTTCCTTTTCGAAAGCTTCTTCAAAACCAGGTGGTATTTGCATATACATCTCTTCTTCTAGTTCTCCATTAAGGAAGGCGTTTTTTACATCCAATTGGTGGAGTGACCAGTTTTTGTTTGCTGCAAGTGAGAGAATAATTCTAACTGTATTCATCTTCGCAACCGGAGCAAAAGTCTCTAGGTAATCAATCTCGTATATTTGGGTGTACTCCTTCGCAACCAACCTTGCCTTGTATCTTTCAACAGTGTCATCAGCTCTATGTTTAACCGTAAAAACCCATTTACAACCAACTGGTACTTTTCCTTTGGCAGCTCTATCAAATTCCAAGTTTTGTTTTTCTGCAGTGCCCTTATTTCTTCCAAAACAGCAGCCTTCCAAAAAGGTATAGTCAATGCTTCCTGCACAGATTTAGGTATTTCTATACTAGAAATATTAGAGAGAAATGCCTTATAGGATTGTGAGACATGATGGTGGGATACAAACTTGGAGAGTGGATGAAGTGTACAAGAACGAGTCCCTTTTCGAAGAGCTATTGGTAAGTCAAGATCATTTTGAGATGAAGGGTTAGAATTACCTTGAGATATTGGATATTGTGGACTCGGGGTAGGTTCTCTTGTTGGTGCTTGTTCTTGGACCTGTCCTGTCCCTTTTTGATGTTGTTGCCTTCTAGAGTAGACACGAAGCCTGGGTTGTTGATAAGTCTCAGTTATTGGACAGATTTCTGTCAATGGCATTTGTGTTGTTCCTGGTTTTGTGATTAAATTAGGCTAAAATGCTATTGGAAAAGTTTGTTGCCAAAACTGATCTTCTCCTAAACTCTCCCCCTGAAGTGAAGTTTTGGGATAAAAAGATTGTCTTTCAAAGAAAGTAACATCAAAACTCACATAAATTCGCTTAGCGATAGGATGATAACACTTATACCCTTTTTGAGTAGGGGAATAACCTAGAAAAATATACTTGACTGCCCTAGGATCTAACTTGCCCCTTAGGTGAGAATGAACATGAACAAAGGCTATACATCCAAAAACCCTAAGAGGGATAGACGAAAATAATTTTGAATGAGGATAAATTTTAGTAAATGTGTGGAGAGGTGTTTGGAAGCCAAGTATTCTTGTAGGCATTCGGTTAATTAAGGTGGCAGTGAGAATAGCTTCTCCGTAGTAATGCTTAGGAACATTGTTTGTGAACATAAGTGTCCTAGTTACCTCAAGTAAGTGTCGGTTATTTCTCTCCGCAATCCCATTTTGTTGTGGGGTATCAATACACGAGGATTGATGGATTATCCCATTTTGTAAAAGAAATTTTTCCAATATTGATGAAAAATTCTCTTTCCCATTATTAGTTCTTAAAATACTGATATTGACCCCAAATTGTGTTTTAACCACGAAATAAAATTGTTGAAAAATGGAAGGGGCTTCAGATTTTTCTTTTAAAAGATAAAACCAATATAATCTGGTGTGGTCATCAATAAAAGTAATAAACCAACATGTATTTGAAAGATTAGAGACATGGGAAGGCCCCCAAATATCGCTATGAACACAAGTAAAAGTTGCAAATTTTTTGTAGGGCTAAATATGGAAAGGAGATCTTTGATGTTTAGATAGTTCACAAACTTCACACTGAAATTGAACGGGATTATTATTCTTAAACAGCTAAGGAAACAACTTTTGCAAATAAGGAAAACTAGGATGTCCTAAACAGAAATGCCATAACATAATTTCATTTGACATAGAAAGAGCTTTATTCACCACTTTGGCTTATCCCTCTAGAAGCACATCATCTTCAAAGTAGTACAGTCCATTCACTTCTCTAGCACTGCCAATCTTCCTCCCCGAATCCATATCTTGGAATTCACAATAAGTTGGAAAGAATTTAGCTATGCAATGATGACTTTTAGTAAATTGACTTATGGAAAACAAATTGCAAGACAAATTGGGGACATGAAGAACAGATGCTAAGGTTAATTCTTTGGAAAGGGGAATTGACCCTGTTCCTACAATGGAAGATAGTGATTCATCTACAATACGAACTTTTTGAATACTAGAAATAGGAAAATATGAGGAAAATAATCTTGAGTCACTAGTCATATGATTCGACGCTCCTGAATCAATTATCCAAGGAGTTTTATTGACTTTAGAATTTAGGGCAGTGATGAAATTACCTTGCTGGGTTATGGCACAGGAAGAAGAAAGAGTTGAATTTTGTGAAGATTGAGTAAGAAACCTGTTGAGCACCTCAAGTTGTTCCTTGGTAAATATTTGAGAGTTTATGCCACTGGATTCAGCAGGTTTTTCACCATTGTTTTGTTCAACCTGGAAGGGTTTATTGGAATTGGAACCTTTATCAACACCTCTAAAATTTCTGGAGTTGTGATTAGCAGGTTTCCCATGAAGTTTCCAACTTGTTTCTTGAGTGTGTCTTGGCTTATTACAATGGTCACACCATATTCGAGTGCTACGATCGTCTCCTTTCCTGTTTGTACGTTGTTGTGTTCCTCCAATCATGGCTTTCGTAGGTGCTTCAGTCAGCAAGGCTGAGGTATTCAACGTATTATTCATACGAGATCCACCCATCATTACATTCTTCCTTATTTCTTCCCTCCGGATATAAGAAAACACTTCTCTTAATGATGGAAGTGGTTCTTTTACAAGCACTCTTCCCCTGGCTTCCTCAAATTCAGAATTGAGTCCAGCAAGGAACTCATAAACACGCACCTTCTCTAACAATTTTGCATAGTGAGCGCTGTGTCCGGGACACTCCCATTCAACCTCACAATATTGGTCTATTTCCTGCCATAGTTGTTCATGCGATTTTAATAGTTGGTAATATCACCATCCCCCTGCTTATCGTCCTGAGGTCGAGTTTTGATCTCAAAAATTTGAGCTGCATTGCCTTTATAAGAATAGGTTTCAACCATAGCATCCCATATCTCCTTGGCAGTAGAGAGGAAGAGATAGGTCTGACCAATAATAGGCTCCATTGAGTTGATCAACCAAGCCATTAGCATGGCATTCTCCGTTTCCCAAGTGAAGAAGGCCGATTGATTTTTTTCTGTAGGTTTTTCTATAGTTCCAGTCAAGTAGCCAATTTTTCCCCGCCCAGTGATAAACATCTTTACGGATTGAGACCATTGAAGATAATTCAATCCGTTCAGTTTATGAGTGGTGATCTGAAGGGAGGGATTATCATGGACAGAAGTCTATTCTCCTCGCTGATTTGCTGTAGAACCAGAACCAGACTTGACATCACCAGACTTGACATCTTATAAAAAAAATATACTGCTAAGAAATAAACCTAAGAGCCAAAACCTGGCTCTGGTACCATAAACACAAATATGTAAGTATTTCTGTATTTTTCAGTAATTTTAGTTTGAGGCCAGTACAATATAGAGGCATCAGATTCTAATCAGATAATCATCAGATTCTAATCTGATAATCTCTAAACTTAATATGATAAAATACAAATTTAAAAAATAGATAAGCTTAAATACACTAACAGATAATATCTACAATAACAGGGCATGCTTGTCCTAGTAATTCAAATATTTTGAATCTTCCAACAAAAACAATGTGTGAAAAGATCTCCTATAGGAGCCTCTCTCCCTCATGGTGTGTTGCGAGTAGAAGAGAAGACTGTTAACCATCTTTTACACTGTAGAACTGCCTCACTTTATGGGTCAAGTAATGTTAAGCAACAAAAATCTATGGAAGTGTGCAATCTCGGCTTTGTTTTGGGTTATTTAGTCGGAGAGAAACAGTTGCATCTTTGAAGGAAAAATGGATGAAGATGTTGATAACCAATGGAATAGAATTCATTTTTTGGCCTCCCTTTGGGTTTGTATCAATAAGGATTTCCGACAATGCTCCCTTTACTTCATTAATTTGAACTAGGAAAGAGGTTGAAGGATAATCTTAAGTTTGTAGTTGTTATCCTTCCCTTTTTCCTTTCGGTTGCAATGCACATGGGTTTGGGGTTTTCATTGTGTGGTTTTTTTTTTTTTAATAGATTTTTGTTTTTCACTATGAGATAGTTTTTGATGTCCCTGTGGATTTCTGGTCTACTCTTTGTATCTCTCTCCTACTTCAACTGACATTCTCTTTTTCTTTTACTAAAAGGTGTGTGAGAAAAAGCTTGAACATTAGTTTTTGGTTTCTTTACTGCAAAGATTTGTTTTGTTTGGGATATTTATTGTCTTTAAGCTCTCAAATTTACAAGTGTTAACAATTTGTTTATTTTGGTTTTGTCTTTTTTTTCTGTACAGATAAATGCCTGCAACGGATTCTACTGTGATGGTTTCAAGCCAAATTCATACAAGAAACCAATACTGTGGACAGAGAATTGGGATGGATGGTACTCTACTGCACAATGATTCCACAGGGTTTTGTTTGCCTCATGCTATTTGTATTTATTTAAAGATATTAAAAATTTTCATTCTATTTGTGTCACAGAAGTATTTGATGCTGGGATCTCTTTAGAAAATTTGCATAATTAAGGTTTGTTTGTTAACATTTTCAAAATACTACTAAAAACGCACATTTAATATCAACCACGTATCATTTTCAAAATTCGAAAAAATTTAAAATCAACCACATATTCTTTTCAAATTTTGAAAACAAAAGTTCAAAATGCACAAACAAACACAACCTAAGTTTTTAGAGGAATACGATATTACTTTTGAGAACTATGTTTGTTTTAAAATCCAGAAAACACTTTCTAAAATGTACAACTACCAATGCATTTTTAATCAATATCAACCATACATCATTTTTAAAATTCAAAAATATTAAAAACCAAAATTTTTGAAAACAAAAACTCAAAATACAAAAACAAACATACACCTACAAAATCATCAAATATTGGAAAAAATGTTTAAAAATCTGAAAGGAGCTTTTTAAATTCTTTCTAGTTCCTTAAGGATATCTCTCAAGAAAAACTTTGTTGTTTCTGCATTCATTGTGAGTTTCTTCATGTAATACATGCATTCTGAGTTTCTCATGTAATAAAAGGGATTCTCATCTTTGTTTCTGGTGATTTCTTGAGGTTCTTTGAATGGCTTCTCTGATATATACCTTGTTATCCTTAATGCCTACTAAAAGTTTCAAAGAATTTGGTAGAGATTTTAAAAAAACTGACAATTATATTTTAATACATAATGACTAAGATTCTTACTTATTCTAAATTCATAAAAATCAAAACCATTCTTGGTTTTTAGGAATGAATCCAGAAAATAGTGAAAATAACCATAGGAGTTATTTCTCCTTCTATGCAAATGTTAGGAAATGACGTTTGTATTTTCTAAAAACATATCTGAAAATGGTTAAAGATGCATTTTCTCTGTTTCGAACTTCAAAAACAAGAAAACATTCTCCCAGCACCCTCTCCCAAAAAAATAAATAAAATAATAATAATAATAATACGAAGAAGAAGAAGAAGAAGAAGAAGAAGAAGAAGAAGAAGAAGAAGAAGAAAAGAGCCAAATATAGCTTAAATCATTTGTTTTATTGTCATGTATACTAGCCATTTCCCACATGTATCCTCTAATTATCCCTTGTTAAGTCAAAACAGAAATATATATACATATTTTGTATCTTCTAGTGGCTAAAATTACAATTTGTATATGATGGATTTTGAGGTTTCCTTTCTAAAAAACTTTATACTGCTGATGTAGATGCAAAATATAAAAATTTGTTTCTTATTAAATCTGTTGGTTGTTATAGAGACAGCATTTTTTTTGGGTAATGAATGAAAATGTTAAATTATTCTTGATGGGTGCTTATTTTATTCTCTGGTGAAGCTTAATTTCAGCTAAATAAGAATCTATCTTTCTTTTGTTCTTGCTCTGAACTTTTAGCTGTGTTGAAGTAATATCTGCTTTGTTGAATAAAGTGCTTTCATTGTATGAATTGTGTTAAAGGTTTGTATGTTACTATTTGAAGTTTTTTTCCCACTAATTCAAAGTGTCCTCTCTGATGCTTTAATTTTAAATAATTGTTCCCATTAGCTATTTCTCTGTACTCACTGAAGCACATGAGCATGATCATTAAGTTGTGGTAAACTATTGCGTGTGCAGGTTTGCAACATGGGGTGGAAGATTGCCTCACAGGCCTGCTGAAGATCTTGCTTTTGCAGTTGCACGCTTTTTTCAACGCGAGGGGAGCTTTATGAATTATTACATGGTACAAGAGATAACTAAAACTGAATACTTCAATTATTTGACCAAGATATTCATGGATTTCATTTTTGCTACCTTGTAGGATGGTTACGGGTGATTCTTTCCTGGTGTCAATTAAATGCTTCAAAGCTTCTCTGTTATGTCTTGTTTTTAATCAAGACTAGTTGCAATTATATTCCTGATGTAGTGGTGGTTAAGATTTTGAAGTCTAGTTAAGATACACTTATGCATAGGAAGTAGTTAGTGACATAATAACGCTATCTGTGAGATACAGTCAGGGTACTGAATTGGCCCTCTTAATGTTGGCATACACGTAAAATGAAAAGACTAGAAATAAGAGTTTTTTTGGGACCTTGTAACTTTTATAATTTTTATAATTTTCAAAGAATATGTTATATTAATAGTTATCAGATACAGTCGATATGTATTTCCCATGTATTAATGTGCCCATGCCACATCTTAACAAGCTGATGAACGATTGCAGTATTTTGGGGGAACAAACTTTGGTCGGACTTCTGGTGGCCCTTTCTATATTACAAGTTACGATTATGATGCTCCACTTGATGAATATGGTAGGTTGAACTGAATCTAAGTAATTGTAGTTGTTGCTCTTATAGAAACCATTTTAGTTGTGCAAATTTTATTTATTTTCCAAGGATCTGCTGCATCCTATCATCAATGTTAGTTGTAGCTTTCTCATCGAGGTTCAAACTAACGGTTGCTTTGTATTCTTCAAATAGGTCTTCTGAGTCAGCCTAAGTGGGGACATTTGAAAGATCTCCATGCTGCTATAAAGCTTTGTGAACCTGCTTTAGTGGCTGCTGATTCACCTCAGTATATAAAATTGGGACCAAAGCAAGAGGTTTATCTTATGCCTATATTGAATATGCAGATTCTATTAGCTTTTATAATGTTGGTTTTGATGCATGGAAATACATGAATATTGAATCTTAAACTTTTACCATCAACGTCAATCATAAAAAGTTAAGAACATTAATCTCTAAACACCAAATCCTCTAAAACTTGAGGCACCAGGGGTATGGTCATTTTATTTACCAAACTGGGCTAATATAGGAAAATCAAGTTCTCTAGTGCTTGGTCCCCAAGCTCCCTGTTTGAATTGTGATTTGCAGCTAAGATTGGTGTGCCTTCATGACCACATTGTGTTGATGTCTCACAGCTCCTAAAGAGGATATTCATAAGGAGTTTGGGTGAGGACTTTAGGACTCTTGTAATCTTACCTCATTTCTACTAATTGCCTAACCGCTACAGGCTATGCAATATGTGAATGACTTGTAGAAGTAAACTGTTGTGCCTTAATCCATTCATGGGAACATCATATCTTTTAATGGTATTTTTACACATGGTTTCGTGGAGCAAATAATTAACCATGGTTCTCCCCTTTCTTTCCCTGTTAGATGTTCACTGAAGTCACCTTGTAAAATGAATGAGTATTTTGTTCAAGTTTTCTGACTTCAAACATATTTTGAGATTAGGAATTGACTCTAATGGAACCAAAGAATAAACAGATGGAATTGCTGCAATATGTGGAGTAAAAGGATTATTTATTTCTGTAGGAAACCAAACACACCAGGTATTCGAGAGACCTGGACTCTGCTTGAGCTTGGCTCAGTTAAAACAAATCCATTCCTTCCTCGATAATCACCCATTTCCCCTTTCTATACCTCAAAACAGCAAAAAGAAAAACAATTACCAACATAACCACCAGCTTATATCACTCGGCTAGGCTAACTGAATAAAAACTGAGCAACCCCACATAACAGAAAATAACCATAGCACCCTTTAAAAGACCAACCAGCTACAGCCAAGTTTGTTACCCTTGTCTCTTTTTGGCGCCTCATATAAGTAATGCAAATTGGAGGCCTATCAGACTCTTCATAATGTAGCTAAGTAAAGAAGTTGATTTAATGCTTTACAAAATGACTGTAGTTGATTAAATTTAATCAGAAATCATACGCCTGTTCAATTTACAAGTTTGTGCTGGTTATGTGTTGAGTGAAGTATGAAATTATATAGTGCTGCAACACCTAAGTTATCAAAAGTTTATCATTGCTTTAGATTTGGAACTTTATTTTTTGCATTTCTACATGTCAGTAGTGCATTCAACTTTAAATTCTTGTTCTAGTGCTACCTCTTTGATTGATTATAGTTCTTGTAACTGCCTTCAGGCCCATGTGTACCGAGTAAATGCGGCAAGTGAAGGCCTGAACTCAACTCAGTATGGAAGTCAAGGTGGCTGCTCTGCATTTCTTGCCAATATTGATGAACACAAAACAGTCTCTGTGAAATTTTTTGGTCAATGGTATACTTTACCACCATGGTCAGTGAGTATACTACCCGACTGCAGGAATACCGTGTTCAACACTGCCAAGGTTTGATTCTCATATTTACAACATTGTATCAATTGACAAATGATTTATTTGATCTTAGTCTATGATGTGCTACATCAATTTAAAATGGTGCTTAAACTTTTTCTATACCTTGAGATTTATGTGTTGGGAGTGCGACTAAAGTCCCACATGGGCTAGACATGGGGAGGATCATGGGCATATAAGTATGGACAATATTTCTATTGGTATGAGGCTTTTTGGGTAGAATCTAAAAGCAAATCTATGAGAGTTTAGGCCCAAAGTAGACAACATCATTCCAATATGGAGTTTTGGAAGGTTCATAGTCTTGACAATCTGCTTTATTTTAGTTATGCCACTCAAAAAGGCACATAAATACCAGAAGACAAAATTAAGAAGAATTCTATCCATTACCATCGGTTTTGATTTCTATTGTGTATAACCCTGTTTTTTTCCCCCCATGAAGTGCGTATGCATTTATGTGAATTAATTGTAACAATTTGTCTCATATTCTGCTCTTGTTGGTACTTTTGTTATTATTTGAGATTACTACCTCTCATCTCTATTTTTCATAGCAACATAGCCTCACTTTGAAATGGTTGTGATGCTAGAAATTGATGCAAAAACCTGAAAAATGTTGTTGTAGCTATTCTAAGGAGCCTCATAAAATAGTAACAAAAGCACATAACTTGCTGTGTAGCAGGCTAATAATCCCAATCAATATCTGGGGTCTGAAAATATTCCTCTACTTGTAGTCATGGGAACTTTTTTCAACCTTCATCCATTCTTTACCTGTCATATGAGTTAGAAAGCTTAGTTATATGTACACGTGCATTCTTTGTTTATTCATTTTAAAATTCTGCTCATAGCAGTGATTCTAGATTCCATTTGTCCATTGTTGCATATGTAAGAGCTTATGCAGAAATATATTTGATATCAAAATTGGTAACTAGTGAAAAACTAAATCATACACACAAAGAAACACTATATTTAACGTGGTTCACTATCAATTACCTGCATCCATGGATGAGAAGATAAATTTCTTGGACTACAAATATACAAGAGTACAAGAGATAACATACGAAAACTAGTATTTTACCCAATATCCAATACTATAGAGCCCTGAAACTTTTCCCTGTTTCACTTGCTCCCCTGGTGTTGTTTACCATCTCTTTTGAAACTCTTTCTACATCCTATTCCGGTGTTTACCTTTATGTCTAATCCATCTCTCATACTTAGAATTGATTCTCAACTCCTATATTGATAGGTTTATGTAGCGATCTTCTATTCCTAATAAGAGTAGGACTCCTATTTATATAACAACTCCAATTTCGTATTCCTTGTACTATTCCTATTGCTTGTAGAAGTCAACTTGAATTAGAAAACGAGCCACAATATCCCAACAGCATATGTAAACACTGAAAATGATATAGACAACCTTAAGGTCCTGGGTTCACTTTTGAGTAGTTATTTTCTGCTTTTGAGAATTCCAATGTTTTTAGTTTGCTGGAGATGTCTGAGGCCTTTTCTTTTATTCGTTTGAACAGGTCAGTGCACAAACTTCCATCAAGATGGCGGAGTTTTCTCTGCCTCATTCACAGGATGTTTCTGTACCCCAACTATCTGTGATTGGTAGGGAAGTTTCTGTTGTCTCCGAGTCCTGGATGACTGTGAAAGAACCTATTAGTCTTTGGAGTGAAAAGAACTTTACTATCCAAGGCATATGGGAGCATTTGAATGTGACGAAGGACTACTCAGATTATCTATGGTATACAACCAGGTAAATAGCTTGGAAATTCTTGATACAGCTAAAATAGGATTAAGACATTTTATTTGAAAGGAAATCTTAGATGGGTGTATTGGTGTGGCATAACTGTGTACCACAATAAGCATAGCCATGGATCACCTGTTGCAGCTCTAGAATTGTTCAGATGAAGTCACTTTACGGTAAGAGGTAAGAGTGAGATATCTGATTACCTAGATATGTGGGAAGAAAAAGCAGAACATAAGGCATATAAACTTGCATCTTTTTTTAACTCCTATCTCCGTTTTCTTACCTTTGTGCTCATGCACTCACTTCTCCTTTCTTTGCCCAGTTATTATTGGTGGGCACAAAAGAATCTTGTGTATAAATTGATTATCTATTTAGCTATTGACCTGGGAAGCTAAATTTACATGCTTTAACAAAGAATCAAAATGACTCATCATAGGATTTTCTTTTTGTCCTCATGTTGAAAATCATGGCGCTATATATATATATATATATATATATATATATATATATATATATAATGTTAAGATCAATTAGCTCCTTAAAAGTAAGTGTTGTCAATTCAATTCTTGTTCACTGTTTTGTCTTCTCAGTAGTGAAGGCCAAGAAAGTTAAGTTTCGTTAAATGTCGCTGATTCCGCACCATGATACCTTTCTTGGCCTTTTGGCTAAGGTAAAGTAAGTTAGTTATGAAGGAAATGTTTATTGGGCTAAAAATAGCTAAATTTTGAAGCTTAAATTTAGCTTGAAATACACCGTACTATGGTCCCACTACGTCTTATAAATGGTTGTGCTGGGAATATTCTTTTGACTTGTCGTTTGTGAAGGCTAAAAATAGCGTGAAATATTATAGTTGGTCCTTATTTATTAGCTTAAATTTTGAAGTCAAATGGTTTCTTAATGGGGTATCAGAGCCAAAATGATCCAGCAATCTACTGTTCAAAGCCTCCAATTTTGCTTATTAAATATTTGGGCTACATGCAAGTATAAATAAAGGCACTAGGCCACATAAAATAAAATGTGAGAATTTTGAACTTGAGGGAGCAGGTTAGAACTAAAATTAGCTTGAAATACTGTTGTTGGCCACTTATCAACTTAAGCTTTATGTCTAGTGATTTCTTAAAATCCATAATGTGTAGTGTATCAGTAAGTTGTCATTGGCTGCCAATATCTTATTTTTTCTTTCTTACTTTTTCCCCCTAACTTTTTTCTTGTTTCAACATTTTTGGTTGCTTTGTACTTTAGGTTTGCTTTTCATACATAGGTTGCACCTCCTTTCCTTAGCTCTTTCTACTTTATTTTTGCTTATTGGAAAAGAGAAATTATTGGTGCTTGAATACATGTATTATCTGTTCTGGGATCAAATCTTTCCATTTATTGAGAAAAATTAGTTCCATCATTTTTCATTCTTTGTAGTCTCCCTTTAATGTTAATGCCTGTTTGATGCATGTGGTGCAGAATATATGTTTCAGATGCTGACATTTCTTTTTGGGAGGAAAGTAATGTTAGTCCAGAAATTACAATAGACAGCGTCCGTGATGTGTTGCGTGTATTCATTAATGGCCAGCTTACAGGTGATTCATCTCTCTAACTCCCCTTCTGTATTTAATATGTTTTTGTAGATACGTGTTTGTGTTGTGTCTTTACTTTTTTGTTTATTCAGTTGTTTTCTTCCTATACATATATATTGGGTTGTAAAGTTATGCATATTGAACCAGAAAATACCAGCCCAACAGTTTATATTATTTAGTTTTGTTATAATTGGAATTTAGTAGGACACTAGATGTGCTCAAAGCAGTAAATTAGGCAGAGGAAGGGGTATGTCTAAGATATGGTGTGCACTCAAAAAAGGTGACATCTACACTTACAAAAGTTTTTCCCGAGCAAGGGTCAAAGACATTTGTAACCTTTCTGAGTTCTAGAATACCCAAGGAAAATACATTTTGTAGACCGAGGAAACAGTTTATTAGAAACCCTATGAAGATGGACAAAACAAACACAACCAAAAATACGAGGAGGAAGAGGAAAAGCAGGTTGATCAGGGAACAAGATGGAGTACGAAGACTGAAAATGAAGAACACAAGAAGGAACCTGATTAATGAGGTAACAGGCAGTAAGTAATGCTTCCCCCCAATATTTTGATGGGACTTTCATATGAAATAACAGAGTTCGAGCCACATCTAACAAATATCTATTTTTTCGCTCAGCAACTTCCTTCTGCTGAGGGGTATAAGCACATGATGTTGATAGGACTCCTAGCAAGCAAGTAGAAAATGGCAGAAATATAAGAAGATTGAGTTCCAATTTTACTCAAGGAAAAATTACAGAAAAAAAGGTTCCCAGTTTCGAGTACTGGTAGACTCCCTCAATGACTCTTCCCCTCTCTCCTCTCTGTCCTCCCTTTTTATAATCATCTATCCGTAACCAAATCTAACAAACTTCAGAACCTTCTATCCAGCTCAGCGTACCCTTGCACTTTATTCACTACTCCCAAACCCACCTTATTGCTTTGTACCCTTTTTGTTTTTACGTACATAAGTCCAACGAATTGGAGGCCTATCAGTACCGCCCGCCAACAGCTTCACCTTGTCCTCAAGGTTAAATTCAGGGAAATGCTGGTTGATCAATTCAGATGATTCCTAGGAGGACTCAAAATCTGGCAAGTCACGCCATTTAATCAGCGACTCCGGGACCGTAATATTGTTGCCACTGCTTGGACGAATAGCTAGCATTTGTTCAGGTTCAATGGCCCATTCCAAGTCTTCCTGAAGGATTGAAGGGAGCTGCTGGGTTGGAGTATTGTTGCCTACTGCCTTGCGAAGTTCTGACACATGAAATACTGGATGGATGGATGGCTGCAGTAGCTTGGGGCCAATTTTTCATTCAACCTTGGAGCTAGAGACTTCCTCCGATAAGGACTTAGCTTCAAATATACAAAGTCTCCTATTTCAAACTTCACTTGCCTTCTATGTTTATCTGCTGTGGCTTTCATCTTAGCTTGGGTTCGAATCAATTGTGCTTTCAGTTAGTTCCTCCAATATTGCATCCCTTTCTACTAGTTGCTGCTCGACAGTAGAATTGAAAGTGGAGTTAACTGCATATCTGACCACTGGTGGGGGCTCT
Organism: Boswellia sacra; assembly: GCA_013180625.2. Lineage (NCBI taxonomy): Eukaryota > Viridiplantae > Streptophyta > Magnoliopsida > Sapindales > Burseraceae > Boswellia > Boswellia sacra. The sequence continues at coordinate 109,352 of SNVD02006553.1, forward strand.
CTACCATATACAGCTCTGAAAGGTGTCATCCTAATGGCGGTATGAAAAGAGGAGTTGTACCAGAATTTAGCCCACGGTAACCATTTAAACCAACTCTTTGGTTTACTGCTAGCGAAACATCTCAAATATGTTTCCAAACTCCTATTAAGGACCTTTGATTGCTCGTCTGTTTGAGGGTGATAGGCAGTGCTTCATCTTAGTCCTGTGCCTTGCAGCCGAAACAACTCGGTTCAAAAATAACTCAGAAAAATCTTATCCCTGTCTGATACTATTGAGCGTGGGAAACCATGTAGACGAACCACCTCCTTGACACACTCTTCAGCAACTATTTTAGCATTAAAAGGATGTTGCAAAGCAAAAAAATGACCATATTTCCTGAACCGGTTCACAACTACCAGTATAGTATCCATCCGTGCTGATTTTGGGAGCCCTTCAATGAAGTCCATGGCTATATCTTCCTAGATAGCCCCAGGTACAGGTAATGGCTATAACAGTCCCGCCGGTGTCAAGGAGAGATACATATTTTGTTGACAAATAGTACAAGCCTCAACAATGGACTTTATGTCTTTCTTCATCCCTTCCCAATATAATTCTGAAGAACTTCGCTTATAGGTTTTGAGGAAGCCCGAGTGTCCTCCTATATTGCTCCCGTAGAATTCATGTAGCAGACTCGAAATCATAGGAGATGTCTTAGGGAGCACCAATCTCTATCTAAACAAAAGTTGTCCCTTATCCACCGAATACCCTGGATGAGCATCAGGGGTCCTTGAGCACCTCATTATAGATCTTGGAGAGTTTTGCGTCTTGTTGAATTTGGTGAGGAAGCTCAGATAAATTCAACACGAGGCACTAAGATCACATATAATTCTGCTTCTGCATCCCGTCGAGAAAGTGCATCAGCAACTTTATTGTCTGACCCTGGGCGATAATGTATTTCAAAATCGAAACCTAGTAGCTTTATAAGCCATTTTTGATGCTCTACACAGACCAATCGTTGTTCCAACAAGAACTTAAGGCTCTTTTGATCCGTTCTTACAATAAAGTGCCTGCCAAGTAAGTAATGCTGCCACTTAGTCACTGCAAGTACTACAGCCATCAGCTCTCTTTCGTAAATGGATTTCAATCGAGCCCGCGGGGATAAGGCTTGACTGAAAAAAGCAATAGGACGCTGATTTTGTGACAGAACAGCCCCAATGCCACTTCCTGATGCATCAGTTTCTACTACAAACGGAATGGAGAAATCAGGTAGTGCTAACACTGGTATGGATGTCATAGCCTGCTTAAGGAGTTGAAAAGCCTCATCTGCTTCTGAGTTCCAAAGGAAACTGTCCTTGTTGAGTTGCTGAGTGAGTGGCTCTGCGAGCTTACCTTACCCTTCAATGAATTTTTGATAATATCCAGTGAGTCCTAAAAATCCACGAAACTCCTTAGTAGTTTTAGGCACGGGCCAAGTCACCATTGCTTTTATTTTCACTGGGTCAGCAGCAACTCCTTCTGCAGAAATGATGTGACCCAAATATTCCAGTTGTGTACGGGCAAATTGACATTTTTTCTTGTTAGCATATAACTGTTGGTCAGCAAGAATCTGCAACACCATTCTCAAATGAGTCATATGTTCGTCCAAGTTTGAGTTGTATACTAAAATGTCATAAAAAAACACTAATACAAATCTCCTCAAATAAGGCCTGAAAACATCATTCATCAACGCCTGAAATGTAGCAGGAGCGTTAGTTAGACCAAACGGCATAACTAAAAATTCGTAGTGGCCCTCGTGGGTGCGGAATGCTGTCTTAGAGATGTCATCCTCCCGAACACGTATCTGATGATAGCTCGATTTTAAATCCAGCTTTGAAAAAACAGTGGCACCATGAAGTTCATCAAGCAGCTCATCTATCATCGGTATTGGAAACTTATCAGCTACAGTAACCTTGTTTAATGCTTTGTAGTCTATACATAAACGTCACCTGCCATCCTTCTTCTTAACTAGTAATACAGGACTAGAAAATGGACTTGAACTATGTTGAATGATTCCCGCTGCCATCATCTCAGCTACTAATTTCTCAATCTCAATCTTTTGAGCATTAGGGGTGCGTTTGGAAGTCGGGACTGGACTGGACTGGACTGGACTGAGATTGGGATTGGGATTGAGATTGGGATTGGGCTGGATTGGACTAGGTAATATTGTCTTATGTTTGGTGTCATATGGGACTGGACTAAATAATATTGTCTAATATTTAGTGTAATATGGGATTGAACTATTAACATAGATGATGATTTTTAAGAAAATAATTTTAAAAAATAAACTAACTTAATTTTTTTTAAATTGAACTTGAATAAAAACTAAATATTAAATATTTGTTGATATTTCTATATAAATAATAATAATAAAATTATATTTTATATTAAAATTAATTTTTTTATAAATATAATAATTTATTAATAATTAGTATTTAAATATTATTAGATGATATTTATTTTTATATTATTAATTTAATAGTTATGTTTATATTAATATCATACTATTATTTCATTATTTTTTTAGTAAATAATCAAAATTGATTTTATTAAATATTTAAATATAATTAAAAATTATTGTTATATTATATTTATTATTTTATGAAGTTTTAATTTTAATTAAAAATTAAAAAATTGTCTCAACTTGGGACTATAAGTCCCATACTATAAGGTGGGACTAATAGTCCCACTAAATTGGCATTGCTTGGCAGGGAGGTGGGACTGACTTGGACTATCAGTCCAATCTCGGTTCTGCATCAAACATGGGATTGGACTAAACTTAGTCCAATCCTATGTCTAGCCCGCTTCCAAACGCGCCCTAGGATATCTGTATGGTCTAACGCTTACTGGCTCTACTCCTGGCTTTAGTACTATGGCATGATCCTTGCTGCGATGAGGAGGAAGACCATTTGATGTAGCAAACACTGAGTTAAACTCACTTAGAATCATTTCTATCTGTGGATTAGCCCCTGTCTCCATTCTGCTAGTATCTAAACAACAATTATTAAACTCCACTAAAATGCCCTGCCCTTCTTGTTTGATTACTTTCATCATAGACTTCAAAGACACAAGGGATCGGCTCAAACCCGGGTCACCTTGAAGGGTAATTGTGCTACCATTCAATTTAAACTTCATAGTTAGTGCCTGCCAATTGACTTGCATCATCCCTAAACCAGCCAACCATTTCATGCCTAGAATTAAATAGATGCTCCCTAGTTCTAACGGTAGAAATTCCTCCACTATTGTAAGCTCTTGGAGAGTCAAAACCACCCTTTTACATATGCCTTTGCCTTGGATAGACTTTCCCGTTCCCATCAACACGCCATAAGCTGTTGTACTCGTTACTAGAATTCCTAACTTGTGCACTAATTCAGTGGAAATAAAATTGTGGGTTGCTCCACAATCTATTAACACTACTACATCAACTCCTGAAATAATGCCCTTGATTTTCATAGTCTTAGGAGAAGTAAGACCAACGACAGAATTCAAGGATATCTCCACTCCCTCTTCTATCATCACTGTATTATTTTCTCCTCCTCCTAAAAATTCCTCTTCCTCGAGCTCCTCAGAGCAAGGGTCTTCATTCACAACTAGAACCTGAAGTTCTCTATTCTTGCATTTATGGCCCAAAGAATACTTCTTATCACACTTAAAGCATAACCCCTTCTCTCTTTTTGCTTGTATTTCGGCACCTGTCAAACGTTTAAACTGAGCTTCTTTGAACTGACCTGGTGGCTTTCCGGCTGAGAATGGAATCTTAGATGGCAACCAATTAGTGGATCTCTATTCTGGTCGAACTTCTGTCACCATCCTAGTTGGTTTGAACATTTGGGAATCACGAGCTCGTTTCAGTAGTTTGTTGTGATCTTCGATCCTCTGCGAAACTTTCATAATTTCTGTTAAACCAGCTGGCCGTAGCATCCGAACATCTGCTCGAATATCTTCACGAAGCCCGTTTACATACACCGCTTCTAATGTTTGCTTCGACACCTCTCACAATGGCACAGCTAACAACTCAAATTGTTCTCTGTATTCTGCCATTGTTCCTGTCTGTCAAATCGCAAAAAACTTCTCTGCAATCGTCCCTTCTTGTGAGTCTCTAAACCGCTGTAGTACCAGCAACTTAAGATCCCCCCATGTTCGAATGGGTTGCCTAGCGATTTCCCATTGAAACCAGGTTGAAGCAGTTCCATCCATGCAGACTCCTGCGGCTTTGATCTTCTCCGCCTCTGTCAATTTGTTCATCTGGAAGTAGCGCTCTGCTATAACCATCCAAATGTCTGGGTCATTGCCAGAAAAAATTGGCATCTCTATTTTTCGACCTCCCACACTAATTTGATCTTCCAACTCTAGGTCTCTGGCGCGAGTACTACGGTTCCCGGTCATACCTGCATGGCAAGCTTCTCCGGTGGGTGTGGCCATTTTCCCATCTCGCGTGAAGGATCGAAATCCTTCTTCCATCACTTTCGCAAGTTTCTCCAGCCCAGAGGAAAATTCTTCCATCGATCGTTCAAATGCAGGTAACTTCGTCAAAACTCCCTCCAAATTAGCCTCGACCTGGTCCAACCGAGCTTCCACTTGTTTCTTTGCCATGGAGACCGATTAAAATGGCTCTGATACCAATTTGATAGGACTCCTAGCAAGAAAGTAGAAAATGGCAGAAATATAAGAAGATTGAGTTCCAATTTTACTCAAGGAAAAATTATAGAAAAAAAGGTTCCCAGTTTCGAGTACTGGTAGACTCCCTCAATGACTCTCTCCCCATCTCTCCTCTCTGTCCTCACTTTTTATAATCATCTATCCGTAACCAAATTTAACAAACTTCAGAACCTTCTATCCAGCTGAGCTTACCCTTGCACTTTATTCACTACTCCCAAACCCACCTTATTGCTCTGTACCCTTTTTGTTTTTACGTACATAAGTCCAACGAATTGGAGTCCTATCAAATGTTTGATGTAAGATCCCATTAGTGCTACAAAAAGTAGATAATGAGGAAGAAGTATATTTTAAAGCATTATCAGAGCGTAAAACTTTAATAGAAATATCAAACTGAGTCTTTATTTCATTGTAAAACATTTGAAACATACTGGGACCTCAGATTAATCTTTTAACAGATACAACCAAGTAACTCTAGAATGATCATCTACAAAAGATACAAAATATTTAAACCCATGACTGTTGGTAACTCGACAAGAACCCCATATATCTAAGTGAACCAAATCAAACGGTTGGTCACTAATTTTATTGACTCAACTACGAAACGAAAAACGAGAATGTTTACCTAACTAACACGACTCACATTCAATTTGAGTTGGACTAGAAAAACTCATATGCTGAAGCAATTTATTAGAAGGGTGACTTAAACAATAATGCCATTATTCTGGAGATACAAAAGAAGTAAGAGCTGTCTTAGAGGACGAAAGTGCTTCAAACAAGTGATAAACCCTATTCTTTTCATGTCCGCCATCAATCATCTTCCTCATACCAAGATCCTGAAAAATACAATAAGATGGAAAAAAGTGATTGAGCAATTTAAATTCTTAGTTAACTGACTAACGAATAAAAGATTAACAGGAAATTTAGGAACATGTAACACCGAAGATAAATGAAAACTAGATGTACGAATGGTTCCAAACCCTTGTACTTGGGTTTTAGAACCATCAGCAAGAACGACTGATGACTGTTTGTTAGAAGAGATAAATGAACTAAAAAGAGAATCATTACCGGTCATATGAGAAGAAGCTCCAGAGTCTATAATCCAATGATGTGGGTACGAAGAAGAAAATAAGACAATGGACCTACCTGTTTGGACTAAGGAAGCAGAAGGCTGACTGGCTAGTTGACCTTTAGATTTATGAGCAGACTGCACAAAAGGTGGAGCATGAGAGTTAGATGAATTACCAACGGAAAGACGCTCCTCAGAGCTTTGATTTACCCATTCAGGTTTTCCAAATTTATCCCAACACTTTTCTAAAGGATGATTAAGTCTACCATAATGAGAACAAGGAACTCTTCCACCTCGACCTCTAACACGCCCTCTACTCTGTCCAGAAAGTGATTCTCTCCCTCGACTACCAGACACAACTAAGGCAGAAGCTTCTTGATTATGTTGAGAGGTGGGTAAATGTTGGAGTCGAGCATATGCTGTTTTAAGACTTGGGAGATCTTTCTCAGTCAAGATGCTATTCTTCGCACTTTTATAGACAGGATTTAAGCTAGACAGGAACTTGACAACAAATAATTCTTCACGTTGTTTACGTAATTTCTCAACATCAATAGCAACAGGATGATAAGAGTTAAGCTCACCCATTAATCCTTCGATTTCTCCTAAATATTCACTTAACGTTCTATCACCTTGCTGACAAGAAAATAAAGTAGAGTAAACATAAAAAATGTGAGACATATTTTGAGATCCGCCAAACCTGTCTTGAGGTGAATTCCACAACTCTTTGGTAGTATCAACCCATGTCACAGTTGCCGCAAGTGATGGCTCCATACTATTCCACAACCACGTAGTAATCAAATTGTCTTCCTGAATCCATTTAGCATACTCTTTTGAACCAGACGATGGAGCATCTTGTGTAAGATAATTATGTTTTCCTTGGCCAATCAAATATTTGGTTACCGCTTTTGCCCATAACTTGTAATTGGAGTCATTCAATTTTACGGCTATGATGGAACCACCAACTCGAGGAAGATTAAAGACGGTTGAGAAGCTATGGAAACCCCAAACACAATTTTTTTTTCAAACAGATCCACCACACGGAAAAAATTTTCAAGAAAAAAATCTGAAAGTACCAAAGAACACCACGCGATTGGCTATGAACACTCAGACAGGGACGTTGTGGTCAAGAAAAATATAGTTGGGACATAAAACACTAGTTTTCAATCAGATTCAGATGAGACAGCAATTTTTCGGCGACCGGAAAATTTTTCCGGTGGACTTTTTTTTAAACACAGATAGATAGGTTTTGTTCACCAGTGACCGGCGACTTTAATAGAGTGATTTCCGGCCATATTCGAACAATGCAGCAGATTTTCCGGTGATCGAAAATTTTTTTGGCAGATTTTTCTGGCGGAGGCAGAGGGCTTTTGGTCTCCGGCGACCGGCGATCTCAAATGTGCAGGCGGTGACTGTCACCGCTGACCGGAGGTGGCTGATTTTGCTTTAGGCAGAAACGGTTAGGGTTTTTGGTTTTTTTTTGTTTTTTTTTTTAACAAAAGAGGAGAAAGGAAGGAGGATCTTGGTCCTGCTCTGATACCATGTTGTGAGAGAGAGGGAGAAATGAATTTAGGAGAAATATTTTGTATGTATTCCATTGTAAAGAGGTGTACATATATATAATACAATAAGGAGAAATAAAATAAGAAAGAGAATCAAATTTGTATCTAATAGGAATACAATCCTAAATTTCTATATAGAGATTTAACATGATCAATTGAATAATTTACCATGATGTTCTAGATAAATTAAAATGTAATTGTCTCATTTTAATTAATGATTTCCAGCAAAAAAATTTATTATTAGCAGCTCTAATATAATGGCTTGCATTGGTTGGAGCTGAAAGACAATATTTCCTTTTTAAAATATGAGTCATTGTAATGATGTTTGATACCATTTTACGTCTCAAATCATGTAACTACTTCATATATCATTCTTTCTAACTTGTTTAGTGCTATGTCTTTTGCAAGTGAAGGCAGTGTGATTGGTAATTGGGTTAAGGCAGTGCAGCCAGTTCAGTTTCAGCCAGGATACAATGATTTAATGTTGTTATCTCAGACTATAGGTTTGCAGGTAAAACTTCCTATTTACATTAAAAATTGTCAGAAGTGAAAAGGGAAGTGTAGTCATGATAAAAGATATTCACCATATATAAGCATGGCCACATTAATTGTAGCTCTCAATCTCAAGAGAGTGCGATTGTGATAGAAAGTGTCCTGTAAAACCAAAAAGTGCTCCCCTTGACAGAAACTCTCTTTTCTTTCTGTGAATTAATTTTGGACTAGTTCTATTTTTTACGCTGCCTCATTTTCCTTAATTTTCATGGTTGGAATATAGGAAGAAGAGTCCTCTTGAACATATAAGTTGGCGAGAACTTTTAGAAACACATTTCTTATTTTAACCATGAGTTCTTTCATTGATTCTGTGTATAATTCATGCATCCAGTCCTTGGATATGTGAATCTGTTAGTTTGCATGTTATCCCAAAAGTCGATGTATTACTGATTACTATTGCTTCCTGTGATTGGAATTGCTGGTATAGAATTATGGCGCTTTCCTTGAGAGAGATGGGGCAGGATTCAGAGGCCAAATTAAGCTTACTGGATTTAAAAATGGGGATTTAGACCTTTCAAAGTTATCATGGACCTACCAGGTATTCTGAGCTTTATTTTGAACGTAATATGGAATTATGGGGTTGTCTATATCTGTTTATAATTTGTTTTAGATGTGAAAAATTATTATTTGGTTGAATATGAATCTAATTGTATTTGCTTGCTAGCTGTAAAGAATTGAGTCCTCATCTTCAGAATCGTTGATGCATAAGCAGGTTTTACAGCCAAATTCAATTTTTGAGACTGTAGATAAAAGAATGCTTATGTAGCAGCATCTTTTCAGAATGTTTTGTCATATCAAACAACCTAAGGCAATTTGGGTATCTTGGTATAACCTCTGCTCCTTCTCAAACCGCACACTACTCACACACAACTTAAAACACTGAATCAGAGTATGAAGCTAGATTAAGATAGAAGTTTTCTGGAAATTCTTCAATTCATTATATTGAATTCCGGATACAAGAGAAGGTGGCAGACTCTTCGAGAGGTCTGCCAGCTCTCCCAAGATATTTGCTACACAATTCCTAACTGATTTTTCTCTCCCTTCTCTCCCCTATATTTTCTCTAACTAACTTCACTTTTCCCTAAGCAATAACCAACTCTCAACAGTCCCATACCCGTGGCCCCATCACTGCTGACTCACTCAATTCCCTCCTCTACCCTTTGCTTATTCACTGCTAACTCACTCAATTCCCTCCTCTACCCTTCTGCTTATTTGACTTGTTACGCCTAGAATAAGTAAACTTGATTGGGGGCCTATCAGTACCTGCCGCCCAAACATTCAGCTTGTCCTCAAGCTGAAAAGTAGGAAACTGCTCCTTGATTATATCAGCTTGTTCCCAGGTAGCTTCAAAGTCTAGTAGCCCCTGCCATTTAATCAAGACTTCGGATACACTTCCTGTTTCTCCCTGTTTTGTGCGTACCCCCAATACCCTTTCAGGTTCAACCCTCAACTCCAAATCAGCACTTAATTGAGGAGGGATGGCTGGTGAAACTGGTGCAATCCCTATCATTCGTTTCAATTGAGAAACATGAAAAACTGGATGCACTTGAGAAGCATCTGGTAATGTTAAACGGTAAGCCACCTTCCCCACTCTAGCTTCCACAGGGAAAGGTCCATAATAGCGTGGACTAAGTTTCTCATATCTGCGCTTAGCCAAGGATTGCTGCTTGTAGGGCTGTAATTTAAGATAAACCAAGTCTCCTATTTGGTATTGAACATCCCTGCGTTTCCTATCTGCTATTCCCTTCATCTTGTTCTGGGCCTCCTTCAAATTCTGTTTTAATTCATCTAGTATTGCATCCCTTTCTTCCAACAATTTTTCCACTGTGGAAACAGCTGTGGAATTACATCCGTATCGGACCAAAGGGGGTGGTTCTCTTCCGTAAAGTAGCATGAATGGAGAGGACTTGGCTGAAGTGTGGTAGGTAGTGTTATACCAATATTCAGCCCAAGGAAGCCATGTCACCCACTGTTTTGGTTTTCCAGCCACAAAACACCTTAAATAGGTCTCTAGGCAGCGGTTAACTACTTCCGATTGTCCGTCAGTTTGCGGATGATAGGCTGTGCTGCGTTTCAATACCGTGCCCTGCATCTTGAACAGTTCTGTCCAGAATAGACTGAGGAAAATTCTGTCTCTGTCCGTGATGATTGACCTTGGAATGCCATGGAGCTTCACTACTTCTTTAACAAAAATGGCAGCCACTGATTGAGCATTGAAGGGGTGTTTTAAGGCAATAAAGTGCCCATATTTGCTTAATCTGTCCACCACAACTAGGATAGCATCATACCCTTCCGATTTAGGCAGCCCTTCAATAAAATCCATGGAAAGATCCTCCCAAACTTGGTTGGGTACAGGTATAGGCTGGAGTAGACCCGCCGGTGATAAAGCCAAGTACTTATTTTGTTGACAAACACTACATTTTTCTACATAAGACTTGATATCTTTTTTCATACCAGGCCAGAAAAATTCTTTCGAAATCCGTTGAATGGTTTTCATCAAACCCGAGTGACCCCCCATAGGGCTGTCATGAAATTCTTTCAACAATTTGGGTATCAACTGAGACTGTCTGCTCAAGACCACCCTTCCCTTATACAACAATTTACCCAGGACCATGGCATATCCCTCACTGGTTGAAGTACCCTCTGACACTGATTCCATTAGCTTTCTGAATTCTGAATCTGCCATCAACTCCTTCTGTGTCTCTTCAAAATTAAAAATGGGAGAAAGTGACAGGGCAGTGAATTCTAGGTGTCTTAATAATGCATCTGCAGCTTTGTTTTCCAGCCCTGATTTGTACTGTATTTCAAAATCGAATCCTAGCAACTTAGACACCCATTTCTGGTTCTCTGCACTCGCCAATCTTTGTTCAAGAAGATACTTTAAGCTCCTTTGAGATCAGTTCTGATTACAAACCTCCTGCCCAGCAAATAAGGTCTCCATTTCTGCACAGCCAACACTATAGCCAGCAGCTCTCGCTCATAGACAGATTTCAGTCGCTGACTTTGGGGTAACATGTGGCTGTAATAGGCTATTGGCCTTTGCCCCTGCATCAACACTGCACCAACCCCTACTCCTGAAGCATCAGTGTCAATATAAAATGGTTGTGCAAAATCTGGTAATGCCAAAACAGGAACTTGAGTCATGGCTTCTTTAAGCTTATTAAAGGCTTCTTCAGCCTTCTCATTCCACCCAAAACTGTCTTTCTTAAGCTGTTCCGTTAAAGGGAAAGCTATACTGCCATAACCCTTCACGAATTTCCTGTAATATCCAGTTAACCCAAGAAATCCTCTCAATTCCCTCAAATTTCTTGGTGTAGGCCACTGCTGCATGACTTCCACTTTAGAGTTATCAACAGCCACCCCATTTGCTGAAATTACATGGCCTAAATACTCCAATCTGGTTTGGGCAAATAGACATTTCTTAAAATTGGCATACAATTGTTGCTCCTGAAGAATTCTTAACACCACAGCTAAGTGTTGCAGATGGTCTTCTAAGTTTCTGCTATAGATTAATATATCATCAAAGAATACTAGAACGAACTTTCTCAAATGCTTCCTGAAAATGTCATTCATCAAAGCTTGAAAGGTAGATGGAGCATTAGTTAGGCCGAAGGGCATTACCAAAAACTCGTAGTGTCCATTGTGAGTGCGGAAGGCTGTTTTGGGAACATCTTCTGGTTTAACCCTTATTTGGTGGTATCCAGATTTGAGATCTAGTTTGGAGAAGACACAAGCCCCATGCAGTTCATCTAGGAGTTCATCTATAACTGGAATGGGATATTTATCTGGAACCGTGGCCTGATTGAGTGCCCTGTAATCCACACAAAACCGCCAACTTCCATCCTTTTTCTTGACTAAAAGAACAGGGCTAGAAAAAGGGCTGCTGCTTGCTCTAATTACTCCTGCAGCAAGCATTTCCTGTACCAACTTCTCAATTTCATCCTTTTGGATTTGAGGATAGCGATATGGCCGGACACTCACTGGTTGGCTTCCTTCTTTTAGTACAATTGCATGTTCTTTACCCCTGCTAGGAGGTAATCCAGTAGGCATATTAAACATAGCCTGAAATTCTGAAAGGAGGCCTTAAACTTCTTTGGAAACCATGCTGGGAGAGCATTCTGGAGAGAGTGAGAGGGCACTCAATTCTAACAATATTCCTTGCCCCCCACCTCTCATTGCCTTGATAAAACTTTTAAGTTTCACCTGCGTCTTACATAATCCAGGATCTCCCTTAAGAACCACCTTATAGTCATCAATTGCAAATTCCATGGTTAAAGCTTTGCAGTCAAACTTGATTATCCCCAAGGTTTCCAGCCACAACATTCCCAGCACTACATCAGAACCTCCAAGATCTAGGGGTAGAAAATCCTCCCTTAACTCAACTTCCTGGAAAGACAGTAGAACTCCTCTGCATATACCTTCTCCTTTAATAGGGTCTCCTGTACCCAAAAGCACCCCATACCCCTCTGTACTATCTACTGGCAGTTCCAATCTCCTCACTAAGGATCTGGAAATAAAGTTGTGAGTGGCTCCTGGATCGATCATCACAATCACCTCCTCACCCCCAATGATTCCTGTCAACTTCATTGTCTTTGGTGATGTGAGTCCAACCACAGAATTCATAGATAGTTCTGCAACCTCCTGTGTAACTATGTTGTCTTCAGTTCCTGCCTTTGTGTGAATTTCCTCCTCTATACATGCCTCCTCCTCTTCCTGGACCACCATTACATGAAGCTCCCTGAACCTACATCTATGTCCAGGAGAAAATTTCTCATCACATCTGTAACATAGCCCTTTCTCTCTTTTCATTTGTAACTCCGCATCAGTCAATCGTTTAAATGGAGGAAATGAGGCCTGGTTGGGTTGTCTGGATACAGAAACAGCTGCTGGAGGTAACACTGAACCTTGAGACTTTAATGAGGAACTGGAATTCACATATGTTCCTCTTCCGGATGTATTAATCACTCCACTCTTTGGCTGTTTGAGAGCAATATTGCGATCCTCCACTCTCTGGGCCATCTCCATCAGGCGGGCCAACCCATTGGGCTGTAGCAATCGCACCTCAGCCCGCACTTCTTGTTTAAGGCCGTTAATAAAGGCTCCCTCCAGCACCTCCTCTGAGACACCATGAAGCGACGACGCATGGGTCTCGAACTGTCTCCGGTATTCCCTCACGGTGCCGACCTGCCTCAGTGCCAGAAACTTCTCAAAATTCGTACCATCCTGCGTCGACCGGAACCGATCCAGCATCATCGTCTTCAACTCCTCCCAGCGACGCATCGGCCTGCGTCGATCCTCCCACTGGAACCAGGCTAGGGCTTCGCCGTCAAAGCTCACTGCCGATGCCTCTATTCGCTCCGCGTCAGTCATGCGGTTAAGGGAGAAGTACCTTTCCGCCTTAAAGATCCAACCATCGGGATCGTTACCGTCAAACAGCGGCATCTCCAGTCGCCGCTGCAATCGGCCATCTCCTCTGTAGGCTTCGCCCGTGTTGAAGCCCCCAGTCGTCGGCGGTGGCTCCGACGAACTCGCGCTCAATCCTCCCAAGTTGGTCTTCGAATTTCTGTTGGGCGAATCTGAGTTCTTTTCTGGTCTGTTCCTGAGCTCCCTCGCCATTTCGTCCAGTCTTTCCAGAACAGCCGCCATGTTCTGTTCCTGTAACTGGACCTTCGACACTCCCTCCTTGACGGCCCCCATGTCATCCTGGAACTGGGTGAGTTTTTCTTCCATTACCTCTATCCTTGCTTCACCTTTCTTGGCCATTGTAGGATCTCCCTGCTCTGATACCAAAAACTGGTATAACCTCTGCTCCTTCTCAAACCGCACACTACTCACACACAACTTAAAACACTGAATCAGAGTATGAAGCTAGATTAAGATAGAAGTTTTCTGGAAATTCTTCAATTCATTAGATTGAATTCCGGATACAAGAGAAGGTGGCAGACTCTTCGAGAGGTCTGCCAGCTCTCCCAAGATATTTGCTACACAATTCCTAACTGATTTTTCTCTCCCTTCTCTCCCCTATATTTTCTCTAACTAACTTCACTTTTCCCTAAGCAATAACCAACTCTCAACAGTCCCATACCCGTGGCCCCATCACTGCTGACTCACTCAATTCCCTCCTCTACCCTTTGCTTATTCACTGCTAACTCACTCAATTCCCTCCTCTACCCTTCTGCTTATTTGACTTGTTACGCCTAGAATAAGTAAACTTGATTGGGGGCCTATCATATCTAAGTAGGAGTTTTTCCTCTTGCTTCTATATTGATCATCTTCTGCTGATATAATCTACATGGAGCTTCTAGAACACAACTATTCAGCATTTGTTAAAATTTTAGGAATATCAGAGACCAGTTTTTTACTATAGCAAGAGTAATCAAATAACTGCAACTGCCCCAACATAATTCACCCAGTTTTTGCCCTCAGAGTTAAGTTAAATGAGCATTTAGTATGAGATAAATATTTTACACGCCTCATTTTTCGTTTTTTTGTCCTGTAATGCAGTTTTCAGCTTTATGGATTAATTACATTGAAACTTAACCTGGTTCATGCTAATATTTATGGTACATCCTCTTTGGAGTGGCACAACACAATTTTTTACCATTAAAATCTTGAAACCTAAAGCTGCTAATAATTAGACAGAGGCTTGTTTATTGTGAAATAAGTTTGTAGAGAACATATATGCTTGATTGTTTGTAACAAGGTTTGTGACATCAACACGTATGAGAATTGTGTAGAGTACCAATATACATCCCAAAATCATACATCTCAAATGGCATGCGTAAGTTTAAGATTACCTCATCATTCATTACATTATCAAACCATCCACTTGGCAATCATTAATCAAATACACATCAGGATACAAATTTTAGGATTGAATTTGAAATGATTATCATTATTGAAGTGTATATGATGTTTCATTTTATTGGCACTTCATTTGACGGCATCTTCATCCTGAGGTTATTTCCTGGACTGTTATGAACTATCATGGTATGTTCACATTTGAAACTTTTCATAAATTATGTCTGAAATAGTCATTTTCTTTCTCCAAAAGTTAGGCAAGTAGTGCAGTAAAAGCTGAGTTTTTTTCTTCTTGATATCAGATTGGGCTGAAGGGTGAATTCCAGAGGATATACAGCATAGAAGAAAACGAAAAGGCAGAATGGACTGATTTGACACTTGATGCTATTCCATCCACCTTTACCTGGTACAAGGTAAATCAGCAATAAATATGATGACCATGTATGGATTGCTGGTGAGATTTTGTGAATGCTAAATGCATTAGCAGAAGATAGATATGCTGGTCATAATTTGTTATCTATAACTCCTGGAAAATCATAATCTTTTTCATGTTCTTCAAGACCATAATGTCTGCATTAATTGAATGATTGGTTAGCCTCTATAACTTCAACATGTCATTGTTCTTAAAAGCCAAATGGAGCGTAACATTAACTTGAAGTAGTGGTGTTTTGGTTCTTATAGTTGAACTAGTGTTTTTGTTGTAATAACCTGTGCAAAATGTCAGATCTCATCTCATGATCCTAAAATGGCATTATGCAAGAGGCTGCTCGTATATTTTTTGTTTGTAGTTATGGGAACAATAATAAAATATCACTTGTTTGAGTGATTTAAAAAAATAAATAAAGAGGGGTCTAGGTTTCCCACTGTAAAGAATTCTGCATCTAATGGCTGGCTATAAATATCTCCATGCAGCCTAAAGTTACTTTAGTTTAACACTTTTTTCCTTAATTGCGAAGATTTATCTTAATTTTAAGGCATTCTAAATTATTTTCAGAATGACCTTAATTTGTAATCTATTGGGTGATTTTTATGTATTTAGTTTTTGTTGAGGGAGGGGCTGGTTTTTATTGGGGTCTTAAGTAACCTTTTTTTCTTTTGTCTTTGTATAGGGTGGTTACTCTTCCTAGGTGTTTAGCTTTCACAGCAGTTGGCTAATCCCCTTTGTAATTATTTCTTTTATGATTTTATCCGGTTTTTACTGTTTCGTTTAAATAAATATAATAAATTAAAAAAAATAAAAATCATTGTTCTTTGCTACAGAAATGCTGATGATAATCTTCTACTCTGATTTTATAACACATTTCCTTTTGGGTGGAAATGTATTATGTGATCTCTTCTACTATACAATCTTTTTCATTGATTATTTTGCAAGTAAATTCAATGCCTGCTTCCGTGTGGACTCTGCTCAATCATATCATTTCATAACTATATATTTAAAACAAAATTTATTCACATATACTCCAATTTTCCCAATTCATGCAGGCATATTTTGATGCTCCTGATGGGACAGAACCAGTTTCTCTTGATCTGGGAAGCATGGGCAAGGGCCAGGCTTGGGTCAATGGCCAACATATAGGAAGATATTGGACCCGGGTTGGCCCAACAGGTGGATGTCAAACATGTGATTATCGTGGGGCCTACCATTCTGATAAGTGTGCTACGAACTGTGGGAAGCCTACTCAAACATGGTACAACTCCAACCTAAAATATTCAACTAAAGCAGAAAGTAGCTGAAACTGAGAAACATTGAGTAATAAGGATGGACACATAATGTCAGCTTTCATTGAGTAATAAGGATGGGCACATAATGTCTGCTTTCCTTTCAAATTTTAAATTGAACAGTTACATGGACTAGCCTAATATAGCCTTAATTGTTCAATTTCCAGGTACCATGTTCCACGGTCATGGTTGCAGGCATCAAATAATCTACTTGTTATCTTTGAGGAAACCGGAGGTAACCCATTTGAGATTTCAGTCAAGTTACGTGCAGCTCGAGTTGTCTGTGCACAAGTGTCAGAATCCCACTATCCACCTGTCTCGAAGTGGTCCCAGTCATATGTTCTTGATGGCAAAACATCAATGAATGAAATGACACCAGAAATGCATTTGCAATGTGAAGATGGGTATGTAATCTCATCGATAGAATTTGCTAGCTATGGTACTCCTAAAGGTAGCTGCCAGAAATTTTCGAGAGGCAACTGCCATGCAAGCAAGGCATTGTCTGTGGTGTCCAAGGTAAATGTCTTATTGCATTTTATATAACTATTTATCGGGGAAAAGCATGTGGTTGTTACTGTGTGAAAATGGACGCATCATAGACGCTTCATGTTTAAGGGATAGGATTGTGACTCTGTGGAAATGCTTTTAACTTGGAAGTTTCTTGCCTCGTAATAAATGTCTGGAGGCAGCTGAAAAGCAGTTTCATCAGATTTTACTTGGAGCTTGTAGTATATTTCCAGTTTTGGGAGATATAAAATTATATGAATCTCTTGAAATAGAAGTTTATCCTTTGCCTTGAGTAGATCTGAGTGTGTAAAGTTAGGGCCTGACTCTTCTAGGATCATTGCAATTCTGCTAACAACCTTCAATAATGACATTAATAGTGTTTCTATTCACTGTTTGGGACTTATCAGCCATTTACCTTTTGATAAACAGTGTTGGCATTGCCTCTGGCTTATGTTAATATCCAGGGAAAGCTCCGAGTCGGTGATTATGTCTATGTGTCTCATTCTCATTGTATCAAGTACATTTTTACAGCAACTAAATACTAATTCAATCTTTCTAGGCTCTCAGTTTATTCGTTCCTTCACTTGCAGGCATGCCAAGGAAAAAACAGCTGTGTTGTTGGTATTTCAAATGCTGTATTTGGAGGTGATCCATGCAAGGGCATTGTTAAGACATTAGCTGTTGAGGCAAGATGCAGCCCCTCATCAAATTCTGGCTTTGCTCAGCTTTAAAATGACAGCAAACTGGCAAAATATACATGTAGATAATTTTCTACTACACTGCATTGTAAGCTGACTTCTATCGGAGCTTGTTGATATTCTGACTAACAGGTTGCAATGCAATTCCTGTTGTATAATTTGTACATTCTGTAACCCCTTCAATTGTATGCTATCATTCATGTCAACCTATTTCTGAAACGGGAAACTGAAATAATTCCGTGGCTTTTCTTGTGTAGTTATTCAATGTATTGCTTGTTTATAATAAACTGTGCCAGTTTAATTTTATAAGGTCTAACATTTATGCATTATTCAAATCAGCAAGTAAGATTTTGCAGGCAATGTAATTTGGGTTACCTGCAGCATACTTCAATGCCCTTTCAGAGCAACAACTTGGTAGAACACAAGCCTAATAGCTTTCCGCAGCAGCAATCAGCTATCAACTTTGTGAAGATAATTCCTTGATGTTGAATTCATCCTTGAATCTGTCTATAGAGGAGATGAGTATGACTCTGAATCGAGTGCCATGACCTGCATACAGAAGGAACATCATCGGCAGTGATTCCTTGCCCACTATTTTCACCAACCAATTTATTTCAATATTCTCCTACTTCCATTTCTCCATTTCTAAATGAATAACTACACAATACAGCAACATTTCTATTACTGACCCAATTGGAAATTAAGACGCATTGAGAAGTGGAAGAGTTTATAGAACAAGTTACCAAGGTCCTACTAATAACTGATTTCATCGTAATCACAACATGCGCCCTGGGGTTTACGCTAAAAAATAATCATTTTTGACTGTTTTGAAATATACAAATTGCCCCCTACCGCCAGCCAACGAACGTTAATTTTATTCTAAACGAAAAAATTGGTTGACCATGATTTAACCATATCAGCCAGGGAATAAACAAAATTACCTTTTTCTAAACGTGACTAAATCAAATAATTAATTAAATTTTAAAAATATTAAATTATCATAAAAAATAGACAAAATATCCCATTAAAATATAATGACTCTTATGAAAAGAAAATTAAAATTTCATAACAAATTACCAACATCATCTTGCCGCACGATAGATAGCATCACCGCTGATTCGGCTCAGGAAACCCAGAAAACCACCCTAAAGCAACCTCCACCTGCAATCAGTTCACACTATCACAAACTAAAGCATCAAAATTGAAACATCCGAAACCAAAGCACACAATCACAAACAAAATCACTTAGTATTTGTTGCGTGCTTCAGAGATGGACCGTGTAAAAAGTCTATGAAGGTTATAGTGTTTTTGTTGTCTCTTACCTGTCTTGTAAAAACAAAGTCAAAGAGTCTACTTGGAGGAAGACTAACCCTCAAGCTAAGAAAGAATCCTTTAATGCAAATTGACTGATGTTTTATTTGTTATTAAACTGAGCATACCAACAAAATAGCAAGAATCTCTTAGCGAGATAATGATCACTTAAAATAAAATTAAGCAAGTCAAAAGATCCCGTAAAGACTAGGACATAGCTGATTATTCAAAAACTGAAAAATATTTGTCATTGACTAACACGTGGCACTCCTCATCCCTCGGCAACGCCCTTCTCCAACCGTAGCTGCCAATCTTGAGAGTCTCCCTTAACTATGTTCTTTGCTGCAATGGACCGAATTGGAAGGTACCCACAGGGCACAAAGATGGACATTCGGTGACTCCATTGAAGTGCAAAAGCAGAACTTTTCTGCTTTTGGTCTCAACACTCAAGATCTGGTTACCCTTGCTGGTAAGCACCAAATTTGTCCTCGTATAATTGCAAATTTCTGATCTGACTTCAATACTGGTCGACCTTTTCTCACATTTGCAAAGAAAGATGTATCCAAACTGTTGGGGCTGCCTGTGTCCAATGCAACACGCTTAGTGCCTCTCCATTTTGAGGGCGAAGTGCTCGAAGTTGAGGGAGAAATGCAGGATTTATTCTTGGGTCAGAACCATTTCCAGTTGTTGTGAAATTGTAGAGTCTATAACTGAAGAGTAGGCAAGCATAAGTTCAAATCAATAACAAATTTACAAGTGCATGTTGAAATGTCACAGTCGTCAATCCATTCACACATATTGATATTGTTAATTATTGACTTACGCGAGGAATTGGTTTTTCTTAAATATTATATTTTTTTTTAGTAATCGGTGTATCTCAGAGTATTCAAGGAGAGTTTTAAGTCTAAAAAGGAGAAAAAATATTAATTTATTTAACTCGAAAATAAAATATATATTGACCAACCATCTCAATAATTATTAAATAAAAATATTGAGAAGGAAATATAGAAGGTTAGAAAGTGACCATATGTTAATTTACAAAATGAGATGGACAGTGTTTGAAGTAAGTTGTAGCCTCGTAGGTGGCTAGGATACGAATTTGACGTATAGCTGTAAGTACTCATGCCCCTTATCATGTATCATCATATGGTCACGAGTGATAACCACCGTCAGATTCATATGAACATTTTTCAATTAATATACATGGCTGATTAACCTCCACCGAACCCCGAAACCCTTGGAAAAACACTCTACAATTCTTCCCTTCCTCTTCGGTTTTCGGAGTTGGCTCTTCCAAAGTCTCCTTGTAATTCATTTAAAAAAAGGGTTAAAAGCAGATGTAAAATAGTTTAATTCTTTATTCATCTTATCAAAATTTAAATGTAAAATTGAAATCCAACTTACGATACAAAAATTAACAATCGTACAACTTTCACTTAATTCAAGATATAACTTACTAAATCATCAAATTGATTTTGTAACATAAGAAATTATTATTCGCTAAAAGTCTTTTCCTTAAAAAATAAAAGTACGCTAGGCAATTTCTTTTTCGGGGGCTGAATGAAGTAGAATTAATTACCTTAACAATGGCAGTATCCACACACTAAATCAAACTTGTCTAGTTGCTTCTATTAAAAGGTATCAATCAATGCTCCCTCCCGCTTTAGGTGTATGGTAAAGGAATAAAATTATTTATACATCCAAAGTGATGTGCATTGGACTAGCACTAGCTATATATCTGTGTGCCATTATTGTATATTCATGTATTATTTCAAGTAGGATGGGGAGTGTTTAAATACTCTGCTACAGTAACATGTTACAGTGTCCCGTATTATATATACTACAGTGATGTGTGGAATTACATTTCTACACTTCTCACACTGTTTTGATTACAACTTTCGGTACACTGAATGGATTCATAAATCGTAAATTTCTCTAAAAAGTAGATTTTGAGAGCTTTTATTAATCGAGAATATATAAACGGGGAAATACTTTTATAACCGCCTTAGCAATGTCAACTCAAAAACTTAATTTCTCCGGTCTTGGCAATCGCCAACTAAAGATTTAAAAATAGACTCAAAGGTTACTTCCTATGCCTTTTGATTGGATAATTTTAATAATTTTGTAATTTAAAGAGACATTACTCTCGGGATTATTAAATAGCAGCTAAGATGATAACTCGAAGGATTAGCTGAATATTCGTGGTTGGTATATACGGGCCAGGCCATGCATGCTGTCGGAGTACTTAGAAGACAAACTCTTCTTTTGATTGATTGATTGATTGATATATATATCTATATATTAATGGAATGTCATGGGACGTGACCTGCTATAGGGAGTTAGAGGGTCAAATCTTCTATTGACTGAGAAAATTAAATTAATATATCTAATATAAATATTAACTGTTGTAGAATATGCATAATGCACTGCAAAGTACAGTAACGTATGGCCAACAACTTTATTTCTCCTAATTAATGCTTGCTGTAATCTTCTTTGGACCCTATGCCATCATTCAACATGACATAGAACTATGTTACCCATTAAGCCGCTTTGAGCTTCAAAAAATCAACTAAAAATAACACCAATACACGAACTTCCATTCTATTGGAAAATTCGTAAATCCATACATGTAACATGGTAGTCAGACCATGCACGGAAAAATATTAATAAATAATAACCATAAATTAATGTCCAAATTTAATACTTAATCTTAACTTAACATAATACTCAGATTAAGGTCCTTGTTGAGTAAGTTACAGTTTCAAAATAAGAACATGAATATATCATTAATAACTGCAATATCCATTAATTTGTTTATATATAGGAGAATCAAACAATTCTGCAAACATGACCAAAGTTCTATAGCCAATTCCAAGCTTGAAATTAATAGAATTTACCCTCGCGGCAGGTTCGCCTGGGGCACAACTTTTCCAGGGCACGAGATGGAAGGATAAGCTGGAGTTGTGGTGCATGTCAAGGGTAGTGGCAAAGGGCCAGTTGGAGTTGACTCCAATTCGTGATGGAGATCATCAATAATCCTGTTTGTAAGCTCTTTTCAGTAACCAATGGAAACATCAAGTATTGGATTCCAAAATTCAAATAACTTTAATTTCCTCTGATTCATGTCTTCTGATCTTAACATTCAACGTACCACCCTATTCTAGTTGGTTCAATCATGTAATGAAAAAAGTTTACAATACTAATTCAATACGTTTTAGTTAATCAAGTGTAAGTGTGTGTCTGTGTATACTATTAAAACTGAAAAGAAATAACTATTTTATATATCTAAATGAAAATGTAACGGGTAAAATTAAAAATTTAATTGTTTTAAATTTTTTATTTGAAAATATAAATCACAATTACATTAAAAAATTTATTTGTTGTTATGGCCATAATAATATTGGGCCTAATTGTCTCTAACACAGTAAGCCCATTACTGTGGTCCATTATCTGGGCCCATTATCTGGGTCCCACAATGACCCAGCCCAGCTCAATTATTTATGATACGGTAAGCCCATTACCGTATCTCACTATCTGGGCCCATTACAGTAAGCCCATTACTGTATCCCATTATCTGGGCCCATTACAGTAAGCCCATTACTGTATCCCATTAGCTGGGCCTATTACAGTAAGCCCATTACTGTATCCTACTATCCGGGCCCATACGGTAAGCCCATTACCGTATCCCATTACATGGGCCCATTACAGTAAGCCCATTACTGTAGCCCATCGTCTGGGCCTATTATCTGGGTTCCACAATGGCCCATTCCGACTCCTATATAAACTCTCCGGAACGTTGCTCAAGGTAAGTTGACAAATGCACATTTTTCTGAACTTATTATCTCTCTACAATTCCTCTATTTTTGAGAGCTTCTCTCTCTAGGAATTTCTCTCAGAAAATTCCGGAGTGCCGGATACTGACTTGAGCGTCGGAGGGTCACCGCCGGCACCACCGCCGGAACCCCTGACCGTTTTTCTGTGCTCGCAGGACCGGACCCGTCGCACGACCCGAGCTCCGACCCGCTCCCCCGGCCGTCCGGAAACCGTGCATCAACAGTTGGCGCCGTCTGTGGGGAGACGACAATTCAAGCCTCTTTAATTGTTGCTCCCATCCAAACTTATTCAAACACATCATGAATCACGAATCCCAACACTCAGCCTTCCTAGAGGTTGACAAAGAAATCGAGGCCATAAGCTACAACATGGCTTTCAAAGAGAAGGCGCATAAGCTCTGGATGACTCGTGGAGAGCCTTCCGAGGGGATGGAAAGTTTGGATCCACGAGATCAAGAGAAAAGGGAAGTTGTAGCTCCAATAGAAGGGATGGATGACGTCCCTATTTGCTTGCATGATCCGGAGAAGATGGTAAAGGTAGGTGAAAACCTTCCTCCACCAATCAAGGATAGGTTGATTGGCTTCCTGCGGGAGTACAGCGACGTTTTTGCATGGTCTCACGAAGACATGCCTGGTATAGACCCAAATATAGCTGTCCACCATCTTAATGTCAATCCTGGAGCTCAACCCGTCCGACAAAGGAGGAGGCACCAAGCTCCAGAGCGTTCAGAGGCGATTGCCTTGGAAGTGAGCAAACTCTTGACAAGTGGAATCATTCGGGAGGTAAACTACCCCGAACGGCTCTCTAATGTTGTGTTGGTGAAAAAAGCCAATGGAAAATGGCGTGTCTGCATCGACTTCAAGGACTTGAACAAGCACTGTCCAAAAGACAGCTTTCCGCTGCCCAGGATAGATCAATTAGTTGATGCCACTGCTGGCCACCAGCTGTTAAGCTTCATGGATGCTTATTCTGGTTATAACCAGATTCCCATGTATTCGAAGGATGAAGAAAAAACAGCCTTCATCACTGACAGAGGGTTATACTGCTACCGGATGATGCCGTTCGGATTAAAAAATGCTGGAGCAACTTATCAACGGTTGGTGAACTCCATGTTTGCTCCTCTCCTAGGAAAGACAATGGAAGTTTATGTGGATGATATGCTCACCAAGAGCATGGACGCTAGATCCCACGTAGACGACCTCCGAACAACTTTTGACATCCTCCGGAAGCATGATATGAAGCTGAACCCCACCAAATGTGCTTTCGGAGTATCCTCTGGGAAGTTCTTGGGATTCATTGTCACCCAAAGGGGGATAGAGGCCAATCCTGAAAAAATCCAAGCACTTATGCGGTTGGAGTCTCCCAAAACTCCAAAGGATATACAAGTCCTCACTGGACGACTGGCCGCCTTGAATCGCTTTATATCTAGGGCGACTGACAAATGTCACCCTTTCTTCAAAGCGTTGAGGAAGTGCAATCAGTTTGAATGGACAAGCGAGTGTGAGAATGCATTCCTACAGCTGAAAAAGTACTTAGGTTCTCCTCCTCTCCTCTCTAAGCCAGTTTTGGGGGAACCACTTTTTCTGTATCTAGCTGTCTCAGCATGCGCAGTAAGTGCAGCTCTTGTCCGTGAGGATCATGGAATTCAGAGGCCAGTCTATTATGTGAGTAAGGCCTTGACTGAAGTTGAAGGTAGATACCCTCCTATGGAGAAGCTGGCTCTCGCCCTAGTTGTTGCAGCGCGAAAGCTTCGCCCGTATTTTCAAGCGCATACTGTCATGGTCCCAACTGACCACCCTTTAAGACAGATACTCTATCGTCCAGAGCTTTTTGGAAGACTTGTCAAGTGGTCCATTGAGTTGGGAGAATTTGACATACATTATGTTGCACGACCATCAATCAAAGGGCAGGTAATCGCTGATTTCATTGCTGAGTTTTCAAGCGGTATAGACAAGGAGGGTGAAGAAACCGGTACAGAGTCACATGATCGACCAATGCCCGTGGGAATTGACCCACAGAAGGCATGGATCTTATTCGTAGATGGGTCATCCAATAAGGTCGGCAGTGGAGCTGGCTTGATCCTGTCAACCCCGGATGGAGTAGAGGTAGCTGTGGCACTACGTTTCAATTTTAAAGCCACGAATAATGTCGCAGAGTATGAAGCTCTCCTTGGAGGACTTAAGCTGGCAATTGCCTTGGGGGTAGGAGAGATCGCCATCCACAGCGATTCCCAACTTGTGGTTAACCAAATCCGTGGAGACTATCAGGCAAAGGGCTCTACCATGATAGCTTACTTAGGTAGAGTGAACTCCCTCCTGCGCGGTTTTAAAGGGTTTGAGATCGTAAGAGTTACGAGGGTGGAGAATTCAAAGGCTGACAGTTTAGCCAGAATTGCTTCAGGAATAGACCCCCTCCTACCGACCGCCTGTCATATGGTCGTCCTGGAATCTCCAAGCATATCACAACATGAGCTTCCGCCAGAGAAGACAATGACCATTGACGGTAACTCCATGCTGGATGGACCCTATCATAAAGTTCTTAGAAACAGGAGAACTTCCAGCTAACCGCAATGAATCAATTAAGGTCAGAGGGAGAGCGTCAAGGTACACCATGGTCAATGGTGTTCTTTACAAAAGAGGGTTTAGCCTTCCTCTTTTGAAATGTCTTCGCCCAGAAGAAGCTGATTATGTCCTGAGAGAAATCCACGAGGGTATATGTGGTAATCATTCTGGTGGTCGATCTCTAGCTCATAAGTGTATCAGGCAAGGATACTATTGGCCAACCATGAAGAAGGATGCTAAGACATTCTCCACTAAGTGCCACAAATGCCAGAAATTTGCTAACATACCAAGGAAAGCTCCTGAGAACTTGACTCCAATGACAGCCCCATGGCCGTTCGCCCAGTGGGGGCTAGACCTTATTGGACCTCTTCCAATGGGTAAAGGTCAAGTCAAGTATGCAGTTGTGGCAATTGATTACTTCACTAAGTGGGTAGAAGCTGAGCCCCTCGCATCGATTACTGAAAGGAAGACCACGGACTTCGTACGGAAGTCAATTGTCTATAGGTTTGGTATCCCTCATACCATCATTACGGACAATGGCAAACAATTCGATAACTCCAACTTCAGGAACTTCTGCAAGGAGCTGAACATCTCTTTGTGCTTCTCCTCCCCAGCTCATCCTCAAGCAAACGGTCAGGTGGAGGCTGTTAACAAAACCATTAAACACCTCCTCAAGACCAAATTAGACGCAAGGAAGGGTGCATGGCCAGAAGAGCTTCCACAAGTGCTTTGGGCATACCGAACTACTGTCCATACAGCAACAGAAGCAACCCCATACTCTTTGGCGTTTGGATCGGAAGCAGTCTTACCAATTGAGATTGGCCTTCCGTCACCTCGTACTGAGGGATATGACGAGGAACTTAATCATAGAGGCCTTCAACTCAACCTAGATCTCCTTGAGGAGGAAAGGGATCTCGCTAGTGTCAAGGTTGCTGCTTACCAAGAGAGGGTTGCTCGATATTTCAACTCCAAGGTTAAGCGCCGGTCTTTCCAAGTGGGAGACTTGGTCTTGAGGCAAATACTGCAAAGTACCCGAGATCCCACTGATGGAGCACTAGGGCCCAACTGGGAGGGTCCGTATCAAGTCAAGGCAATCATCTGACCAGGCACCTACAGACTGATCACCATGGATGGAAGGTTGCTCTGTCATCCATGGAATATTGAGCACTTGAAGAAGTACTTCCCGTAATCTCTCTATATATGCAGTAACTCCGCCCAGGAGCTTATGCATGTGTAACAACTCCCATAGGAAGACCAATAAAGAGATTATCAATAAAGTGCTCAGATTATTCAGAATTCTTGTGACTGCACCTCCTTAAAGCACATTTATGATCAAATTGCAAATCCGCCCCAAGATTGTATGCTGGAAACACTCACACTAGCTACTCCGTTCGGTAAGTGTTTTCCCTTGTGTCACTCTCTACCCCTGTAGAGTTCTACCTGGAGACTTCCCCCTGGAGTGTCCACTGATTTCCAGCCCACCATCGTGGTACATGTACATATAGCCAACCAACAACCCAGGTTACTAGGTTCCGTGTAGTTGACATCCCCAACTACTATGCTAGGTGGCACGCTCCTACACTGCCACATAATCCTCCACTCCCCCATAAGTGGAGATCATGGCATGGAAGTAACCACCTCGAGTAACTTCCATCTTCCCTCATGAGCATAACTACCCATGAGTGGGATCATGGCATGGAATATGGGAGTTAACCTCCCATTGCCATTCCTATTCTCAAAGACATGGTTGAGCCCTCTCAACCACTAAGTTAGTGGGGAAGTTACATTTCCTACACCTTAGGAAATAACTTTCACCCCACTACTTCCTTATTTTTAGGAATCACAATCCTCTTGGATATGTGCCATGTTTTAAAGCTCACTAACACGCTCATATGCGTCATAAACCGCTGTTGCGCGCCCAGCGCCTTGCATGCTTTCCTCCTGCGCGCCCAGCGCCTAGCATGCTTTCCTCCTGCGCGCCCAGCGCCTTGCATGCTTCCTCTTGCGCGCCCAGCGCCTTGCATGCTTTCCTCCTGCGCGCCCAGCACCTAGCATGCTTTCCTCCTGCGCGCCCAGCGCCTAGCATGCCTCCCCCTGCGCGCCCAGCGCCTTGAATGCCTTCCCCCTGCGTGCCATACTACGCTCGCTACCAATTCATGCGTATTATTTTGTTGCACTACACATCCCCCTGTGTCAGCATTTACATTACCTTGCGCTTTCCCTCGCGCATCAATGCCTCAATCACGCCACGCAGCGTCTCCACGCCTTGCTTAAGCACTCACCCATGTGCTTCTCATGGGCATGCACCCTTGCAGCCCCCTTCAAGCCATGGCGTAGCACAAGGCATGTTATGCCAGCCATGTGCGAGGTTCAAAGGTGTAACAGTCAGCCTCCCACCACTTTTCAAACCTCTAGTTCAATATCTGAGGTAGAAAAAAAATGCTGGGGGATGGTATCGAAAGTCCGCGGAAGCACACCCGCGGAGGAAAAAATTATTCAAGACTGAAAATTCGCGGAAGCACGCCCGCGGATAAAAAAAAAATAATAATAAAAAAAATAAAAAAAAATTTTCAAGTCTGAAAATCCGCAGAAGCACGCCCGCGGAAGCACGTCCGCGAAAGCACGCCCGCGGATGAAAAGATTATTCAAGTCTGAAAATCCGCGGAAGCACGCCCGCGGAGGAAAAAATATTAAAACTTGAAAATCCGCGGTAGCATGCCCGCGGAGGAAAGATTATTCAAGTTTGAAAATCCGCGGAAGCATACCCGCGGAAGCACGTCCGCGGAAGCACGCCCGCGGAGAAAAAAATATTAAAACTTGAAAATCCGCGGAAGCATGCCCGCGGAGGAAAGATTATTCAAGTTTGAAAATCCGCGGAAGCATACCCGCGGAAGCACGTCCGCGGAAGCACGTCCGAAGCACGCCCGCGGATGAAAAGATTATTCAAGTCTGAAAATCCGCGGAAGCACGCCCGCGGAGGAAAAATATTAAAACTTGAAAATCCGCGGAAGCATGCCCGCGGAGGAAAGATTATTCAAGTTTGAAAATCCGCGGAAGCATACCCGCGGAAGCACGTCCGCGGAAGCACGCCCGCAGATAAAAAATTATTTAAGTTTAAAAATCTGCGGAAACACCCCCTGCGGAAAAAAAATTATTTAAGTTTGAAAATTCGCAGAAAACCCCCCGCGGAGAAAAAATTATTTAAGTTTGAAAAATTTTCAGAAACACCCCCGCGAAGGAAAAAATATTATAGTTTGAAAATTCGCGGAAACCCCCCTGCGGAGAAAAATTATTTAAGTTTGAAAATTCGCGGAAACACCCTTGCGGAGAAAAAATTTTTGAAGTTTGAAATTTCACGAAAACACCCCCGCGGAGGAAATAAAAATTGAGGTTTGAAACTTCGCGGAAACAACCCCGCGGAGGAAATAAAAATGAAGGTTTGAAATTTCGCGGAAACCCCCCGTGGAATAAAAATAGAAGTTTGGAATTTCGCGGAAACACCCCCACAAAATAAAAATAAAGTTTTGAAATTTCGCAGAAACACCCCCACGAAATTAAAAAATTGAAAGTTTGATAAATTTGCACAAACGCCCCTGCAACTAATATATATAAAACTTTAAAATTTTGCGGGGAGACCCCTGCAGAATCACGTAACCCGCATGCATGGGTTACGTGATTTCCGTTTGGCCTTCGGCCACGCCGCCCGCGACTCTCCCCTCGCCGGTTGCCTGCCTCACCCCCTCGCCGGTCGCCGGCCTCTCTCCCTCGACGGTCGCCGGCCTCTCCCTCTCACTCGGTCCACCTTCCTCTCCCTCTCGCCCAACACTTGGTCCGCCTCGCGCTGCACCCAACGTCCGGCGTGCCCAGGCAGCGCGCCCAGACAGCGCGCCCAGGCAGCTCGCCCAGGTAGCGCGCCCAGGCAGCGCGCCCAGCGCGCCCAGGCAATGCGCCTGGCATGCTTCTCCCTTGCCTTGCGTGCGTGCAGCTCCCCTCGCACTTGCCCGCACGCCCCTCGCCCATTGCGAGCTCGCCTGCTGCTTCCTTGCGCCCTTGCAAGGCTCTTCGCTGCTCGCCCATCGCGAGCTCGCCTTTCACTTTCCTGCATGCTTGGCCTTCGCTCGCACGCAGCTAGCCCCGCGCGGGCTCTCCCTTCGCATGCGCACGCAGCTCGCCCCGCGCAGGCTCTCCAATCGCGTACATCTCGCCCTTGCGAGCTCTCCCCTTGCCCTTGGGAGCTTGCCTCTCGCCCCTGCGGGCTCAATGGCACAAAGCCATGAATTCTAGCCCCTCATCACTAGCCCAGTAGCTCGTCTTCTCACCTCCCTCATGATTCACTCACGTTTTCATACACCCCGAGCTATAGGCAGTATAAGGTTTCTCCATTTTCAGGTTTGGTGAGTCTGAATGCTATAGTTTCAACTTTCTTCACTTTTGTTTAAAACTTTTACTGACTTTGCATTCAATACGGATGCTGCCTACTTGCTTTGCATGTGTTCATGCGCATGGCATTATATTCCCATCATGTTCACTACACTTTGCATTCAACATCACTTCAATACTACATGCAATTTAGCATGTGAATTGCTATTATGCTTTGCATATTCCAGTTAAGATTTCGTTCCTTTTATGAATTCAGGATAGTCTCTCTAGGTTTTGTAGCCGATACTAAGCCTTCCAGAACAATATAGTTTGTTTAATGAAATTGTCTTATGCTTGTATGCCTAACGCCATCATCATCCAGCATGCGGAACCATGCACTTATTATATATTTTAGCTTTTGTTTTCATGATCATTTGCTTTACGGGAAGTATATTTGTATGATGTTTGTCATCCACTTCTAGCATGCGGGACCATATACTTATTATATCTTTTGAACTTTTATTTTCATGCCATTTGCTTTACGGGACACAATCTTTATGTCTCCTTATGTTATACTCTCCTTTATGGAATAATATATGACTACATGCTTCATGCTACATCATGTTTGATATATTTTTAAACTTGTATAAATATATTCCTAATGCATTTAATCTATAGTCCATAATAGTTGAATAGTCCCTACGTTGACCCGTTAGTCGACTTGGGCATGGGGGGACTACTGTTATGGCCATAATAATATTGGGCCTAATTGTCTCTAACACAGTAAGCCCATTACTGTGGTCCATTATCTGGGCCCATTATCTGGGTCCCACAATGACCCAGCCCAGCTCAATTATTTATGATACGGTAAGCCCATTACCGTATCCCACTATCTGGGCCCATTACAGTAAGCCCATTACTGTATCCCATTATCTGGGCCCATTACAGTAAGGCCATTACTGTATCCCATTAGCTGGGCCTATTACAGTAAGCCCATTACTGTATCCTACTATCCGGGCCCATACGGTAAGCCCATTACCGTATCCCATTACAGTAAGCCCATTTACTGTAGCCCATTATTTGGGCCCATGAATAATTTAATAGCTCCTACGTCGACCCGTTATTCGACTTGGGTCTGGGGGGACTACTGTTATGGCCATAATAATATTGGGCCTAATTGTCTCTAACACAGTAAGCCCATTACTGTGGTCCATTATCTGGGCCCATTATCTGGGTCCCACAATGACCCAGCCCAGCTCAATTATTTATGATACGGTAAGCCCATTACCGTATCTCACTATCTGGGCCCATTACAGTAAGCCCATTACTGTATCCCATTATCTGGGCCCATTACAGTAAGCCCATTACTGTATCCCATTAGCTGGGTCTATTACAGTAAGCCCATTACTGTATCCTACTATCCGGGCCCATACGGTAAGCGCCATTACCGTATCCCATTACATGGGCCCATTACAGTAAGCCCATTACTGTAGCCCATCGTCTGGGCCTATTATCTGGGTTCCACAATGGCCCATTCCGACTCCTATATAAACCCTCCGGAACGTAGCTCAAGGTAAGTTGACGAATGCACATTTTTCTGAACTTATTATCTCTCTACAATTCCTCTATTTTTGAGAGCTTCTCTCTCTAGGAATTTCTCTCAGAAAATTCCGGAGTGCCGGATACTGACTTGAGCGTCGGAGGGTCACCGCCGGCACCACCGCCGGAACCCCTGACCGTTTTTCTGTGCTCGCAGGACCGGACCCGTCGCACGACCCGAGCTCCGACCCGCTCCCCCGGCCATCCGGAAACCGTGCATCAACATTTGTTAATTTAATTAATTATTAGTTAAGAAAGGGCTAGGCTATTTACATCTATCAAAATGTTCTGAATACCCGATAAATTATTAAAAATAGATAATTAATTTGTTTACCTTTCCCACCTTCTTCTAGCCTCAATAAGGAAGTTTGGCTGCTCAATGGAGGCTAGGAGAAGGTAACGTGACAGAGAGCATGAGGGGAAGCTTGAAGAAAGATGAATATAAATCTAGTCATGGGGGAGAGACAAAGGGCAGCTAGTTCCAAATGGAAACACAACATCTACTACAAATCTTAATTATCAGTTCATAGTACTTTCCAAGCAAAGCACCAGGGAGTCTTCTTAACTAAATTTCTCTACTCCATTACTCACCTTTTGAAATTTTAGCCTTTGTTTCAATCTCAATTTCAGTTATTTACTCAGCTTAAATCTTTTTCCGGTACCTGACTTTGGCATTAGAGTGCCTACGTAGGTACCCACCCCCTTCGGAGAATAAGGTCCCCTGGAACTGTTACCATCAACTTCACCATTCAAGGCTCACCATCACCAGCCCAACACTAAGGTACAAAATTCTACTCCTTCAACTGGCACCGTCTATGGGAAAATGGAAACAAAAAGTTGCTAAACAATTAGTTAACGAATGGTGGTGCCACCCAAAAAAGGGGTCCAAATAGGGAGGAAACAATGCCCTTGAGTCCCCATTGGGAGCAACCATAGATGATGGAGGTGTGTCCCAGCCAAGGAGGAACCAAATAAGAAGTGACCTAGCAATGGCTGTGTTGATGAAATAGTTAGAGGAAGCTAGGAAAGAAAACCAAGAGCTCTGTTTGAAAATTAAAGGAAGAAAAAAACAGTGGGGAAACGAAGGGGAAGAGGCAATAGAAAGTGCAACTAAAAACACAAAAACCCCTCCTACCCCAAGCCAAGAAGGAGAGAGAGATGGAAGTAACCCTAAACAAAATCCCAACCCAAACAGAAAAAACCCCCAAGACCTAGATCCAAAGATGCTAGACATGGTAATGGCAGAAGTAAACCATATGGTGGATAAGAGGATGGAAAACCTAACCATAGCTAACCTCCTTAGCTTAATAGCACTCACTGCCAAGAAAATAAGCCAAACACCTTTCTCTGACCACATAAACAGTGTTTTAAAATCAGAGAATTCTACCATGCCAAGCCTGAAATTGTTTGATAGGAGAGGGGACCTAGAAGAGCATCTGTTCCATTATTGCCAGAAGATAACCCTAGAGACCTCTGATGATGCTTTACTCTGTGAGGGTTTTCCTGCAACTTTGAGTGGGATAACACATCCAAAAATAGGATTATCTCCCAAGCATATGAGTGTCGAAGTATTAAACCTGATGAGACCGGGGTCGATCCACAAGAAGATTTAGCTATACAAACTATAAGGTAAGCAAATATGATATGAATGATTTAAATGAATAACAAGATAATATCAACAAATAAAAGTTAAGATGGTAGACGGTACTACCGACCATTCGAATGTAAAGTAAAACTAAAAGGGGGTAAGACTATCCATAGAAATAGGTGGTAAAACCTACCATAGCAAATAAAAGAACAAGTTCATAATAAATGAGATTAAATGAAATACACAAGTAAAAGAAACTAACATAATACAAATGAAAGCTAAAGTCAAGGGATCCGCCCTTGATATTTCAAATAAGGATAAGCAATCTGATTATAACTCAATTGGAATCCACACATCAAGGAGGTTCCAATTGAAAGGTATGTCATTTAAGCCGAATTTTAGTTATATGAATTATATTTGTTTCATTACCAATATTTATACCACTTCTTGTAAATGGGTTCAAGCATCCAATGTGCCAATCATCATATGTCTACAACAAATCAAGGTTCCTAACTAGATTCATATCAGTAAGGAAGAACCATACGATATCTAGAAAAGATCCAAGCATTTGATGTGCCAAGGATTAT
The DNA here is from genome assembly GCA_013180625.2 of Boswellia sacra. Taxonomy (NCBI): domain Eukaryota; kingdom Viridiplantae; phylum Streptophyta; class Magnoliopsida; order Sapindales; family Burseraceae; genus Boswellia; species Boswellia sacra. The sequence goes on from SNVD02006553.1 coordinate 142,767, forward strand.
CTACAATGGATCAAGACCTCCACTTTACGAGTGGTATCAAGATTGATTAAGAAAATAAATATAAAATATATAAAATAAACGACATAAGATTATGATTATTAAGCACATATCAAGGGTTAGAAAATCCTTATTCTCATATAAAGGGTTTCACCCTTTCACCTTAGCAAAAGAGAATTTAGCAAAGCATTATAAAAGAAAGAAAACAAATTGCAAGAAAAAGAATATTTATTAATAACATTAAAAGAACAAACATAAGAGAGCAAACACAATAATAAGATATCCCAGCCAAAGCCAAGATGCCCTAATGGGTCACAAGGCACCTCTATTTATAGATACATTCAAGGGCAAACTTATCAAATTACAAAGGGACAATTGTCAAATATCTTGTTGACAATTGGAATCATCATGTGCACCGATTTCGGCCACCGATTTCGGCACTGAATTATTTAGAATTTTGATCATATGTCTTCGTGAAAAGTTGTAGATATTTCTCTCAGCTTTCTACAACATCTTGATTCATATAATTTGGATACGTATATCAAGATATATGCTCAAAATACTAAGGCAGGGTCAGGCTGGGCCGAAACTGCAGATGCGTTCACTTCAAGCCCATTTTTGGTCAACTAAGAACCCGATTTTGATGATACTTGTGAAATACAATCTTGTAGATAATTTAATCAGCTTTCCAACAAATCAATATTTGCATCATTCCGATCTATAAATAAAAGGTTATGCCCATTTTACCAAACTTATAACAAAAACTGAAATTAAGAAAAAGCTAATTCAAAAAAATACAAAGACTACAAATATGCTTAAGTTGAGGAATTTAAAGACACTATTTAATATAGTATGATGAATTAAGCTCTCATTAAACATGCATATTTAAGTGGTCATCACACCCCCCAATCAGCTTATTGCTAGTCCCTCGTAATTAAAGCGTTATTATTTAGAAGTGATTTATAGAATTTTACATCCAAGGTAGTCATTATTATACTCTCCTTGATGTTATCCAAATAAACAAACTCTCAAGCGATATTTTTTTTTAAAATGACTCATGTACCCTTAAGTCAAGATATAAACAAACTATCTTTTTTTGCTTAGTTGACACATGACTATGGGACTTATTAGAAAGAAACCATATCGAATCTAATATTTGTTAAGGCTAACAACCTTAGGCATGGGGCATTCATTCATCATTTTATATATATATATATATATATATATATATATTGAAAGAAAGCATCTTTAACCCATGTCGCGAGCCTTAGGTTAATGACTCCCAGACCAGTTGGCCTTAGGGCATTAGGTGTTAAGACACCTCCGCGAGCTTAACGACTCGAGTTACCGATGCTTTATTTTTGCTTAGAAACTTGTGGATAGTGCAATGTTCAATCTCATTAAGCTTTCTCCTTGATCCATGTAATGAGCTTTGAGCCAAAGCTCTCAAATTAGTTGGTCTTAGGGTATTAGATGTTGAGGCACCCCTCGGGCTTAATTGCTCGAATTAAGGAGGCTACGAGACCAAACTTATCCACGATTGCCTTTCTTTTGCTTTTTTTGCTTTTTTTTGCTTTAACTTTTTTTTTTTTTACTTTCTCCTTCCTTTTTTGTTGTCCTAAACAAAACAAAAGAACTCAAATATTGCAACATTTCATTTTGCAACCCACAATTATGCATCAAAGTATGTGTGTGTGTGAAGAAAGGTTTATGAATACTTACCTAACGAGTACATGAGCACACAGTTTATTAAATGATAAGGTTGTGAGAGTTCATAGATTTGAATAATTTAAAGTGAAATGAATAAGACCTCATTGTTATAAAATTCAAAAATCAAAACTAAATAATATCAAGTTAGCTAAAATGAGTCTTCGAAAATGCAAAATCAAAACAAAATGAAAAATTGGTTAGAGTGTGTTTCAAGAGTTCAAACTAGCCCTCTTTACTCTGCCATTCATGACCTAGAATGCGTCTCAAGAGGATTTGAACTCCTTACACCGCACTCTGAATCTAATCACTAACTCGTTTTTTTTTTTTGCAAGAAAAAGAAAATTTCAGACACACTTATGTCTACTATCCTTCCCCCCAATCAAACAAAATATTGTCCTCAATGTTTAAATGTAGAGAGATAAAGTATAAGAGACATTACCTGAAGCTTCTATTATTCAAGAGAGACGACCTGAAAGACTCATAAAATAAAATGCTACAAATAAAATAAAAGACAAGAAAAATTACAAACGAAGATTCAGATCCAATTTGCACTTTTTGTTTTGTCCCTATGACCAGTCAATTTGAGTTATAGCTGGGTCAAATTTATACTCGACTGCTTGTAATTTTTAAAGTAATTCACTTGCAGAAGTGGCAGAAACAAGGATCTGTCTCACCGAATGAGGGATAAAATTTTGTTCTACAGCTGCATCAACAAAATGTATTAAAGGATCAAAGAAATTTTTAACATTCAACAAACCGATAGGTTTTTTATAGAGATTCAGTTGGGCCCAAGAGGCGATTTGAAAAATTCCTTCTAGAGTACCAAAGCCATCTGGTAAAGCAATAAAGGCATCTGAATTGATAAGCATATATGCAATGCGTTCATGCATAGAGGAGACTTGTAACCTATTCCCAACCGTTTTTCAATGATGCTTTCTACAGCCAAAGCTTTAGAAATAACACCTAAAACTTGACTGCCTCCTACGAGTGCAGTTGTTGACACACAACCTATTAACCCGAGGCTACCTCCCCCATAAAAGACATGAATCTTTCTTTCAGCTAACAGCCTACCAAGATAATTTGCTACTGCTATTAACTCATCACTTTTTTCAGGTCGAGAACCACAGAATACACATATCTTTTGGATTTGACGTTTTGAAGTTCCCTCCATGTCTATACAACTCTCTAACTATATGTGTGAAGTGAAGAATAAGAGATGTCATATTTATGGAGTGCAAAAAGGTATTATAATGATGACATCTATATAGGTAGCTCAGCTGTTTGTTGAAAAAGTTTGACAATAAGGCATAGAAGAAAAAAATGACAGAAATAAAACACCATAGATGCATGAGTCAATCGAAAGATAGAGATATTAATACAAAAATGACAACTATAAAGCATAAAAATTCAAAAATGATAGTACACATGCATATGTACAGGTAGTTGTGACTGTGGCTCACATCTTCCTCTGGTTTTATGTCCAGAAACGGCTTAACCACCTTCTATGAGTTGGGGATACGCTTCCCATCCAGTTTTCTTATAAACTGACAAATAGGATCATTTTGAGTCAGATTCCCAAAACTATAACGTTCCTGCTTGTCTTGAAATTGTGTACATAATTTCAAAATTTTACACTGCACAATTCCACAAGAATGCGTCTTAAGAGTCAATTGGATATTATCCAAAGACTTTTCACTCAGTCCATTCTTGATGAATTGTAGTTTATCCTCTCGATTATTAGACAAATATTCGAGGAGCAGCAACGCTGGTTACAAGTCCATCTTGCACATCTATTACAAACTTGTAACCTTTTCGCTCTTCGCTTCTTGGCGTAAGAGCTTTTTCCCAAACCTGGCATGTGGGAAACAAGATTATCTAAAAAATCACAAGAAAATCAAACCTTGGCTTCAATTAACCATTTTAAATAAGTAGGAACACCCTTGCGCATCAACACCCTTAGTCTTTCTGCACGAGCTTTGTAAATTTTAAGCAAATCATTTTGAGGAAGAGAGGAAAAACGTTTGTGCAAATTTGAGAGAATGGTATCCATGTGAAAAAAAAAGGAGAGAGAAGAAAAGAAAATGAATACAAGTGAGCAACAGTTTTTAGGGAATTGAAAAACCTACTTTAAAAGCCACAGAGTACCGTATCCACCGCTTGACCCAAAAAAATCAATCCTTAAAAAGGATCGACTAAAGCAATGGACTCTTCATTTTGATCAAAATTTTCAAAGACTGGTTTTAACCGTTGTCCATTAACTTTAAAAACATTACCATTCTTTAGGTTTTCAATTTCAACTACTCCATGAGAGAAAACATTTTTAACAATGAAAGGTCTGGTCCAACAAGACTGAAGCTTACCAAGAAACAAGTGCAATCTTGAATCATACAAAAGAACTTTTTGTGAAGGTTCAAAAGATTTTCTAACAATGAATTTATCATAAAAAACCTTCATTTTTTCTTTATAGATTTTAGAATTTTCATAAGCCTCATTCCCGATTTCTTCAAGTTCACTCAGTTGGAGTTTACGTAACTTGCAAGCATCATTAAAATTTGTGTTAAATGTTTCAATGGCCCAATAAGCTTTATGCTCAATTTCTACAAGCAAGTGACAAGGTTTTCCATAAACTAATCTATAAGGAGATATTCCCAATGAAGTTTTGAAAACAGTTTGGTACGCCCAAAGTGTATCATTAAGTCTTGAAGACCAATCTTTACGGATTAGGTTAACCGTTTTTTCTAAGATCTGTTTTATCTCCCTATTAGCTAATTCAACTTGTCCACTTGTTTGCGGGTGATAAGGTGTAGAAACTTTATGGGTTATTCCATATTTCTTCTTTAGAGTTTCAAATTATTTGTTACAAAAATGTGCACCCCCATCACTAATAATGGCTCGAGGAATTCCCAATCTACACAAGATATTCTCTTTGAAGAATTTGATAACTATTTTGTGATCATTGTTTAAACATAGAATTGCCTCGACCCATTTTGAAACATAGTCTACTGCAACAAAAATGTACACAAAACCAAATGAAGGTGGAAAAGGTCCCATAAAATCAATACCCCAACAGTCAAAGATTTCGACAACAAGAATGAGATTCAAAAGCATCATGTTTCGTTTTGAAATGGATCACAATTTTTGATAATTTTCACAAGTTTTGCAAAATGCATGTACATCTTTAAATAAGGTAGGCCAATAAAAAAAACTTTAATATTAAACAAGCTAAGCAGCGCTATGGAGTTTGCACCGCAGCATAGGTTTGAAGTTACAGAAAAGCGTGATTATTGACGCTGATGTGCCACAATGCAATACAAGCTAAGCAGCAACGCAATTGCAAATTTTCTCGAGGCTATTTTTTAATTTTGTTTACTAAAGCCCATTAACTTTACCTAATGGAAGCCTAGCCCATTTTATTTTTTTTAGCAACTCAACCCAATGTTTTATTTCAACCCAGCCTATCCTTTCATATTTTTGCATTTATATTAGATAGGAAATTAGAATAAATAGAGAGAAAAAAAAAATTAAGAGAGGGAGGCAGAGAAGGGGAGACGTGAGAGGGGGAAAGGAAAGACAAGAAGGGTTGTTGATTTTCTAAGGAATTTGGAGAGCCTTTGAGGTAATTTCTTTAACTTTAAACTAAAATATTATGACTTATACCCATAACTACACATTAGAGAGAAGTTATGGACATATGGGAAATTTTTTAGAGAGAGAAATTAGAGAGAGAAAGGAGATTTCTATGCTTATTTAGGCTTCAATTTCTTGTATTTTGATGGAAATTAGATACTTTCTTATTCAACTAGGAGAATTAGTATGTTATTGGTGTAATTTAGAATAAACCCATTTACCCAAATTTTTCGAATTTATATTTTTATAAATATTCCTTAAATTTGTATTAGTATAAAAAATTAGTGAAGTTCCTAGCCACTTTTAACTATTGGAAGGACCAAATGATGGATTTTCAATTTTTGTGTTAATTTACCAAGTTTCCTACAAGTGGGAATTTAGGGGTTTTTGTCTAATTATATGGTTTAGTGCTATTAAAGAGTTTTACCTCGCTTTTTCCTTAGGTGAGACTGCAGTTTCAAGTTCATATCTGAATCCGATCGAGGAAGGGGTTGCCACACAAGTTGATCCGCGAGATTGTGAATGGGAAAAATACATTTTTACAAATAATTGAACTATAAATTATAAATTTCCTATTTTTATACATGTTAGCAAAGCTTTATTACGTTTAGTAAATCTATATTCCTTTATTCTTGCATGAAGCACATTTTATAGTTTACCAAATTTTGTCTATTTGGTTTATTAGAAAGAATTGTTTAATATTTTAGAGATTTAAAAGTAAAATGAATTTCTTAAATTATCTTTAAAATAACGATACGACTCTAAGTAAAGAATTGATTTTTTTTTTTAATGTTTTACTAAGTTAGTACCCAATTCATTCAAATAATAGAATTATAGAGATCTTTGGGACCTGTTCAGGTACACATAGAGGCTTTGGGCCGTGTGATCTGGACGTTTAGCCCTTTGGGGTAGCTCTGCGCATGCGTAGGATTAGTATAGTGTATCGTGGCCTAAGCGATCCTAGCCCGGCTAGGTCATGATCAGTCAGATTAGTTTGGATTCTTAATTAGTGAAACTGTATTGATTTAGAAAATTAAAATGTGAAATGAGTTTTATGAGGTTTAGAAATTAATACATTTATCATATTGAATTTTGAATGCAAGTGGAAAAGCCTTAGAATATTTTTTTATATTAAAATTTTGATTATGTGAAAGGCATATAAATTATTTAAAGATTTGCTTCCTCGTTTTTGTATCTTTTCTAAGTTAGTAAAGCAGAATTTTAATTAATTAATTGTTATGATATATTATTTTATCTTATGTAAATTTTCATCTATTTTAATGACTCTATCCCACTCACTGAGGTTATACTCACCCTATTTCTTTTTTTTTTTTTAAAAAACCTATTTTTTTTCCAGGAGATTGCAATGTTTAGTCACAACGCCAATAGCTACTTGAGGTTGGCTATTTGATGATGCTCTGAGAGCCTTCTTTTTGATATCTTGTTTCACTTTTGTAGATGACTTTTAATCATGTGTTTTTTTTTTTTGATACTGTATGTACATCAAGGATTTTGTTTTAGTTTCCTTTAAAAACTTTTGCCTACTCATCATGCATGAGTTTTTGAGGAAACTTATATTAAAATCCTAGTTGTAAACTTTTTGAATTGTAAATTAATTATATTTGAGGCCGGAGGCCATATTTTATCTTAATGACTGTTTTGGGGATACCCTTAATTTAATAGAGGACTCAAGGTCCCAAAAAGGAAGTTAGTAGTTATGTAAATATTTTGGAAGTGTTGAGTTTTGTGTACTTGGCAGGGGGATTAGTCTAAAATGCAGGGGAAACTCTACCAAATTTTCTTAAAGTAGCATATTTTAAAAAGTTAAAGTTTCTTAACACAGTTTTAGGCACAATTCGCTCGTGTTAGCTAGGGGCGGGTCGTGCCATTTACCCTTTATATATTTATAATGTCTTTTTAGGGTAGCTGTAAGAGAGTCTTGGGGGACGACTAGAGAGGTCTAAGAGTATTTGTAAACACATAAAGTGAGTTGTTGAGTGAACTTTGATGATCTTGTAACAATTTTAACAACTTTTATCATCATAGTGAAATTTTTTATAGCGACTGAAGAATAACCTCATATTGAGGTGAATCTATATGTCCGTTATTTTACTTTCTTTGCATTGTTTATTATTATTGCTCTCAAATTTTAGATGGATTAAGGACGCTTAATTCGCAGCAAAACTTATTCAATCACTATTCTTTGACAAATTAAATATAAACCTAAGATAATTTAGTAACAAAAAAGTAAATAATGTTACTAACAAATTAATTAAATAGTTAGCAAAATTGAACGAAAATGTCAATTTTAATAAATAATAAACTTCAATTAAATTAATTATCTAACATAAATATTAAGATAATATTATTTGTATTAATTAAATAAAATAATAAATTTATTAAGACATCTTTAGATTTAAAAGAATTTTTTTTAATTTTTTTTAGATTAAGTGACTATACTAAATCATTCTTCAAGTGCCTTGACCTAGACATGTGAGTATACTAAATATCTTTTGGTATCTTGTTCCATGAATCTGGAGAGCAAAACTAACTATAAACTAAACTATTTAATTTAATTTGTCTCCATTTTATTTTGAGACTGGAAGAAGAACTAGGAGAGATAGATAACTTGAGGGGTCATTCCATGATGTTGGAAGAAAAAAATCCAGGATCAATAATGGGATGTTTGATCACCCTTGGATTAAATAATATAATCTTGACCCTGATTATATATGAGAATCAGATAACTCATTATTAAAAATGACAGTTGACTTTTACTTGTTATTCAGATTACAAATAAGATATATATAATGAAAAGATATTTAATTTTTTTTAAATTATTAAAAAAAGATTTAAAAAATAATGCAGTACTAAAATATTAAGAAAATTAATCAAATTTTTTAGATGAACCAATAAAGAAAATATTTCAATTAAGAAGTTTAAATATAAGTTTAGATTAAGTTAATGTATAATTTATTTTATTTTGAAAATTTTGAATAACATAATTTGGATTCCATTTAGGCATTTTAAATTATATTTACAATTTCATATTCTAATTTATATATTAATGTTCATACTACTTCATATTATGTTTACAACTTTTATTTCATTTTATAATTATTATGTTGTATTTTGAAAAATTATATTTGATTAATAATCTAAATTCTATTCACACATCCTAAATTTAATTTACAAATTCATATTCTTATTTATAAAAACAATGTTCATTTATTATTTTCATATTATGTTTACAAGTTTTACATCGCTTATGTTTTTATTATGCATTTTTAAAATTAAATCGAATTAAATGATCTGGATTAGATTTATGCATTCTACATTAAATTTACAATTTAATTTCATAATTCATCAGTAAATGTTCACATACTATGTTATGTTATGTTTATAACTTGTATATTGCTTTTACAATTAATTTGTTGTATTTTGAAAAGTTATATTGAATTACATAATGTGCATTATATTTATAGATTTTATATTAAATTTACAATTTCATTCTAATTTATCAATATAATGTTTATATACTATTTTTATATTATATTTACAAGTATTATTATACTTATATAGGTATTTTCTATCAATTTATAATGTGTTTGTTTCCTTCACAACAAGTTTTCCTTATTGATAATTTCTTTTTCGTTTATATTATTCAGCTTTCTACTTTGCCTATTCACTGTTGATGTATTTGCAAATGAGATCACAAATTGATGCCAAAGTCGTATGTTGATAATGTCCACTAAGCTATCTAAAATGACTCATAAAAATATCTATAAATATTAAATATAGTAACTACATATTCTATAACAACACACATACTCAAGCAATTAAATATCCATAACAATACAAATAATAAGTAACTATATATCTAAATCCTTCCACAAAGTTTCAACCTTCAAGTCAAACCTTTAAGTCTTACAAAGTTTTAACTTCCAATATAGTACAAATTAAAAAAAAAAAGAAAAGAAAAAATAAACTATAATTCACTTAGAAAGATAATAAATATATTAAAATTTAAAAAGAATGACAAAAGAAAGTTAGAAATGAATATTATTATTGAAATTATCTCAAACTTTCTATGGTCAAGGATTAAAAGTTACTAACCTTTTTATTGTGTACTCTATTAAAGTATATAACACTCACACATACATATTATACATAATTAATTATATCATTACACATGGCATAACTTTTAATTTTTGAAAAGAGGTATGGTATGGTTTGGTATTTTCGGGTTTTTCTAATAATACCCGCCACCATACCATACCATGGGGGGTTTTCAAAATTTTTACCATACCACACTCTATTCTTTTGTTATACCCTACCCTACCTCTACCATACCATAGCGGGTATGTCGGGTTCGGGCGGGTAGGGGGATACGATGCACACCCCTAGTTATATGTGCATGTTCCTTTCTCCTTCTCTTTAATTAATGTAGTTCATGCATATTTAATTTAGGCCTCTCTATTTCATCTCTTTCTTTTCTAATAAGTGTTGACTTGATCATGTTTATGTTATTAATTAGTATTCTCTTCATCTTCTCCTTTTCCTTCTCAATTGGCTTGAGAAGAAAGTATCACTTGATTCATAAGTGATTACTCTCTTCCCCTCTTGGCTAAGACAAAAGGACATCACTTCGCTGGTAGGTGAATGCCCAAATGATCCTTTCTTGGGTAATTACTTTAGTTTATGACATGCTACTTTATTTATTTCCTTTGTTTCAATCCATGCTCATATTGATTATGTTTCCTATACCATTGAACTACTATATGTTCATTTTGATTATTAGTCCATGTTGCTTTACTTTTCAATGTGCTCTTCTTCTTCATCTCTTATTCCTTTCGCATTTCTTTTGATTGGTGGCATCATCCAGGCCATGGATGATTGTCTCTAGTTTTTTATTCTTTTGGCTAACAAATGTGCGTCATTCAAGCCATGAATGTCTACTCATTCGAGGCTTTTGGCTGTGTGTCTCTTTCATAGACACATTCTAAGTCTGCTTAGACAAGTAACTCTATTTTATTTCTCATTTATGGTATCTCGTCTCTTTATTATTGTCATCTTATTTTATACTTTAATTATGATATTGCCATTTCTTTACTTTTGTTGCCTTTTTATGTTTCCCTTATGTTATTATCATACTCTATGTTGCCATTTATTTAATTAATTTCATTACCTTTTTTGCTTTTATCACTTTAGTTATATTGTTGTTATTGCTTAGTTTAATTGCCTTATTCATGCTTTTCTTTTTGAAGTATTAGTTAGATTTATTTCTATTATCTTATGCTGTTTTACTTCATGTTTCCTATGCTTTCACGTTATTTCATTTATTTTTTTTGTCTCATTCAAAATGTTGTAATCCTATCCCATTTCCCTCATGTTTGATGGACAATGTACTCTATTCTCCTCCCTCATTTCTATGGATGTTAATATGTAATCATTTCACATGTTAAAAAGATAAAAATTGATTATGTGCAAAAATAAACTTAGGATTAGTGGAGGTCGGATTAACGTCCGAGCGGGCGAAGCCCGTACCTAACTTTCCAAATCTATCTCTAAAGAGGTGAAGATACTTTAGGTCCAGATGCAAGGGATTAAATTGTCGTCACTTAAAATCAATTTCTCGTGGCTTATTACCCAAGTGGCGAGTCTGTCATATCTTCGAGCTTGCCTTTATGGCTTGTCTTGTTCTTCCCTAAGTTTCCGAAAGGAACTTAAAAGACAGTGTCAAGGTTGCAATGACTTAGTATGGGATCTAAGCCGCATTCACAATATATCTAATGTGATTAAATAATTGTTTATAATTGGTTAATAAAATCTCCTAACAACTAATTTGTCAATGATACTAAGTAAATATTGTTAAATGTATCTTAACTTTATTTAATTTTGAAATTAATAAAGCACGTTCAATGTTAATAAAATGGCCCATTAGTTAAGTTATTAGCTCCCAATTAATTATCATCGTCATCTCTTGGTAGCCAAATCAAGAGTTATGCATCCATTAACTCATATATGAAGCATTTCTTGATGGGATAAGAGCAATTAAGTAAAGATAAGAATAAAGAGAAAGCTGAGCTTATTCTTTTGGGGTGTCTAGTCTAACAAGATTAATCTATGTTTCCATCACTACATGGGATTTGAGCTTGTGTAGACTAGGCAAATTAATAATTGTATTTCAATTGTTTTGGGCATCTAATTTGAATTTGATAACTATGACTAGAGGTAAGATCTTTAACTTCCACTTATTTATTTCATGATTTGATATCATGTCAACATTTGGTATTAGAGCCAAATCAGTAGTTTAACTTTAGGTTCTTTATGCTACATATTTATCTTTTTAATTCACTATAATAAGGCTAGGCTTATACTGCGCACATTTGTGGCAGTTTTTAAAAACCGCAGTAAATGGCCCACGCGTAGAGTTTTTTACAGCGGTTTTGGAACCGCCGTATAAGTGGCCGAAAAACCCTCAAATTAATTTTACCCTAACAGCGGGAATTTTGCATCCAATTCTCTTAATCTCCCTCTTATCTCTTTCGCATTTTCTCCCTGCTTGAACCTTGTCTTCCCTACTTTGACCCCATTTCCTCTGTTGTGCTTTCTTCCCTGGTTTGGAGTTGCCTTTCTCTGCCAAGCTTCTTGCCTGTTTTGGAGTTACATTCTCTCCACCAAGCTGAGCATCAAGAGTAGGAGAGCGGGTCGACTAGCCAACTCTAACTCGACGAACTCCTCTATTGAGAAAGGTGAGTGTTATAATGTCCTGGTGATATTGCAGGGCACTTGTAAGTAAGGCGTTAACGATGAATGTCCCTTGTTATAATGTTTCGATGTCATTTTTTTTTAAAGTTTCGTAAATTTAGTTTTAGAAATATGAAGTTGAATTATCAAATGTGATATATGACTATATGAGAATCAGTTACTGTGAGTGAAGTAGAGGCTTTGTATGATTTGTTCAAGAAGCTAAGCAGTACCATAATTGATGATGGTCTTATTTACAGGGTATCGCCATCTCAGATTTGCATAGTTATCTTCTAGCCTCATAAGCTAATTTTGGTTAGTTTGCCTACTTCTGAAAGCAGGATTTCTTTGGCTGGGAGATTCATGTCTTTCAATGCATATTGTATCTATAAACTGTATGCAAATTGCTTATTTCTTTAATACCTTTTGCAGGAAGAAATCTGGCTTGCACTTATTAGGAACAACAATAAGCAGAATCTTTTTGCTGATAGGGTGTGTTTTACTACATTACCTATTATATTGATTGCTTTTTTTTTAGAGTTTGCCTATTTATTGAACTAAATCATGCATAACTTTTCCTGAGCCATATCATGCACAGCTTATTGAGTTTGCGTGAATATTTGACCCTTTTTAGAATAGTAGATGAATTAAATTATTAAACCATCAAATACTTGTTGCCTCATTTGTTTATTGGATCATCTCATCATCATATAGTATCTGGATAACCAAAGAGTAGTGTATGAGTATTTTGGTATTCGGAAGTGTGTGCAATGTAGAAGATTCTCAGCAATTTAGATGTTAATTCAGAGAAGTGTCAAAATATATGATGACTGTTGGTCCAACTGGTCTAATGAACAATTCTTCCACTCAACTGCTCACTTCTTGCCCATCATCACTCAAAATTATCTAGCTTCTTATCTTGGCAATAATTTATCTGGTTCTTAACTTTGGCAACTTATTTCAGGTATATGATTTGTTTGGTGTTAAGCATAATGGGGTCATTGAATTTGGAGATTTTGTTCAGTCACTAGGCATCTTCCATCCAATTGCTCCCGAAGCAGAGAAAATTACATGTGTGATATCATAAATCATAAGATAAAATCATGTTTTTTTATATCCTTGCAAATTTTGTCAGTGTGCATTTTATGTCAGTCATGTATGAGATGATTTTATATGCAAAATATCCTTGCAAATTTGGTGCAAGTCATTTACATTCTAGAAAGAATGTAAGCAAGATTTACCATCATAAGGCTGGCCTACCAACACTCCAATTTGGAGGATTTAACAAGTGGGTGTGGTAAGTTTTGTTTTTGGATAGCCATTCAGAAACATTTTACTGTTTAACTGTGCATACCCAACTGCAATTTCAATTTTATCCAAACTCTTTTTTGGTTTAATTTTTTTAAAAGGGTTATTATAGAACTAACTGTGCTACTATAACTGCCTAGCATAGCCATAATCAAGTTATCAATGCAAGACTGTTTCTTCTGCTACAATTCTCTTGTATAAATCTTGAGATTAGGTCAGGGTATGTGGATGGGTCAAGTGATGTTGATATCCACATTTTCTCTTTACCATCTTCATAAATTTTGTATCCAACCAGAAAATGAAGTCTATGTATAATAGATTTGCTTGATTTAATTGGTTATTGCTAGCTAGCCAGATCTAAATGTGATTAGGTTAATTTGGAAACATAAAAAGCAGAGGTACAGATACAGTGCTTGGCACAAGTCTTGTAAATATGGGGTTTCTGAAATTTGTGACACCCACTTGATTTGGAACCATAAAAAATTCGCAAGATTAGGGCAATTGATGTGGCCCAAAGCAAAGCTACAATGTTTGGCATGAATCTTGTAGATCTGGGGTTTCCAAACCGTTTCATGAAGCACATTTATTATTATTGTGGTGCTTGAAAGTGAAGGCTTCTTAAATTCTCTTGTGTCATTCTCTTTGCAAAATCAAATTGCATTATCAACATCTTTTTTTTTATGTACCCAATTAAATTTTAATGAATCAAACTTTGCAAATTAGATAGATTTTCTTGCTCTCTTACACATGGATGAATCACCTGATGGAAATTTGTTTCTATGAATCACCTGCACATAAAGAGTTAATATTTTAAAATATATACACAAACTAAACGATTTGTTCATTGTTTTAGTTTTCCTCTTAAAACCTATCAAAAAAGGGTTGGCTGCCACTGGTACACACACTCTCTCTTGGAAACATTTTATGTGCTTGTGTGTTTGTGCATAGAGAGAAATACAATAACAGATAAAAAAGGTAGAAGAGAAGTGAATTGCTTTTTAAGAGTGTCCATGAAACATCTAAAAAAGGTCTTAAGTGATGGAAGTCAACAAAGTGATTTTCGCATGGGTAGAAGAGAGGCTGTTTCCATTTTGGTTGGCTTCAAGTCAAGTTATTTTTGTGAGTTTACTAATTTTCTTGTTCTTTGCAGCAAATCTTTGGCTCCAGGTTGAAATCTAGAAAATCTAATGCCTTTCTTCTTTGTTAATGTTTGCTTTCAGGACATAAGAAAATAGGCCTGAGTAACTTGTGGAAATAATTTAGCTTAAGGACCCAGTTATTGCTACTTTTGAGAGATTTGTCACAGGTGGATTTGTATTTTTAATTGCTCTATTTATCTTTTGTTTTTGTTATATCTAAATGCATGCTGTGAATTGTTAATATTTTGCATCCATTAGTTATTCTATCCAACATTTTACCCTTACATATCACAATAAGCATGAGCACGCAATGCACTGCTTGTATTCTTTCTTTGCTTCATTCTAGCTGCAAGGCTAGGAAGAAAAGACCTATAATATCCATGAAACCAAAACTAAACCAACCCACTAAGTAGCCTAATCAACCACTAATTGTCCAGCCCATGAAACCAAAAAAGGAAAGATAGCCCACTAAACTAAAAATTACTAAGCAGCCCATTAGATGCCAACCTACTAGATCAAAAGAGACTAAGCAAGCCTAATCAGCTCATTAACATTAGCAAAATCGCTAGCACAAGAAACCAAAATAAATGAATGACACCAGCCCACTAAACAAAAAGAACATTAGAAGCCCAAAAAATGCCACAAGCCAAAGTGGGCAGCCTATTACACAAATAAAAAAATTAGACACCAGCCCACCACATGAACAAAGAGAGACCCCATTGGGTAGCCTACTAAACAAGTTAAAAAAGGAAGACCCCAGCCCACTAAATGAACAAAGAGCATACCACCTTAGAAGAAGACATCGGTCCTTTAAACCCGAAAAGTTATTGACAACAGCCCATTAAACAAAAAAATGAATGACACCATCCCAGCAAACTAAAAATCTTTAGCAGCCGATATATATGCCACAACAAAAGCAAAATGGGCAGCCCACAAAATCCAAAAAAATAAAAAGTAAAAGACACCACCCCACTAACCCCAAAAAGCATAAACAAATAGACAACTAATCCATCAAAAATACCTACATTAGGCCACTAAACCAACAAGGAAAGTGCACTAGCCCACTAAAGCAACCAACAAAAGCATCATAGCCCACTTTTCTAACCCTCATTCCTAATTAAGTTTAATAGGTAGCCAACTAAACCAAAAAAAATAACCAGCCCATTTAAAAACTTAACACATTAGTCCACTAAACCCACTATTCCCAAATTATAAAAAAGAAAAGACCCTAGCCCACTACCCAAAAAATTCTAAATTAATAGTTTCTATTGTTAGTAACTATTGAATTTTATGGTTGGTATCTCTTTGTTTATTATCATTATTTTGTTTTGTCTATGTTTGTTATTCATGCTTAGAAATTGTTCAATAGTTATTATTTGACCTATATTGATATGGATTACATCTACTTTCTTTAAGGAACATACCCATGGATAAAAATTGGATTGATTTACAAAATCGATGTTGTCAAGCATATTTCAGTGGGGTTGAGGGATTTTTAAATTTTGCTTTTGGCAATCTAGTTAATGATACTAGAATTTTATGTCCATGTAAGAAATGTCACAATCGATATCGTATGGATAGATACACAGCAAGAGAGCATCTAATTTGTAATGGGTTTCTTAGATTATATAAAAGGTGGACCTTACATGGAGAACAATATACACCACTTGAGTCCGACCAACCCAACCACCATTTTGAGGTTGGTTGTGATTCCACTGTGGGTGATGATATGGTTGAAATGATACATGAAGCAATTGTGATTCCGAATAATGATTTTGGTGAAGGTAGTAGTCATCCATTAGATTAAGAGATTGAGAGATATTTAAAACTTTTTCAGGAGGCAGAGTGTCCCTTGTATCCAGGTTGTGAGATTTTTACTTCACTTTCATTTACTGTTCAACTGTTGCAATTAAAAGTGTTACACGGATTACAACAAGAATTTTTTGCATATTTGTCACTTCACTTTTTTTTTATTTGGCAGTTTTTTAAAAAAGTGAGAAATTTAACCATGTCCTAAAAGTCAAACCTATCAATTCATCTTATTTCTCACTTTTTTGTATTTATTCAATCACATATATATCACATTTTTATAAAAGTTTGACAAGTATGTGAAAATGTAATTTTCTTTTTTCCCTCTCAAATTTCCCTCTTTCTTTTCATTTTTTCTTTCAAATATGTGAATATAATATTTCAACTTTCAATAAATTTATCTAAATATAATTAAACAATATAATTTTATTTTTAATCTAAAATTAAAAATAATTTTTAAAAATCTTTAAATTAAAGATAACATTATTATATGTATGAAAAGAATAAATTTTTAAATATTAAATTTTAGAAAAATGAATTTTTAAATGTGAAAATTTTATGAAATAAATAAAATTATTTTATAATTTCAAAGTGATGAAAATCACATTATTTAATTGCTTTGATGAAAATTAAGCAATTAAAAATATAAAAAAATTATTTTGCAATAATATAACATTTTAAATATGCAAAAAATTATTATAATTTATTTTAAAAATTAAATTAAAACATTTAGTCCTCGAAAAATTATAAAAAATTAGTCTAATGGTGTAAATGAAAAAGTTTGAAATATAGGGACTGAACATTGGGATGATTTTGATAATTTTTAATAGATATGGATTTCCTAGAATTTCACAATTCTATATAAAGAAAATGAACTTCATTCACAACCCTAGCCGTAATCTCCTAGATCTAAATCCCTAATTCCTAAACCTTCCTCCACTCTACTATCCTATGCCACCATCCACTCCACCGTCCTTGGCCACCTTCGGCCAACTCCACCCTTCTTACTTGCAACTCTCCTCCAAGTCTCCTTCAGTCACTCCCCGTTCATTCCGGTTCTGATCACCTCAAGTCACTTTGCTCGTCTGCTTATGGAGTGACGCTGTTCGACCCCATCACTCAAACTTGGGACCGTGTTGAACCCGTTCCCCAGTATCCATATGGGCTTCTATTGTTTTGTCAAGTTGCTAGCTCACAAGGGAAGCTTGTGGTGATGGGCAGCTGGGACCCAGTGAGCAGCAATGAGAGATGACGATGAAAAGAATTGCTTACTTGCTCAAAAGAGGGATTTTCGAAGGCTGGCTTATGAGGCAAGGAGTCCAAGCCGTGCTGAGAAAATTGGCAATTCTTGAAGTTGTTAGGATGTTCAACCACTCGCTCGCGATCAAGCTCGGCGTTCACTTCTTCTTGTGGTAATTATTGGCTTTCATTATATAATTATTCAAATTTCATTTACTAGATAGTGAAAAAAAAAGAGAAGATTTTGATGGGGTGGTTGCAGGGGTGGAGCGGTTCAGTTCTTTGGGACAAAGTGACACCACGAGAAATGGCTGAGGGACACTAAGAATTATGTGGTGAAAGGTTGCTTTGCAATGACGGAGTTGGGACATGGAAGTAATGTACGTATGTAGGGGAAGGTTGTTAATTGTTGTTCTTTGTGTATTCTTGTGATGTTTTTTATGTTCTAAGTTTATTCAAATTTTTTTTTGGGCTCTTTTATTGCTTATAGGTTCAGGGAATTGAAACTATTACTACATATGATTCAAGTACTACAAAGTTTGTTATAAATACTCCTTGTGAATTAGCTCAGAAGTATTGGATTGGAGGGGTAGCTAATGTAAGATTTATTTATTTATTTCATTTCTCCAGAGTTAGGTGTTCGAATTATTTTATTTGATTTTGATGTTACTTGGTGAACTTTTATGTTACTGTTTTAAGTGTTATGTGCTTGCTTTCATATCTGTACTTACATGGTTTTAAATAAAAATATAACTATTAATGTAAAGTTAATGTAAATCTAGAATTTGTGATTCATTGATGATTTTAGCTATTTCAATTAATGTAAAGTTATTGATAGGAAAGAGAAACAAGGTTTTAGATATTTCTCTGTGGTTTCTGTAATTGCATGAGGTCTGGGCATGATTAAACATTATAGTCTACCGTTTGGTGGGGCATTTCAATTTGAACAAGTTAATAATTGCTATCATTCGAACTACTAAAATACAGGTAGCTTGTACAACTCTTTCTTGTTTGTGCCCATAAAGACTTGCTAGTACACCACCATTTTAAGTAAAGGTAGATTTATACATACTAAAGATCTTGCATATACATAAATTTACAAGAAGTATAATGATATTAATTGCATAGCAAGTGAATTCTATTCGTGCTCAATATAATGAATCATATAATGTCACTTTATGGATGAAATAGATTTAATAATGGCCCAAAAATAAGCACATGGCATGTCTTGCAGGGTGATCCATTGAATTATGTGCCACTAGAGGTTGTCATGTCAAAATATTATGGTGAAAGTGAACGTTCATTGGGAAAGGTGTTTTCACTTTCCAATGAACTACCAAATGGTGCTATTATTTTCCTAGATGAGGTAACTGTTGCAGATAATGACTATCTTTCTATACAACCAACACATATCCTTTAGTTTTGTGCTTCATCATTCTTATGTTGAGTGTCTTCTTTATCTTATCCTTTGTGAAAAATGGAGTTGTTTGACAACCTACTTCGCCTTTCTCTTAAAACCACTGCAGGTTGATTCCTTTGATGTTGCTCGTCAGGGTGAAATGCATGAAGCTACACGTAGAATGCTATCAGTGTTATTGCGACAGGTGAAGTCTAGATTCCATTGTGTTTTATACTTGAAAATTAGCCTTTTAGCATTGCTTTCAGAGATGTATGTGTTTCATGTAGTTGCAAGAAAAGGTCTTATCCCTTAATGATGTTTTTTATTTTCAATAGTTGCTATTAACTGTCTGCCAAAAACTAGTGCAACAGAACTATATGTACTGAACATGGGATAAAAAATGCTTATAAGTTTGCCCCCCAATATCCATAGACTTAAGAGCCTATATCAAACCTCAAAAGTGGTCCCTGATCGGTATCATAACTTATAAAAGGGGAAGAATTCCATTGCCCACACTGTTCTGCACAATTTAAACTCTAGTCAATAGAACATAAAGCACCTACTGCTTTATAAATTGTAGATGTTCATCTGAGTAGATACAAAATTTTGTATAAGTAGCATTTTGAAGTCTTTCAGAAGTTTTGCCATGTATTTATGTGTATAATTACATTGTCGATGCATATAGGCTTTTTCTTTTTTTATTGTTATGTTTATATCAAGTTATGTAATGAAGTAATTCTATTCCTCTTCGTTGAAAGATCCTTTTTTCTGCAGATTGATGGATTTGAACAGGATAAAAAAAGTGGTTGTTATAGCTGCAACAAATAGAAAGGAAGACCTTGATCCTGCTTTAATAAAGTAAATCTATTTGCACATTTTTTTGCAGAGGGCGGTTCTACCTACAGCCGACAGACTTCTCTTTTTTTTGTAACTAATCATGCTTTATCTATGTTCCCAGTCGATTCGATTCGATGATTGCCTTTGGCTTACCTAATCATCAGAACCCAGTGAGCAGCAACGAGAGATGACGATGACAAGAATCGCTTACTTGCTCGAAAGAGGGATTTTTGAAGGCTGGCTTACGAGGCAAGGAGTCCAAGCCGAGCTAAGAAAATTGGCAATTCTTGAAGTTGTTAGGATGTTCGACTACTCGCTCACGATCAAGCTCGGTGTTCACTTCTTCTTGTGGTAACTATTGGCTTTCACTATATAATTATTCAAATTTCATTTACTAGATAGTGAAAAAAAAAAAGAGAAGATTTTGATGGGGTGGTTGCAGGGGTAGAGCGGTTCAGTTCTTTAGGACGAAGCGACACCACGAGAAGTGGCTCAGGGACATTGAGAATTATGTGGTGAAGGGTTGCTTTGCAATGACGGAGTTGGGACATGGAAGTAACGTACTATGTAGGGGAAGGTTGTCAATTGTTGTTGTTTGTGTATTCTTGTGATGTTTTTTATGTTCTGAGTTTATTCAAAATTTTTTTTTGGGTTCTTTTATTGCTTATAGGTTCGGGGAATTGAAACTGTTACTACATATGATTCAAGTACTGCAGAGTTTGTTATAAATACTCCTTGTGAATCAACTCAGAAGTATTGGATTGAAGGGGCAGCTAGTGTAAGATTTATTTATTTATTTCATTTCTTCAGAGTTAGGTGTTCGAGTTATTTTATTTGATTTTGATGTTTCTTGGTGAACTTTTATGTTACTGTTTTAAGTGTTATGTGCTTGCTTTCACATCTGTACGTACATGGTTTTAAATAAAAATATAACTATTAATGTAAAGTTAATGTAAAGTTATTTCAATTAATATACTTGGCGCCAAAAGCTGTCAAGTATATATTTTTTTAATTTTTAAAACTATTATACTTGACAGCCAAAAACCTCCAAATATAGTAATTTATACTTGGCAGCCAAAAACTGCCAAGTATATTTTTTTTTAATTTTTAAAACTATTTATACTTGGCGGCCAAAAACCGCCAAATATAGTCAGGTGCATATTTGGCATGTTGATCGACCATCAAATTGACTATATTTGGCGGTGCCATTGGTGGCGCTTTCAAGACTGCCAAATATGAGCATTTTTCTTGTAGTGGATGAACAGACAGTTCAATGACAAAGTTACTAAAACTGTTGAAGAAAGCCTTTCCTGAAAAATCCAAAATTCCTTTTTCATATTATGAGGCACAAAAGATAACTACTGAATTAGGGTTTACATACCAGTCTTGGGATGCTTGTCCCAACAATTGTATGTTGTTTAGAGGTGAGTTTTGAAATTTGGATAGGTGTTGCATTTGCCATGAGTCTCGATATAGGAACTTTGATAAGGTGAATGATGCATCAAATCCCAATGGTAAAATTGCTGCAAAACAAGTAAGATACTTTCCATTAATTCCTAGGTTACAAAGATTATTCATATCTTCAAAAACTGCTTCTCTAATGCAATGGCATTGAGAAGATTGAATTAAAGATTGTGTGCTAAGGCATCCCGCTAATAGCCCTTGTTGGAGAACTTTTGACGAAAAGCATCCTGCTTTTGCTGCTGATTCTCGTAATGTGAGACTTGGATTGGCAGCAGATGGATTTAATCCATTCAGGACTATGTCCATAGCACATAGTACATGGCCTATTGTGTTGATGCCATACAACTTACCTCTTTGGTTGTGTATGAAAGATACTTTTTTCATTTCGTCTGTGCTAATTGATGGTCTAAAAGGTCCTAGAAATAAAATTAATGCCTACATGCAGCCGCTGATTGATGAATTAAAACAATTGTGGAGTGAAGGTGTACTAACCTATGATGCATCGTGTCAACAATTGTTCAAGCTACATGCAGCTTTATTATGGACTATCAATGATTTTCTGGCATATGCTAATCTATCGGGTTGGAGCATTAAAGGGGAGAAAGCATGTCCTTGCTATTTGGAAAATACGGTATCTAAATGGTTGTCTCATAGTAGGAAATTCTGTTACATGGGTCATCGGCGATACTTGCCTAGTACTCATAGATTTTGAAGGGATAGGATATCGTTTAATGGCAAAGCGAAATTGGGACCACCTCCATCTTGCTTGTCTAGTGTTGATGTAAAAAGACAAGTAGAAAATGTCCTAACTGAATGTAAGATGGAAGACCTTCAGAGAAGAATGAATGATTCTGAAACGACAAATATAGCAAACATTTGGAAGAAAAAAAGCATTTTCTTTGAACTACCATATTGGGAGCATAACTTGATTAGACATAATCTTGATGTCATGCACATTGAGAAGAGTGTATGTGATAATATACTGTCGACATTGTTAGGGGATTCGAGGAAATCAAAAGATTCTTTAAAGGCTCGACTTGACTTGGGGGATATGAAAATTAGGAAAGCACTGCATCCTCAACAACGAAGTGCTAACAAATTGTATTTGCCTCCTGCATGCTTCTCAATGAACAAAGATAATAAAGATGTCTTTGTTATTATGTTAAAGAAAGTGAAGTTGCCAGATGGTTATGCATATAATATTCGACAGCGTGTTCACATGAAAGAGCGCAACATTTCAGGTTTGAAAAGTCATGATAATCATATTTTGATACAACAACTGATTCCTCTTGCTGCTCGAAGGGCGTTGCCGAAAAATGTTGTTGTTACTTTGATTGAGTTAGCAAACTTTTTCAAGCAACTGTGCTCCAAAGTGAATACTATAGATGACTTAAACTCTATTCAACATCGAGTTGTGCTTACACTGTGCCATCTAGAGAAAATTTTTCCACCTTCATTCTTTGACATAATGGAGCATTTGTCTATTCATCTTGCTCAGGAGGCATCTTTAGCGGGACCGGTACAATTTCGATGGATGTATCATATTGAAAGGTATTATTAAGTCACATGTTACCTAATGTTCTATTAAATTCCATTCTTATCAATAAATATCTATTTAGAAATCTTTCGGAATGTTTAGATGTTTACTCACTCTGAAGAGATATGTGCGCAATCGTGCACACCCGAAGGCTTCTATTGCTAAAAGATATCTAATGGAGGAGTGCACAAATTTTTGCTCAAGATATCTTGATGAGGTCGAAACTAAAATTAATAGAGGACCCAAAATAAGTTGGTACCTCTAGTGCAGGAGAGCATTTTGAACTTGATCATGTCTCTTGGGTTCAAGCACATAGATATGTGCTAGTTAATACACCTTATATTGATCCCTTTCGAGAGTAAGATATGCGTCATCATTTCTTTTTCTAAGTAACTTAGTGAATTTGACTTGCATAGTTAGTAATGTCTTTTGATGTCTTCTCACATAGGAAGCATCTAAATGGACTTCAACGACAAATGCCCTGTTCTAATATTCATGAAATCCATAAAGAACATAACAAAACCTTCCATGAATGGTTTCGAAGTCATGTAAGTGTTAGTTATCTATTGAAGTGCTACCATTATACTGACTTTTGATTCTATCTATGTGTTCCTATAGGTTCACTCCTTACAAGAGACCTCAAATGTATCATTGTCTAAGGAAATCATCAATTTAGCTAATGGGCCTAAATCGGGTGCACATCGTTATAAATCTTATATTGTTAACGGCTTTAAATTTCGTACCAAAGACACCGATAAGCACAAAACAACTCAACAATGTGGTTTTATTTTGAAGGCTGATGCCACTATGCTAATGCACAAGATAAAAATCCTCTTTCAGGCAGTGTTACATTTCTTGGAGTGTTAACAGATATAATTCAAATTAGTTATGTCAATGACATGACTTTTATGATGTTCAAGTGTGATTGGGTTAATAATCGGATTGGAAAGAAGTGTGATGAATTTGACTTGACGATGGTTAATTGTAATCATCTATCATATAAAGATAATCATGTGGATGATGAACCTTTCATGTTAGCAGAACAAGCTGAGCAAGTTTGTTATATTCAAGATCCAATAGATGAAGATTGGCATGCTGTGCTTAAAATGACAATGAGAGATACATATGATTTCAATTCCAAAAGTTCATCTACCGCAAACATGGTGCCACAAGTTGAGCTATATACACAATAAGAATTTGATGAAAGAGGTTATTTTCGTGAGGAAGATGTTCAATGGGTTAGGCAAGGAGTTGAAGGCACAACAATTATCATCAATAGAGAAGACAATGATGAAGGGATGGATGATATTGATTGACTACTCTTTTGGGCATGCTCTTTTTTTTTTTTTATTATGTCATTTTGTATCTTATTTTTGTTTTGCGAGGCATTTGTCATATATCCCCCATCGTATGGGTGTAACAACAACTTTTTATGAATAGAGTATATAGTTTGTTCTTTTTTTTATTAATAGATTGTCATTTTTATATGCATAAGTTTAATATTATGACATATAATAGATGATGTTAACATGGTTTTCTGTTTGTGTTTTCTTGTAGGTAACTATGCCACCAAAGAGAGACATCTTAATGGAGAGTATAATACAAAGGGAAGCAAAATCTCGACGATAATCAACATCTTCCCAAACTCAGACAAATAACAGAGAGCAAGGTATGTACATAAATAAGATTCCTTTACTAATTAACATTTAAAGTTGTTTTCTCATTTGTTTGTTTGTTTTTAAGATGATGGTGGTACATCAAAGGTTGTAAAAGGTCGTGGATCAGCTCGCACTATTCGTGAGTGGGGAATAGGGCAAAGGTTGCATGTGGAGTATAACTCTCAGTGGCAACCAATAAATGCAAACAAAGATAAATTAACCTCCCAACTTGGAATCATAGCAAAAAACGGCAACATGGCTCCACTGACTTGTCTGCGGTGACAAAACATGCCACAACATCTTTTAGATGACATTTGGAAAGAAGTAAAGGTGAGTAATTATATGAAATTCTTGGGTTAGAACATATTTTTTTTTAATCTATGTTAATAAATTATAATTTGTTATTATAGGATAATATAGATGTTCATGATGAGTATAGACTTCATTGTCTAAAAGCAGTTGGGAATCTTTGGAGGGATTGGAAAGCTCGTGTCAAGAGAGAATATTACAAGAAATTTCATACAGATGAGGCTCGGTTAGCTTTAACTCTTTCTAGAGTTAACCCTGACTAGTGGCCTATTCTTGTAGCTTATTGGGGGACAGAAGAAGCCAAAGTATATGTCTAACTCAATACATGATATATATACCCAAATAGTTATTTGTATGTAGTTATAAATTCTATAATACGTAAACCTTTAAAATTATTTGTATTATAGGAAGTTGCAGAGAAGAATAAGGTAAACCATGCACAACAGGTTGCACTTCATTGAACAAGGTCATACATCGTTTGCCCAAAAACGAGAAGAGGTAAGTTTTGCATAACTATGTATATGTCTTTATCTATATGCTATTTATTTATTAGTTATGATGATGTTGTATCTTATCAGCAGCTGTTATTTCGATTTTGTGGGAGTTGATCTTTCTATTATGTTACCATCGTATTGCTAAGAAATAGGATGTGTTTATTATTATGTTACCATTGTATTGCTAAGAAATGGGATGTGTTTATTTTTTATGATGATTTTGGTAAGTAACTTCGCTTTTTAAGTACTTGTAAATGATAGTAAAGCTTTATATTAGTTGTTTTCTTTTCTTTTTTTTTTGGTTAGATGATAAGAAATGGCGAACAAACTGATCGTATTAGTGTCTTCATCAAAACCAGAAAAAAAAAATAATGGGGAAATAGGTGATGATGAAAGTGCAGAAATAATTGTAAGTTCTTTAATTTTTTGAACCTATCTATTTATCTACTATGTATGAATTTATTTTGCTTATTGTTTTACCTTTCTTTAACTTGTTATTTGTTTTGATAATTTTGTAGAGTTAATTTAATGACGGTTTGTCTCAATTTATGCAAGAGCAACAAACTCAACAAGTGAGAAAAGAGGTATTTGGCAACGTAATGGGACCTGATCATCGTGGTTATGCTCGGACATACAGTCATGGTCCATCTCCAATTGACATTCACGGATGTAGCAGCATATCTGATAATCAATTGAGGGAACAGTTTAGTGCCTTACAACAAGCACACAACAACTTGAATGAACAACACAATTACTTGAAGGAAGAATACAACAACTTGAAGATGACGCATGCTGAAATCCTTTCCTTTCTACAAGAGACGTTTCCAGAATTTGCACAGCGGTGTGCAAATAGATCGGTATTCACATATTTCCATAAAAGTTAAAAAGTTTTAGATGATTTATACTTTAACTTTCGTTTGATATTCTTTGTTCTAAATAGGTTCCAGACGCTTCAAGTGGACACCAAAGTTGTTTTCAACCTGATAGTCATGGAACAAATGATGTCACACGTGACACATCAGATCAGGAACATGAGTACGTGTAAACAATCTTATTTGTTCCAAATTAAACAATCTTATTAAATGAAATTATCTAAGTGACAAATTTATTCTTGCAAGTAAGTTCAAGTTTTGTGGTTTGCACTTATGCGGAGGTTGATAAAGTATTAGAGATGTTGTTTAACTATTTGCTTATTAGATGTTAATCAATGTGAATTATGATAGAGTTACATTTGATTTATTTGTTACAATATGTTTAAAACCATTTAAATGAGATGCTTTCATATTTCGTTTGTTCTTATATTTATATTGAATGCATATAATTATTGAAATGTTATAGAATAATATTTTTTTAGACATATGAACTCAATTTGTAAATAGTAGACGGGGATTAAATGAAAAAAAATGCGAAAAAAAATTAAAAAGGCTTTTTGCGGCGGTTGCAAATAAATATGGTAGCTAACATATATGACGATCAACTGCTCGTTGCAAAAA
Organism: Boswellia sacra; assembly: GCA_013180625.2. Lineage (NCBI taxonomy): Eukaryota > Viridiplantae > Streptophyta > Magnoliopsida > Sapindales > Burseraceae > Boswellia > Boswellia sacra. The sequence continues at coordinate 169,537 of SNVD02006553.1, forward strand.
TTTAAAAAGGCTTTTTACGGCGGTTTTAGTTTTTGTCACAAAAAATATATTTGCAGCAATTTATAAACGTCGTAAAAGGGTGTCACAAGAGCTAAATTAATTTCGTAGAACATTTTTACGACGAACATTTAAACCACCGTATATAGTTATTTACGGTGGAAAGAAACTGCCGTAAAAGCTTTTACTGCAGTTGCTTTTCCGACGGACAAGAACCGTCGTACAACCGCCATAAAAAACCTTTTACGATGGTTTTTGTCTGCCGTAAATTATCCTTTCTGTTGTAGTGATTAAAGACTTAAGTATATTTTTTTAATTTTCTTGTTACTATGATTATGTCTTAACATCATTGGCTTCAATTTTTATGTTAAATGCTTATTTGGAATTCTTCTTATCATGAAGTGAAGTTCATTTTATGTGAAACATTTATTAATCTATTTTTAACAGTATTCATATTTCGATTGATCTTATAATTACTTAGTTGGATATTTGTTTACCTTAATGACTATATTTTTCAATTGATATGAAATTTTTGATCAGAAAAAACTTGGCCATTAATTATGAGTACCAACATATAGTTTTTAGTTATTTTGGTCAATTTTTGTTACTTGTATTTTTTTTTAATTACGATATTGTGCTATGTGAAAATTTATATTTTATAAATTACGTTTATCTGGATATTTAGAGTTTTATCTAGGTTTGTGAGTTTAAAATTCCATTAGGCTTAATTATTGTATATGATTCACTATTGTATATATTATTTGGTTAATTTTATATATATATATATATATATATATATGAATTCTATTGCTATAATATGAGCATTGATCCTTTTTTTAAAGTTAGATCTCATTTATTTAACATTATACATGAATTATATTGGTCTATTAGCATGTCAATATATGTTATAGTTAAACTATTGTCAGTTATCTCTCATTCGTTATTATTTTTTAAGATAATTTTTAGTTATCTTAGGACTTCGTTAGATATGATATTACAATATAGTCACATAAGTCTTGTCTAATAAATTTTATAATTTAACTCAAGATAAATGTTTTATCAAAATAGTATTTTACCGTTTTGATAAATGTTATTAGCCAATGGGTACTCTTCCTTTACAATAGAGTTTAATGTATATCAATTTTCTCTCAATCAATACAAGATTTGACCTTCTAACTCCATATGGCATGTCACATTATGGCATTCCATTGATACACACACACATACGCACATCAACCGAGAAGATTCAAATAATCCTTCAAATTATTATCTTTGCTGCTATTTAATAATCTTGCAAGCAATGTCACTTTATAGTTTGCATAAAACTTACCGTTGATAGACAACATCATGACCATTGGTTTAGAAAAGGGTAAAAACAATACAAAATTATCTTAAATCAATAACATAATTGCCAAAAATATGTTTAACCTTAAAAATAGTTTCTGAAAACAAATTCTCAAGCAATCAAACGTTTTAAACATATGCCTTATCCCATTATTCTCATGTGTAAATGCAAATAATAAATTAAATACTTAAATCCAACACTTTATTAAGTTTTTGAATCGAAAATATATAAATGTTATTTATTATTTCTTTATTTATTCTTATGAGAATAGACAGAGGCAAGTGCATGGTTTAATTGTCGAAAGAGAATTTCATTTTTAATAATTTTTTTAAACTTACTTAAATATTTAAACATTATTTATTTATTTACTTTTACTAAAAAAGTTATATGTTTCAGAGATAGACTTTGTATCAGGTCTATGAATTGCAACGGAGTTATAGGTTTTCTCCTCTCTATCATAAAATAGATAAAGTTGAAACAAAGTTAAATAGTCTACTTTGAGGAAGACTACTTTTTATTTAAGAAAGAATTCTTTAATGTAAATTGACTGATGTTGTATTCTTTGTTACATTCTAATTTTATGCAAGAAATAGTATTGGGTAATCCTAACAAAATAGCAATAGTATCTTCAGCCAGATAAGGACTATTTAAAATAAAATTCAGCAAGTCAAAATAGCTTCTAAAGACTACCTAGGACATCACTGATTATTCAAAAAAGGAAAAATATTTCTAATTGACTAACACATAACAAAAACAGTAACAACTTTTGGCATTGCATGACTTCTCAACAACACTTCAACAATTACACCTTTACAATTTTGTCTTTGTTGAGAATCAAAATTTAAAATTGAAGGAAATTATTTGTCGAGAAACAGGCCAGGCCAACAAATTAATTAAGTGCAATTTCTAGTTTGTTCCTTAATCTAATTAATTTATACAAGGACGTTAAACATCAACCATGTGCAATAATTAAAGTACAAAGTTTTTATGTATCTAATTAATTAAAGTAATACTATATATTTCTTATTCATTTCACAAATACTATCTATTATTAAATATTATTATTTTGAAAAAGAAAAAGAATTGCAAGATATACAAAGCTATATATATACAACTAATGTGTTGGATTGTAAACTTTTTATGTCCAAATAGATCGATCCTTCTACCAAGGGCCTAAAACCCCTGGAAGTTTCCAAAGTTTGGTAGAGTTCTTGGCACAGTGTTAGATGAAATGGTAGGAGAGAATAAATCTAGAACTTTGGTTTGTTTTAATCCTAGCCATCCATTGAAGTTTGGGATGCCTATAGATAGATGTGTGTAATCCATTTGTTTCAAGCAAGTAAGCAAGGAAAAGAAAAGAAAATACAAAGAGAACAAGTTCTTAAGTAGTTCTCTAAATAGCTTCATCTTTCTTCTCTTGTGTTTTATAAATATTAAAAGTGTTCTAGTTAATTTCTCTTCCAACAAAGTGGTATCAAAGCCATATAGATCATGAAGAAGATGGCAAATGGGTGGCATCCTTCCAAGTCTCACAAATAAAGTGAGAAAACTAAGAAAACTACGATAATTAGATTATCAAGATAGAGGCTGTCTTTGGAGCACACGACATTTGGGAGTTCATGGAAACATGCTATAACAAGATGCAAATGAAACATCCCTATCTCAACAACAAAAGGATAGTTTGAGATATGCAAGAAAGAAAGACAAGAAATCTCTCTTTCTTATTTAGCAAGCCGTGGATGATGATGATTTTGAAAAAGTTTCAAGTGTAACCATCACCATGGAAGTGTGGCAAAAGCTACAAACTTCCCCTAAAGGAGAAGAGAAAATAAAAAAGGTGCATCTCCAAACTATAAGAGGTGAATTTGAATCACTCCACACGAAAGAAGGCGAATTTATTTTTTGATTATTTTTCAAGTATTTTATTTAGCCATTTTGGATCAATTGAAAAAGAAATGGTAAGAAGTTAGAAAGGTAAGAATCATTGAAAATATACTCCGCTCATTGAATCCAAAGTTTGAACGTATTTTTTGTGACAATAGAAGAAACTAAAGAATTGGAGGACATGACAATTGAGCAACGTCAAGGATCGTTACAAGCCTACAAAGAGAAGCATAAGAAAAAGCAAAGTATCATAAAGTAACTTCTCAAGATACATCTTAAGGAGAAGAAAGAAAACTATGGCCATGAAAGAAACCAATATGGATAAACTAGATGACAAGGTAGAGCTCAAGGTCGTGGATAAAGTTGGGGCTCCAATAACAATTCCAATGAAAGAGGATATGGAAGAGGTCAAGGAAAATGAGGTTACAATGTGACTAAGAATGAAGAAAGAAAACAATGAGAAAATTCCATAAGAGGCCATGGAAGAGGGAATTCAAATTCAAGAAACGAGAGATCCCAAGTTTGATGTTACAACTGTCAGAACTATGGACATTATGCTGCTGAATGTAAAGCTTATGTTTGATACTACAATTGTCAAAAGTTTAAGCGTTATGCATGTAAGAGTAGAGAACCTAACAAAAGAGTGAAGGAAAGAACAAATTATACAAAACGAAATACTGAGGAAAATATAAATTTACTAATGGTTTGGAAAATATAATCATAAAGATCAAGAAGAGTGATGTGTCAAATTAGACACTTATGAGATAGAGCCTTTAGGGAATAAAGTACTGGAAAAAGGGTCTTACTCAGTTAATATAGAGAAAGGAAGAAATTCCAATGTGACAGAAGAAAAGGAACTAACACATGCCACAGTCATCCTTAAGAGAAGCTACTATGGAAAGGAGATTGATCCATGACTTCCGAATGGTGATGAAAGGAAGTTGCAAAACCCAAAAAAGAGGTATGATGAGAGCTGTCACATAGAGCAAAAGAGAAAGTTAAGATGTTTCTTATGTGATGGTCCAAATAAGGTAAAGAATTGTCCTAAAAGAAAGATATTGAAAGCCCAGCTTATGGAGTTGGAAAATCCAAGAGGAGTACAAGTTAGAACTATGCAACAGGTTAGCATGAATCAAGGTTAGCATGAATCAAGGTTAGCAAAAGGAGAATAGAAAAGCCAAGTCTTGGCAAAGGCAAGATTGAACAACCAAGAAGCGAGAAGAAATGCTAAAGTATAATTAAGAAACATCTACAACAAGGTTAGAATGAACATCCAAAAGCTGGCAAGTAACCTTTGCAGGTATGAAAAGAGCATTGTATAAAGTAAAAAAGGAAGCCACAACTTGCATAAGTTTACAATAACACTGTCAAATAATCTAATGTTCTATGATCGAAGCACATTAATACTTGTTACCACCACATATGAGAATTCATCACAAAAAGGGAAGTAAAAGTGAAGTATGTGAAGTCACAAGACCAAGTCATTGACATTTTTACTAAACTACTCAAGTATAAAGACTTTGTTACAATCAGAAATTTCCTTCATGTCATCAAACAAGTTTAAGGGGGAGTCTTAGATTGTAAACTTGTTTTTCAAGCCTAAAGTCCTAAAAGTCCGAGCCTTTTACCAAGAGCCCAAGCCCATGAAAGTTTCCAAAGTTTGGTAGAATGTTGGGCATCTAGAATGTTTGGTAGGATGTTAGGTGCAATGTTAGGTAAAATATTAGGCGAGAATAAATCCGGACCTTTGGTTTGTTTTAATCCTAGCCATCTATTAAAGTTTGGGATGCCTATAAATATATGTGTGTCCATTTGTTTCAAGCAAGTTAACAAAGAAAAGAAAAGCAAATACAAAGAGAACAAGTTCTTAAGTAGTGCTCTAAGTAGCTTCATCTCTCTTCTCTTTTGTTTTATAGAAACTAGAAGCATTATAGTTAATTTCTCTTCCAACAAAATTGGTATCAAAGCCACCTAGATTGTGAAGAAGATGGCAAATAGTGTGGCATCCTTCCACGATGGAGGCTTTTCTTGGAGCATATAACATTTGGGAGATCGTGGAAAAAGGCTAGAATAAGACGCAAGATGAAACATCCCTATCTCTAACACAAAAGTAATATCAGAGCGTTTCACGATCTATTTGATGATGAGAGAGACATGAATCATAACATACAGAAATGACATCATTTCTCGCCCATAACCACCCACAAAGACCATCATCCCTCTTGCTTGATCTCAAACACATATAGTTGGTTGTCGTACTATTGGAATATTCTTATTGTTTTTGTTTAATTATGTGATTACTGGGCAATGCAAACCAAAGTCTGTATTGTACTATTGCCCGAAACTCTAATATTTTAAACCAATTTTTGGGAGAAGATAGAAGCTATAAGCCTTGTTTCACCTCAGTTGTAGTTCCAACACATATGAGGATTATGCTGTAAACATAAGTTGATGCCTGATGACCCTTCTCAGATGCTTCCTTCAAAAATTGCATTCCGAACTCTGTACTTTTGAAATCAAAATATCCCATCATCCCTTGCCTGTAAAGAACTTTTGAGTTTCCACTCTTTAAACATCTTTTGAAGAATGAAGAATCTTCTGTTCTCCTAGGGAGCCACAAAATGGAAGCATTGGCAAGAAAAAAAAATCATTTTTAATAAATAAAGGAATTTGTTACACGTCAGTTGAGTAGCAAAGAGGATAGTGATTAACTAAGACGTAAATAGAGAAAGAACTTTAGTAAACAATTCTTCTGGAAAAGAGTTGATGGAGCTCATTGTTTCAAGAGTCAAATATGAGCAGATCAAAACAAATTTGGCATGAATTTGACCAAAAAAAAAACATAAACTTTGGAGACGAACATCACTCTATGACACATCCGAAAAATGATTGCCTCTCAAGTATAGGAGTGTCGAAGTAATAAACCCAGTGAGACCGGGGTCAATCCACGAGGAAGGGAATTTTAGCGCTACAAACTATAAAGTAAGCAAATATGATATGGATGATTCAAATAGATGACAAGATAATATCAACAAATATAAGTAAGAACAAGTTCGTAACAATAAATGGGAATCACACAAGAGAAATCAACGCAATAATAATGAAAGCTAAGGTTAGGGGATCCGCCCTTGATATTTCAAATAAGGATAAACAACCCATTTTAGTTATATGAATTATATTTGTTTCATTACCAATATTTACACCACTTCTTATAAATAGGTTCAAGCATCCAATGTGCCAATCTCTATATGTTGACAACAAATCAAGGTTCCCAACTAGATTCATGTAAGGAAGAACCATACGACATCTAGAAAGGATCCAAGCATTTGATGTGCCAAGGATTGTCTACAATGGATCAAGACCTCCACTTTACGAGTGGTGTCAAGATTGATTAAGAAAATAAATATAAATCATATAAACAACATAAGATTATGTTTATTAAGCACATATTAAGGGTTAGAGAATCCTTACTCTCATATCAAGGGTTTCATCTTTTCACCTTAGCAAAAGAGAAATTAGAAATACATTATAAGAGAAAGAAAACAAATTATAAGAAAAAGGAAATTCATTAATAACATAAAAATACAAGAGAGAAAAACACAATAACAAGGGATCCCAGCAAAGGCCAAGATGCCCTAATGGGTCACAAGGCACCTCTATTTATAGATACATTCAGGGGCAAACTTGTCAAATTATAAAGGAATAATTGTCAAATATTAGGTGCACCAACTTTGACAATTAGGGTAATTAAGTGAACCAACATTGACCACTGATTTTGACATTGAATTATTTAGAATTTTGATCAGATGTCTTCATAAAAGTCGTAGATATTTCTCTCAGATTTCTAGAACATCTTGATTTATACAATTTGGATATGTATTTTGAGAGATATGGTCAAAATACTGAGGCATGGTCAGACTGGGTCGAGACTATAGATGGGTTCACTTCAAGCCCAATTTTGGTCCAGTAAGAGCCTGAATTTGATGATGCTTGTGAAATACAACCTTATAGATAATTTAATCATATTTCCAAAACATTAAGATTTGCACCATTCTGATCTGTAAATAGAAAGTTATGCCCAATTTATCAAACCTACATCAAAATTGAAATTAAGAGAAAGTTAATTCAAAAGATGTAAAGACTACAAATATGCTTAAGTTGAGGAATTTAATGATACTATTAATGCAATATAATGAATTAAGCTCTTATTAAACATACATATTTAAGTGTTCATCACACCCCCCAGTCAGCTTATTGCTAGTCCCTAGCAATTAAAGCGTGATTATTTAGAAGTGATTTATAGAATTTTACATCCAAGGTGGTCATTATTGCACTCTCCTTGATTTTATCCAAATAAACAAACTCTCAACCGATTTTTTTTTATTGACTCATGTACCATTCAGTCAATATATCAATAAACCTTCTTTTTATGCTCAGTCGACACATGACTATGGGGCTTATTAGAAAGAAGCCATATCGGTTCTAATATTTGTTAAGGCTAACAACCTTAGGTAGGGGGTATTCATTCATTTTATATATTTTTTTTTCTTTTTTTTTGTTTTTGAAAGAATACATCTTTAACCCATGTAGCGAGCCTTAGGCTAATGACTCCCAGACCAGTTGGCCTGAGGGCATTAGGTGTTAAGACACCCCTACGAGCTTAACGACTCGGGTTACCGATGCTTTATTTTTGCTTAGAAACTTGTGGATAGTGCAATTTTCAATCCTATTAAGCTTTCTCCTTAATCCATGTAGCGAGCTTTGGGCCAATAGCTCCCAAACCAGTTGGTCTTAGGGTATTAGGTGTTGAGGCACCCCTCGGGCTTAATTGCTCGAATTAAGGAGGCTACGAGACCAAACTTATCCACAATTGCTCTCTTTTTTTTTACCTTTTTTTTCTTTAATTTTTTTTTTTACTTTCCCCTTCCTTTTGTTGTTATCCTAAACAAAATAAAAGAACTCAAATATTGCAACATTTCATTTTGCCACCCACAATCATGCATCAAGGTATGTGTGTGTGTGAAGAAAGGTTCATGAATACTTGCTTAATGAGTACATAAGCACACAATTTTTTTTTATTTAAATGATAAGGTTGTGAGAGTTCATAGATTTGAATAATTCAAAGTGAAATGAATAAGACCTCCTTGTTATAAAATTCAAAAATCAAAACTAAATAATATCAAGTTAACTAAAATGAGTCCTAAAAAATGCAAAATCAAAATATATTGACAAATTGGTTAGAGTGTGTTTTAAGAGTTCAAACTGGCCCTCCCTACTCTGCCATTCCTGACCCAGAATGCATCTCAAGAGGATTTGAACTCCTTACACCGCACTCTGAATCTAATTACTAACTCGCTTTTTTTTTTTTTGCAAGAAAATTTAAAGCACACTTAAGTCTACTATCCTTCCCCCCTAACCAAATGAAACATTGTCCTCAATGTTTAAATGTAGAGAGATAAAGTATAGGAGACATTACCTGAAGCTTCTGTTATTCGAGAAAGATGACCTGAAAGACTAATAAAATAAAATGCTAAAAATAAAATAAAGGACAAGAAAAAATTACAAATTGAGATTCAGATTCAATTTGCACTTTTTGTTTTGCCTTCCTAACCAATTAATTTGAGTGCTAGCTGGGTCAGGTTCATACTCAACTGCTTGTAATTTGTCAAGTAACTCACCAGCAGAAGTGGCAGAAACAAGGATCTGTCTCGCCGAATGAGGGATAAAATTTTGTTCCACAACTGCATCAACAAAACTTATTAAAGGATCAAGGAAATTTTTGGCATTCAACAAACCTATGCGTTTTTTATGGAGATTCAGTTGGGCCCAAGAGGCAATTTGAAAAATTTCTTCAAGAGTACCAAAGCCACCTGGTAAAGCAATAAAGGCGTCTGAATTGATAAGCATATGTGCCATGCGTTCATGCATAGAGGAGACCTGTAACTCCTTTCCAACTATTTTTTCAACGACACTTTCTACAACCAAAGCTTTAGGAATAACTCCTAAAACTTGACTATCTCCTACATGTGCAGCTGTTGACACACAACCTATTAACCCGATGCTACCTCCCCATAAACCACATGAATCTTTCTTTCAGCCAGTAGCCTACCAAGATAATTTGCTATTTCTACAAACTCCTCACTTTTACCCGGTCGAGATCCATAGAATACACATATCCTTTGATTTCGATGTTTTGAAGTTCTCTCCATGTCTATGCAACTCTCTAACTATGTGTGAAGAAGAGAACAAGAGATGTGGTATTTATGGAATGCACAAAGGTATGCTAATGATGACATCCAAATAGGTAGCTCGACTGCTTGTTGAAAAATTTGACAATTATGCATAAAAATTCAAAAAAAAATGATGAAATAAGACATCATAAGTCAAACAAAAGATACAAATTCAAAAATGACAGCTATAAGGCATTAAAATTCAAAAATGATGGCACATATGCATATGTACAGGTAGTTGTGACTGTGGCTCACATCTTCCTCTGGTTTTAGGTCCAGAAATGGCTTAAACACCTTCTATGAGTTGGGCATATGCTTCCCATCTAGTTTTCTTATAAACTGGTAAACAGGGTCATTTTGAGTCAGATTCCCAAGACTATAGTGTTCCTGCTCATCTCATAATTGTGTCCACAATTTAAAAATTTCACGCTGCACAAGTCCACAAGAATGCATCTTAAGAGTCATTCAGATATCATCCAAAGACTCCCTACTCAGTCCATTCTTGATAAACTGTAGTTTATCCTCTCGATTATTAGACAAATATCCCAAAGAGCGATAACGTTGGTTACAAGTCCATCTTGCACATTTGGGACAAACTTGTAACCTTTTCGCTCTTCACTTTTTGGCGTAAGAGCTTTTTCCCATACCTGGCATGTGAGAAACAAGATTATCCAAAAATTCATGAGAAAATCGAACCTTGGCTTCAATTAACCATCTTACTTCAATAGGCATACCCTTACACATCAACATCCTTAGTCTTTCTGCGCGAGCTTTGTAAATTTTAAGCAAATCATTTTGAGGAAGAGAGGGAAAATGTTTGTGCAATTTTGAGAAAATGGTATCCATGTGAAGAAAATGAGAGAGAAGACAAGAAAATGGATGCAAGGTGAGCAACAGTTTTTAGGGAACTGAAAAACCGACTTTAAAAATCACAGAGTGCCGTATCCGCCACTTGACCGGGAAAAATCAATCCTTAAAAAGGATCGACTAAAGCAATGGACTTTTCATTTAGTCAAAATTTTCAAAGAATGGTTTTAGCCGTTGTCCATTAACTTTAAACACATTACCATTCTTTGGGTTCTCAATTTCAACTGCTCCATGAGGGAAAACATTTTTAACAATGAAAGGCCCAGTCCAACAAGACCGAAGTTTACCAGGAAACAAGTGCAATCTTGAATCATACAAAAGAACTTTTTGTGAAGGTTCAAAAGATTTTCTAACAATGAATTTGTCATGAAAAACCTTCATTTTTTCTTTGTAGATTTTAGAATTTTCATAAGCCTCATTCCTGATTTCTTCAAGTTCACTCAGTTGGAGTTTACATAACTTGCAAGCATCATTCAAGTTTGTGTTAAATGTTTTAATGGCCCAATAAGCTTTATGCTCAATTTCCACAGGCAAGTGACAAGGTTTTCCATAAACTAATCTATAAGGAGACATTCCCAATGATGTTTTGAAAGCAGTTCGGTAAGCCCAAAGTGCATCCTTAAGTCTTAAAGACCAATCTTTACGATTTGGGTTAACCGTTTTTTCTAAGATCTGTTTTATCTCCCTATTAGCTAATTCAACTTGTCCACTTGTTTGCGGGTGATAAGGTGTAGAAATTTTATGGGTTATTCCATATTTCTTCATTAAGGTTTCAAATGGTTTGTTACAAAAATGTGTACCCCCATCACTAATAATGGCTCGAGGAATTTCAAATCTACACAAGATATTCTCTTTCAAGAATTTGACGACTGTTTTGTGATCATTGTTTTGACATGGAATTGCCTCGACCCATTTTGAAACATATTCTATTACAACAAGAATGTACACAAAACCAAATGATTGTGGAAAAGGTCCCATAAAATCAATACCCCAACAGTCAAAGCTTTCAACAACAAGAATTGGATTTAAAGGCATCATGTTTCTTTTTGAAATGGATCCCAATTTTTGACAATTTTCACATGTTTTGGAAAATGCATGTGCATCTTTAAATAAGGTGGGCCAATAAAATCCACATTGCAAGATTTTAGCAGTTGTTTTTCTAGATGAAAAATGTCCTCCACATGCTTCAGAATGACAAAAATTAATAACACTACTTACCTCATTGTCGGGTATGCATCTTCTAATTATTTGATCCGAACAATATTTGAACAGATATGAGTCATCCCAAATAAAACTTTTTCACCTCGGTCAAAAACTTCCTTTTGTCTTGAGTATTCCCATGAGGTGGCATTTTTCCTGTTGCAAGGAAATTTACAATATTAGCAAACCAAGGTACAACAGCAACGGAAAATAAAAATTCATCAGGAAAAGAATCATTGATAGGTGAAGTTTCAATTAATGTCTCTGTCGTTAGTCTTGAAAGATGATCTGCAACGACATTTTCGGCTCCTTTCTTATCCTTTATTGTGATGTTGAATTCTTGGAGCAATAAGATCCACCTTATCAATCTAGGTTTTGCATCCTGTTTAGACATTAAATATCTCACAGCTGCATGGTCAGTGTAAACAATCGTGGGAGAACTAATTAAATAAGATCGGAATTTGTCCAATGCAAACACTACTGCAAGTAGTTCTTTTTCAGTTATTGTGTAATTTATTTGTGCATCATTTAAAGTCCTACTTGCATAGTAAATCACATAAGGCTTCGCTTCTTTTCTCTGTCCTAAGACGGCACCAACGGCATAATCACTTGCATCACACATCAATTCAAAAGGCAAGGACCAATCGGGAGATTGCATAATTGGAGCAGTTGTTAAAAGTCCAATTAATTTATCAAAGGCATTTTGACATTCTTGAGTCCATTCAAAAGAAGTGTCTTTTATTAAGAGGTTACAAAGAGGTTTAGATATAGCACTGAAATTTCTTATGAACCTCCTATAAAATCCAACATGTCCTAAGGATGAACGGACCTCTTTAACTGTTTTTGGTGGAGGCAAATGGGAAATTAATTCCACTTTTGCTTTGTCCACTTCAATTCCTTTAGAAGACACCACATGACCTAAGAAAATTCCCGAAGTGACCATATAATGACATTTTTCCTAATTTAAAATAAGACATTTTTCTACACACCTTTTTAGGACTTTTTCTAAGTTTTCAAGACAATTGTCAAAAGAGTTTCCAAAGACAGTCAAATCGTCCATAAAAACTTCTAAACAATACTCAACCATGTCACTGAAAATGCTTAACATGCATCTTTGAAAAGTAGCTGGAGCATTACAAAGTCTAAAAGGCATTCTCCTAAATGCAAAAGTACCGAAGGGGCACGTGAATGTGGTCTTTTCTTGATCTTCGAGTGCAATGGAAATTTGATAATAGCCCGAGTATCCATCAAGAAAACAGTAGTAGGAGTGCCCTGCTACTCTTTCAAGAATTTGGTCAAGGAAAGGTAAGGGAAAATGGTCTTTTCTAGTGACAGCATTTAATTTTCTATAATCAATGCACATCCTCTAACTAGATGAGACTCGAGTTGGCAATAATTCACCCTTTTCATTTTTGACTACCGTAATGCCAGATTTCTTAGGTACTACTTGTGTAGGGCTTACCCACTTACTATCAGAAATAGGGTAGATAATTCCCACATCAAGTAGTTTAAGAACTTCAGCCCTAATCACCTCTTTCATATGGGGATTTAATCTCCTTTGAGGTTGTTGGGATGTTTTGGCATTTTCTTCTAAATATATTCTATGTGTACAAATCAAAGGGTTAATGCCTTTTATGTCTTTTAAAGTCCACCCGATTGCATTTTTATGCCTTTTAAGTATGTGTATCAACTTACCTTGTTGCTTGCTTGTGAGGGATGAAGAAATTACCACCAGATATGTCTGATTCTCCCTAAGATATACATATTTCAATCCTTCAGGTAAGGGCTTCAGTTCTAACTTGGGAGCTTCCTCTTCCTTGCTTTCATTCATTTGCCCCAATTCTTCGAATCTTGATTTTGAGCCTTTTTCCATCACCTGTGCACAATCCAGTAAAGAACACATATCAGAAACCATTCTAGTTCCATACCTGATTCTAATGAATTCACTAAACAAGTTTCCAAAGGGTTAGAAGAATTCCTTTTTTGGATATGGTCTTCCACAATAGTTTCAATCACATTGGCCTCCTCAATTTCATCTTCTTCTTCATGTGGTTGTTTGCACATAATGAAAATATTAAGTTCCAATGTCATGTTCCCAAATGATAGCTTCATGACTCCATTCCTGCAATTAATGAAAGCATTAGAGGTAGCTAGAAATGGACGCCCTAAAATGACAGGAATTGAATTGCATAGTTCCACTGGTTGTGTGTCCAAGACGATAAAATCCACTGGATAAATGAATTTATCGACTTGAACTAACACATCTTCTACTACTCCTCTTGGTACTTTAATTGATCTATCAGCAAGCAAAAGAGTCACAGAAGTTGGTTTTAACTCACCTAGATTGAGTTTTTGAAAAACCGAATATGGAAGCAAATTCACACTAGCACCAAGATCAAGTAAAGCTTGTTCAATTTTATGGTCTCCAATAACACATGAAATTGTAGGACAACCTGGATCCTTATATTTCACTGTATTATTGTTTTGAAGAATAGCACTTACTTGCTCGGCTAGAAAGACCTTCTTTTTCACATTCAATTTCCTTTTCACAGTGCACAAGTCTTTCAAAAATTTTGCATAAGAAGGTACCTGTTTGATTACATCTAGCAAGGGAATGTTGACCTTTACCTGTTTGAAAATTTCAAAGATTTCAGAATTGTGAGTTGGCTTCTTTTGTGTGGCTAATGCTTGAGGAAATGGAGGCACAGATGAGGATTTGGTTTCTTCTTCGCTAGGTGTTGGTTTGACAACCTCTTCCTGCCCTTTAGAGATCGATTCTTCTTCTTTCTCACAAGAGTTAGGAATGTGTTTTTCAACAACCTTACCGTTGCGAAGGGTCATGACTAATTTGGCTTGGTCAAAATAATGGTTACTTGAACTCCCTGCATTTGCGTTAGATTGATCTTTGGGGTTTTGCAATGTTTGAGAAGAAAATTTCCCTTTCTCTTGGATGCTAAATGTAGATGCAAATTTTGCAAGAGTGTCTGACAAATTTGCTAATGTTTGAGCAATTTGACTATTGAAAATCTCTTGCTTTGTAATGAATGAATGCAATGTCTCTTCAAAGTCATTCCTAGGAGGAGGAGCATATGCATGATCATGAGAATTTTGAAAATTTTGTCATGTTTGGAAGGGGACTTGTGAAGATTGTGCATGATTGTCATTTTTTCAACTAAAATTTGGATGATTTCTCTAACCAGGATTGTAGGTTTGTGAGTATGGATTGTGATTTAGCCTTTTAAAAGTGTTCAAGGCATTGGCTTGCTCATGGAGACATTCCCTAAAGGCAAGCAAAGTTGGGCAATCATCAGTAGAATGGTCATTGTCATTACAAATGTTACAGACATTTTCTTGAATAGAATTCAATTGACCACTCTTTTTCATCTCTAAAGCCTCGACTTTTCTATCTAGGGATGCATATTTGGCTTGAAGGTCATGGTCTTCCCTAAGGTTATAAATGCCTCTATTGGATGTCGAGGTTGGGGCCTTGCTTGGTACCTCCTAGGTGCCAGCAGTGTCCCAATTTTGTGCCTTTTCTGCCAAGGAATCTAGGTAGTCAATTGCTTCCTCAGGGTCTTTATCTCCAAATTCTCCATTACACATTAATTCTACTACTTGCCTATCTTGAGGTGTTAACCCTTCATAAAAGTGTGCAACTATTCTCCAAGTTTCAAAACCATGGTGAGGACAAGTATTAAGTAGTTCCTTATATCTATCCCAATATTGGTAAAGGGTTTCCCCTTGTTTTTGAGTGAAATTGGAAATTTGTCTTTTAAGAGAATTTGTTCTATGGGTAGGAAAAATTTTTTTCAAAAATTGTTGTTTCATCTTATCCCATGAACTAAACTGATGGAATTCGACCTCAAATTTTGTAGCCACATTCTAGCGTTATCTTTTAAGGAAAAAGGAAAAAGCTTTAATCTAATGATGTTTATGCTACAATTTGGGTCACTGTAGGAGTTACACACCTCTTCAAAGATTTTTAAGTGCAAATATGGGTTCTCCATATCAAGGCCATGAAAGGTGGGTAGAAGTCGAACAAAACTTGGTTTGAAATTGAAATGGATTGAATCGGGAGGAGAAACTACACAAGATGGTACACTAGTCCTTACCGGATTCATATAATCTCTAAGGGTTCTTGGTTGGTTTTGATCATTTTGTTGGGAACGATTGTCCTCTTCATCCGTGAACCTCTCTACTAGATTGTCGGCCATGTTTTCTAATGAAGATGATGTTTTTCTAACAAGTCTACCATTAGATGTTCATGACCAAATTTTTATGCAAGAAAGAGAGAAGAAAAAAGAAGAAAAGATGAACACACAACAAAGTAAAAAATTAATATCTAAAATGAGAGAAGAGAATACTTACAATTTTGCACGCCAATTTTTACCTTCCTCGGCAACGGCGCCAAAAACTTGACACATCCAAAAAAAGATTGCCTCCCAAGTATAGAAGTGTCGAAGTAATAAACCCGGTGAGACCGGGGTCAATCCACGAGGAAGGGAATTTTAGCGCTACAAACTATAAAGTAAGCAAATATGATATGAATGATTCAAAGAGATGACAAGATAATATCAACAAAGATAAGTAAGAATAAGTTCGTAACAATAAATGGGAATCACACAAGAGAAATCAACACAATAATAATGAAAGCTAAGGTTAGGGGATCCGTCCTTGATATTTCAAAAAAGGATAAACAACCCGTTTTAGTTATATGAATTATATTTGTTTCGTTACCTATATTTATACCACTTCTTGTAAATGGGTTCAAGCATCCAATGTGCCAATCTCCATATGTCGACAACAAATCAAGTTTCCTAACTAGATTCGTGTAAAGAAGGACCATACGACATCTAGAAAGGATCCAAGCATTTGACGTGCCAAGGATTGTCTACAATGGATCAAGACCTCCACTTTACGAGTGGTGTCAAGATTGATTAAGAAAATAAATATAAATCATATAAACAACATAAGATTATGTTTATTAAGCACATATTAAGGGTTAGAGAATCCTTACTCTCATATCAAGGGTTTCACCCTTTCACCTTATCAAGAGAGAAATTAGAAAGACATTATAAGGAAAGAAAACAAATTATAAGAAAAAGGAAATTCATTAATAACATAAAAATACAAGAGAGAAAAACACAATAACAAGGGATCCCAGCAAAGGCCAAGATGCCCTAATGGGTCACAAGACACCTCTATTTATAGATACATTCAGGGGCAAACTTGTCAAATTACAAAGGAATAATTGTCAAATATTAGGTGTACCAACTTTGACAATTAGGGTAATTAAGTGAACCAACTTTGACTACCGATTTTGACATGGAATTATTGAGAATTTTGATCACATTCTTCATAAAAGTCGTAGATATTTCTCTCAGCTTTCTAGAACATCTTGATTCATACGATTTGGATACGTATTTTGAGAGATATGGTCAAAAGACTGAGGCATGGTCAAACTGAGCCGAGACTATAGATGGGTTCACTTCAAGCCCAATTTTGGTCTACTAAGAGCCTGAATTTGATGATGCTTGTGAAATACAACCTTATAGATAATTTAATCAACTCTCCAAAACATTAAGATTTGCACCATTCTGATCTATAAATAAAAAGTTATGCCCAATTTACTAAACCTACATCAAAACCGAAATTAAGAGAAAGTTAATTTGAAAGATGTAAAGACTACAAATATGCTTAAGTTGAGGAATTTAATGACACTATTAATGCAATATGATGAATTAAGCTCTTATTAAACATATATATTTAAGTGTTCATCACTCTACAAAATTAAACTAATAATACAAAAGAATTAATTGTTGGAGAGGATAAAATTAACTTAATTTCATGTTTTATTCAAAGACCAAACCTGTCATTTTATACTTTATAGGCTTACAAATCAACTAAAATAAAGAAATAACAATTATATATATCAAAATGATTGAAGATGAAGACTTGAAGACCTGAATGCATAGCAAAGGCAATTAAAATACATAGAACACAACAGGCAGCATTCTAACAAGACAAGCGGCAAGAAGACTTCTAGAGAGAAACTTTTACAAGAGGACTACAAATTTAGTCCAAGAACCTGATAATTTTGTGCAACAACAACTACAATGAAATAACTGGCTTTTTTAGCTTTTCTTAGAGGCTGATTTTTTTTTTATTTGAAGTCTGAATTAATTTAACTTATCCTCATACATTTAGAATATTCTTTAAATATATTTTGTTATATTATTTCAAATTTTCAAGAATGGTGATGAGAATAGACTAGAGTGCCTAAGCAGGAGTGTCAATTTGGGTCACGACGTACAAACACGACACAAAAATTAGTGAGTTTGTGTTTGCCTTAATCATGTTCGTGTAAGAATTTTCTAACCATTTAATAATCGTATCATATTCGTGTTAAGGTTCTATACCTATTGGTGACACGAATTCGTTTATGACACGTATGACATGATTGACACAATAACACAATTAACACGAATATAAGTTAAAACAAGTTTGACACGATAACATGATTAACGTGATTATTGGCACAAAGACGAAGTAATTTTAAATTTTAAATTACAATAGGTACCAGGGTAAAAAAAAAAACTAAAGGTTATTTACAAAATCAAAGATTCAAAATTCAAAAATCAATTTAAATAAAAAAAATCTAATTGATACGTGTCAAGTCTACCAAAATGAAAAAATAAACTAAATATTTTCGGACGAAAAAAAAAAAAAAAAACCTAACTCAACTTTCTTACCCTCACTTCACGCCACCTCCACCACCTAGGCTTCCTGCCCTTAAGCTCTCAGTCTCAGGTCAACCTTACCGTCACAGCTCTTTTATCTACAATTCTAATTTACCTAACTCCTCCACTCTCAGGTCACCATTGTCGTCGCTCTTCCACCTACACCATCGCTTAACTCCTCCACTTTTAGGTCAGACCCTCACCATCGCTGTTCTAGCTACGCTCCTTCACGTACACCATCACTCAACTCTCAGTCTCATACCAACACCATCGCCGTCCAAATCATATTTGTAGGTGAAAATAAAAACTTTATCTGTTCTTTTTAACTACTTTGTTGGTGGGTCTTTGATTTTTTTTTTTTTTTTGTTTTGTTGATTATTTGTTTGCAGTATTGTTACTTGTGTTAAAGCTGCTGATATAAACGCAGAGAATTTTCATGTTTTCTTTTTGTTGATTTTGTTTGAATTTTTGCTGCATTTTTGAGTTGATGAGTTATGCATGTATGATCCAGAAGAGAAAGATTCAAGTAAGAGGATTCAAAGGATGAACTTAAAGTTTCCTAACAGTAAATTAGAGAGTTATATCATTACATCCCAACCTCAGGTTTGTCATTTCTAACCTCTAAACCATTCTTCATAATTGTTCAGTTCTTTTGGTTATCTTTCATGGAAATAACAGATAATAAATCTCATATGGTTTTGATTTACAATAAGAAATTGCACATGTCTTCACTTGATTGCATGATTATTAGTCATTACAAAAAAAAAAATTTAATTAATCGGATAAGGCAAATATTTGATGTTAATTTGTCACAGAAATCAAAATTTGAGCACTTTTTACCTGGCATAGGAATTTTCGTCTTCTCGTCTTCATGGATACGATGCCAAAGCAAAGCATATCATGATTGCATCTACATTACACATGATTGTAATTTTGGTTTTTATTTAAAGTTGGTTCCCTTTGGTGTTGATAATGCTATTTAATGAACTTCCCAACCACCAAAATGATAAAAAACTTGATGATCCCACGTAGTCACTGTGGTAGTTCATCTATTTGGTAATTTAATTAAGACATTATAAAAATTATATTGTAAGAGTGATTCTTTTAAGGGAAATTTTTACTTTTTTTTTTAATAACATAAATTGATCCTATATCCATTGGAAAATATGAACATCTAATTGATATATAATACTTTAGAACATAGAAGCCATGAGTGCATGACACTACTCGTTAGACTCTTAATTATATTTTAACATTATTTTTATGAGAGGAACAAAATGTAACACCCGGTTTACAGAAGTAAAACTATAATAGTAGAAGCAATGATTTAGATTAAGAAAGATATTTTGGAACGTGAAGTGTCATTGAGTGAAATAGGAAAGAAAAGAGATTAAAATTGGAATATCTTATTAATTTGTTTTCACTATTTATACAGAGCAAGGAAGAGAATCAGGAGAGAGTCAGGCCATTGATTTAGAAAATTTATTATGATGAAATTGATTTGAGGATCTATTATTAATTATAGATAATTGAATGGTTGATGGGAATAGTTATATATGAAAAATTTAAGTGAATTATTTGGAAAGTTGAGAAGATATTTTATTAAAGTGGAAATATATGAGTGAGATAGATATTTACGTAATTTTCCGAATGAGCAAGAGTTTCCATTTGATTTACTTTAGAGCTCCTAATCCATAAACGCGAAAACCAATCTAGAGAAAATAAGAGTTTTCAAGGCGTGGGAGTCTTTTACCAATTGGTCGGAAGTCTTGGAAGGAAGAGTTTGGATCAAGAAGAATTTTAGTAAAGGAGGGTTTTCACTAAGGTAAGTAAATTATTTACAACTTATTTTTTGATCGATGGGACTAAATAGAAGTTTATTTTGGCATGGGTTATATCTTAAAACATCCAAATTGATTATATTCGATTGTGATTTGTGATAGGATTTACGTGGCAAGGAAAATAGGATAATGTATTAGGTGTTTTGTTGACTGAGTTGTCAAGATAGCCCACTGTTCAACGAATTTTTATGATTACATGCACTATGATTTTGACGGTATATTTTTATTCTAAAAAATAGACATGTGCACATTTAATATGAAATTTATTTAAAAGAAGGTGATTTAGAATTCAATTTTTAATTGATTTTCCAAACAGCGTAGTTATCCTGAAAACCAAACAGTTTTAGCCCATAACTTGATTTTGTATATTTATTTGGCTATCCAAACGATGACCAAAAATTACAAAATTATATATTCCAAATCCTTCATATATATTATTTGTTCTGGAAATTTTCATGGCGTTTTTATTAGTACAAAAATTTATTAAAATCGTTGACGTGGCTTGATTGATTTTCAAACACTGTTTGGCAGAGTTTTTGTACTCGAAATATAAATCTGTATGAAAATCTTTTTGTTGTTAAAAATTCATGGTAAAATTTATGGAGCAGCCTATACATGTCTAGAATGCTACTCTAAAATTTTAGAGGATTTTGATCTATAGTTTCTGAATTAAAAATCTGGGATTAGGTGTCATTTTGTTTTGAAGTGCCAAGATTGGAGTGCGTTCAAGAAATCATATTTTGTTGGATTAATTAAGGTTAAATCTGATGTTTGCGGTATGATAATTTATATGTTATCACAAGGTCGATATTTTGATTTTATGCTTTAATATTCAATTGTATTAGAGTTGTGGTATTGATAAAGTGGTTGGTTTGATACCTAGGAACTCGGTATATAAAGATTACATGAGATAGTAAATTATTGTAAAATGGATACCTTTATTTTCACTCTAATTTTGAATTCCATGTATTAATATACTAAAATATTTGTGTCAAGGATTCTTCTAAAATTTATTTTAGAGAAAAATATGAAAGATATGATTTTTCATGAATTTTTGAAATTGACAATAGAATTCTCAAAATCTTTGTTTTTAACTGACTATTTGAATTTACGAAAATTATAAGTATGTGTGGAACATGATTTCGTTTTGATATTTTATATCTTATATTAGACATGTAAGTATTTCATTTAAAAAGGTTGGGTATTTTATTTTTAACGATTTTTAAAAGAAGACTCTGAAGTTCTGGAATTTATCATGTTCAACAGGAAGTTAGAAGTATGAAATTGATTTGAGTTGTTATAATTTTTAGAAAAGTACAAGCTTTTACAGACTTCTTCTTTGGCATGTTAAGTTTTATTCTAGAAGTTTTTATGATTTTATAAATTCATGGCAAATTATTTTGTATTTAACAAGTATCGAATGTCAATCTTGGAATCTAACAAATAGAATTGATATTCCTTAAATTATGATTTCGTTTAAGGATATTTCGAATCCAAAAGGTTTTGATACTTTTTTGTGGTTTAAGATACATATGTCTACTATGCCCTTGTAAGATACTAGAAACTTTGGAGTTGTAGATTATTTATTAAAAATGGGAGAATCTTCATTGTTTTGGTTTAAATTAAGGTGGAAATATTGTAATTAGAATGTCGGTTTGAAGGTTTTAAATTTATGGGATTATATGAGATAAACTTTGGTAATCTTATGATGTTGATTCAAGTGTATTAATGATAAGATCTCTAATTCATTTAGTATAGAGATGATGACTCTTTGGTTGTATGCAAAAAGAGTTTGTCTATGATGTTATCAAAGAGACTAAATTGGGATTTGAGCTAGTAGAGAGTTTTTGATATTTGATGATAAATTATGATGTATATTGATATAATTGAACTATGTTTCATTTTTCTTTTATTAGATGATTGAGAACTGTTGGATGGGTGACTAAAAGATATATATATGGTTTGCAAGTTTGAGGTAAGTATAATCATTCTTAATATGATTGGTTTACATGTAAAAATATTTTTTTATAAAAAGTTATTATTTATGAACTATTTAGGAATAGAAATGATTCTTATGCTACATATACTGCCTATGTAATTACGTTTTGTAAGATATGCATTTTATTATTAGTATCGAAAACTACATGTCCAAAACTTATTATGTGTTTTATACAAATCATTATTATAAACAAAGATGTTTTAGCTACAATACGATGTTCTTAATAGTGTTTTTGAAATTTATAAAAGCCTTTAATAGTTTGAAATCATTTTTTATGCATAAAAGTATTTTGTAAATAGAAAAACTTCTACTTATTTGCATATAAAATATAGCTTTCATAAAAATACATGTTCCTATTGGTAAACGATTTTGAAATTAGTATTTAAGTGATATTCACATTAGTGTGCCTTATTTCGTATCTGTAAAAACTGTTAGGATTCCAAAATTTAAATCTTATTGTTCATGAATGGAAAGTATTCTATACATTTAGCTTTTAAACAACATAGATCTTTTCAATTTTCTTCAACTAAATATTTCACAAAATAAGTTGTTTTCTAAAAGTATGCTTCATTTAATTATTTAAATTTTTATCAAAAAGTAAGATTTATAAAACTTTGTATTTCAGTCTTTCTCAAGAAGCTTTACCATCCAATTATCTTGGTTTTAAATACTTTCTAAGCGAATGATTTGTTTGAGGAATAGAGTTTATATTTGAAATTATTACGTAAAGAATTATATTAAGTATTTTGATATTTATAAGATTTCTAAAATCAATATTCTTCACTATAAATTATAATAAAAGGAATTTTGGCTCATTGTTAATAGCATCCCTATATGTTATGATATGGCTATAGGGGGGCTACTTCTCAAAGGTTTATAAGGACCACAAAGTATCACACATAGTACAAAATGCCACATGCAGATGATATGATATGGTTTCAACTAGATATTCATTTTGATGTGTACAAATATGACATGATATATTTGATCGTGAATCGATCCTCTGATATGATATGGCTACGCGATATGAACTACTATGAAACTATGTTTTCTGGTCTTGAATTAATGCTTTTGTTGAATTACAGTATTCTGAATTAATTATGCTATTTTGTATGCTTTATGAAAATGGATATGATATTTTGTTATAGTAAATCTGATATATATGTTTCTCTTCATATACACACTAATGTGGGTATTATTTATTAAATTGAGAGTTAATATTTATGTCGGTTATTCCATATGATTTTTGATAAAATGATCTGGAATTATTTTCTTCAAGTATTGGATTATGTCATTATGTAAAATTATGATTATTAAATATCTATATTGCATAAAAGCTTTTTAATACAAAAGCATGTTAGGATTGTTATGCTTATCGAGTTGATGACTCACCCCTCATCACCAACACTTTTGCAAAGTCGTCTTAGTGACAACGTCCGAAAGATTGAATATGGTGTTATTGAAGTTTGTATAGACTTGAATGATCAAGTGAAGAAATGGCTTTGGACTTAGTTCTATGTAAAGTTAGATCGATGCTTCCGGAATGTGGTGTGCTTATTAGTTGGTTAATATGAAGTATTATATTATCATTGTAATGGGTAAGTATACAATATCATTTAAAGTAATTATTTCGGACATTTGGTGTAGTAATGATACTATAAGTTATAAAAAGAAAAAAAATTAGAAGTGACTTTTCATAGCAATCAGATCAATCACGTAATGGAAGCATGACAGATATGGGGCATTATACAAAACCTTAGCTTATTACTATTCATAGGATTCTGTTCGTGATGTACCAATTATTAAACTATGTTTTTGAATCTTTAATAAAATGTTTCTCAAACGAAAACATACAAATTAATGTGAAAAAACCATTTCTTGGCCCCAAATTAACACTTCTCCCCCATGACAAAAAATACCAAAGAAGAAACAATTTTTACAATACACCAACTAATGATTTTTTTTTTTTGTATTTTATGAACTTTTGTTTTTTCATTTTTGCTATATTTTTTTTATCCTTTTTGGGCTGCATACGTTAGATGCTAGGTGAAAAAAGTACAAGTTTAAGATTACTTAACCAATTTTTGCTTCCAATGATTTTGTTTTTGATTTTATGCAGGTTTAGTTCTTAAAAATGGATTCTTTGGAAACAATTCACCTATTGGAGTGGAAACAAATTTAGCAAGTGAGGATGACATATTTCATTTGGGTAGTGAGATTGAAAGTACGACACAATAAGACACGAGTCAAAGTGGGACATGGAAAAGAAAATTAACTTTAGTGGTGTGGAAGTTTTTTGATAGACTACCAAGGAAAGGGTATCCAGATAAGAAGTAAGGATCCAAATGCAAATTATGTGAGCGATTTACATCTCTAAATCTAGAAATGGAATGGGAAATTGGAAGTGGCATTGGTCTTTTTCCCAAGAAGAAATTCATCTAATGTAGGCCACTGTATGATAAACCAAACTAATGGAATTGTGAGAATGCATAGTCCTAAATTTGATCCTATTGTCTTTCATGAATTGTTGTTTGTTACACTTGTTATGCATGATTTGCCATTTCAATTTGTTGAGTATAGTGGTATTAGAAGGATTTTCACTTATTTGAATGTTGAGGTGAATTTCATTTCTAGAAACACTGCCAAGACTGGTGTTATGAAATATATAATAAGGAAAAGGGTAAACTAAAGCTATGTTAGAGGAAGCACCTGGTAGAATTATTTTAACCTCTAATTTGTAGACTTCCATAACTACCGATAAATACTTGTCTTATAGCTCAATTTCTTGATAAACATGAGGTTTTACAAAAAAAAAAAAAGGGTGTCAAATATTTTCACTTTTTTACCTCCACAATCTGGTGTTATTTTGCTTGATAAAATACATAAGTTTCTATGTGAGTGGGGAGTTGAAAAAAAGATATTCTCAATCACTTTGGATAATGCTACATCAAATAATACTTGTGTTGAGTTTTTAAAATCCCAATTAAATTTAAAGAAAACACTATTAGCCAAAGGAGAATTCTTTCATATTCATTGTTGTGTTGATATCCTCAATTTGATTGTCCAAGAGTGATTGAAAGAAATAGATGAAGTAGTCCATAAAATTCATGAGAGTATTAAATATGTCAAAGGGTCACAAGGAAGAAAAAAGACTTTTCTTGAATTTGTGAAACAAGTCTCTCTATATTGTAAAAAGGATTGAGGCAAGATGTTTGTACAAGATAGAATTCTACTTTTCTCATGCTTGAAAGTGCCATGTATCATAATCAAGCTTTTCGTCACATGAAGTTGAGTGGTTCTAATTACATTCACTGCCCTTCTTCGGATGAGTGGGAGAAAATAAGCAACTTTTTGAGTGTGTTTTATAAGACTACATGTATTTTTTCTGGATTAAACTACCCATCTTTATCTTTGTACTTTCTTGAAGTGGTTGTGGCTCATTTGACTTTGAAGCAACACTTGGAAAGTGAATATAGCTATTTGAAGGATATGGCCAAATGCATGTTATCTAAGTTTGAGAAGTATTGGTCAAATTATTCCATTATTTTGGCTACATGGCAGTTATCTTGGATCCACGGTACAAAATGCAATTTGTTAAGTTTGCATATAAAAAGTTTTATTAGAATGATTTTGATCTTTGGTTTCTTGAAGCTAGAGAGAAGTTGTTTTCTTTGTGTTGTGTCTTGACTTAACGGTAATACAAAAAAGACAATTTTACCCTTTACAAAGAGAAAATTACAAAAATACCCTTATGTATGAAAAATCTAGGATACCCTTGGTTGTTGTGAGACTTCCGTCTGAGTTGCAGAGAGTTACCCCATGTCACCTTGAAACCTCCGATAGGTTAGGAAGAGTTGTGTTGCAGATATATGATGGTGACTCACATAAGGAAACAGATCGAAGCTTCTAGATGAGATGTGGTGGTGAGAAGAAACAGTAAATATGAGAAATGGTAAAACTGAATATACTGGAACAATGCTTATAAACTAATTTACTGAAATAATAGTATGTATATTACTATCTAGTTACTGTTTTGGAGTAATACAGAAATGGTTATGATTGCCCGTTTTATTTGAAACTCAAGGATAGTGATATGAAAGTAATTTGTAGACTGATAAGGTAAATGAAATAGTTGGTATGTAATTAATCATGCAAAGGATAAGAATACAGAATGGCTACGACCGATGACAACAAATCGTATGATGATTTTATGTAGATCCTGAATGGAAAAGACTGTACTTGGATTGTACTTGATGAAAATCATGCTTGACAAGTGTTTTAGGATAGCATTTTGGCCGTAAAAGACGTGAACAAGTTTGTGCTTAATCTTAATGATTAAGGAATGTGTTTGAGAATTATGTTTAAATATATAGGTGACTGATGATGATTGTTGAAAAATAATAGGAATGTGTTTGAAGCTCTTGGCATGTGTTTCTTGATGATCCTATGAAAAATGAATGAAGGCTTTATATATCTAAAGTATAAGAATTATAATTGATGTCAACTAGGGTGAGAGATAAGATAATAAGAGATAATGTTTGTAATTATCTCTATTTTCTTAATAAAATTATGAGATCAGCTAGAATAAAGTTTAAGGATATTTATCTACGATAATAAAATATAAGGATTAGTTTGGGATAAATCTATAAGACTTTTACCATCTTGCCCTCACCCTTAACCTCAAATATAATTTTCCAAAATACCTCCCAAGTAGGCCTTACGTTAACGCATTGGGCTAAGTGGGACTCATATTGCTTGTTTGTGCTAACCAATCTATATCCCATCAAGAAGTCCCATGGGTAGCTTGAGTCTACTTGATATGAGTACACAGATCAGATACTGTTTTAGTTTTAGATTTAGATTCAGAGTTCAGATTCAGATTTGGGCCTATGGGGCTAGCTTGAGCCGAGCCCATGGGGCTTAAATAAGCCAAATACTGATTGTGCTGACGCTAGACTTTGTTTATGGGTTTATACTGAGTCAGTTTTTAAGGCATTGTACTGATTATACTGACTTTACTGATTGTACTAGATGCCGTGGCCATGGACGTAGTACTGATTGTACAGATTCAGAGTTCAGATTTAGATTAGGCCCATATGGCCTGTTCGGGCTGAGCCAATAGGGCTTGAGCCAAAATCGAGTGTCAACACTTTGTATGTTGAGTATAGAAAAAAAAATTAACTTCCTGTGCACCTTCTTCATCTAGATCTCATGATGATATAACTTGTCAGTATATGTCAAATGAAGGCCGAGGAAGTTGTTCTATTGAAGTTACAGAACAATTGTGTTATATGCTTATTCATTTTATTAATGGTTCTTATTTCTAATGATATGTCTATGAGTTTGATAATTTAGACAATGTTAGACTAACAACTTTAACTCAAAAGACAGAATTAGAGTTATATTTGGATGAACCAAGGACAAAATTGATAGCTAATTAGCTTTTAGTATTGGTGACAAGTTTTTGATCAATTTAGAAGTGAACTTATACCAGATATAGTAGAAGCTTTGATTTGCACAAGAAATTGGTTGTTTGGAGAACAAGGTAACTTATTAGCAATTTCTTTTCTTTTCTTTTTTTAAATAATTTGTGTTCTTAAGTTTATAAATGCTATTCTAATCATTCTATAAATAATTGGATTTTGTTAAGAAATGGAAGTCTTATGTTCGATGAGTTGACTGAAGATGTAATGGACTTGAGTGTCAATCAACAAGCTGGAGAATTGACTGGTAGTTCTACCATGTCATAAAGGTCTTAAGTATGTAAGTGACAAACTAATTGTGTGAGTTATTAGAATTTTAAATTTGATATTTTCTTCAACTAACCTTAATCTTTTACATGTTACATTTTTGTATGTAGGTTGCTTTAGGAGTTAAAAAGAGATGGAGATGCAATGGCTATAACTTGTTGTCAATTGTTATTTATGATGGTTGTTTGTTTGTTAAAGGAGATTTCATGTTTGAGTGTTGTGGATGAACTTAGTTTTAAAGGCTATAGCTTGTTGCTTTTCAAGTCATCAAGAAATTAGAGTTGTGATGCACACTTCTAAGGTTTCAAGGATTTTATTTTTATTAATTTATCATAGTAGAATTGTTGAAGTGGACTCTTTAATATTGTATTTATCTTGTATTCGAAGTTTGAATGAGACTTGGTATTTATTTAGTGGACTTTTTATTGTGTTGTGAATGAATTTTATATATTTTCTTAGTATTGCCTTTTCATTTAAAAATAGGTTGTAATGTGTAATCATGTCAGACATGTAAACTTGTGATAAATAGTGCCTGTAAACTTGTGATAATCGTGTCAAATATGTAAAAATTTTATAATTGTGTTAAATGTGTAAATCATGTAAACGTGACATAATCATATTAGATAAGTCGTGTTCGTATCTAAAACGGAAATGCCCTGTTTATTATTCGTTTTAGAATGTCGTATTGTGTTAACTGTTTAATAACCGTGTCGTGTTCATGTTGCACATTCTTGACACGAATACTAAATGGTTCGTGTTCGTGTTAGGACAATCTTTATCGTGTACTCTTAGCTTGACATGACACGAACAGGACCCATGAACACGAATTGACACCTTTAGTCCATGGAGTGTGAAGTTTTACAAGAACATATTTCTTTTACTAAGCTATTTTTAGAAAGTGTAAAAAATATGTCATTTCTAACTAATTGTAAACCAAAGTTCATACTTAGTGATTTTATTCTAGTCTTGATGTCAATGTAAGTTTTCAATTGAACCATGTTAAGAATTTAAGGAGTTATTTTTCTATTCTCTTTTACTTGTATTATCAGATGTAACCCACTCAAAATTAAATGATAAATTTGAACAATAATAAAAATTCAATCACTTAGAGCTTGTTTGTTGGGAAAAAAAACATTGACAACCCCCAAGGTTTGGGCTGAGTAACAACACCACCCCCACTGTTTCTTTTTCTAAAACTTGTTAGAGTTTCTTTTTTTAGTGAAGAGAACATTTCATTGTTAGCCTCATGGATGTAGGCATGCTTTTGAACCACGTAAATTTTATATTTCTTCTCCTGCATATTTATTTTTTTCTATTTTGTTTTTTCTTGAGTGATATTTTGAGAGTATTGATTTGTGTTTGATGTCATATTCTGCAACAAGAACTACATAGAGAAGAAGAGGAAATAATTAGAGGTAAGAAATAAGAGTTCTTGTAGTTTGTGATGGTGATGCTATCAATGGTGTTGATTTTGTGGGAGGTGTGAAGGAGGAGGGAGAATATAAGATAGAAGGAAGAGATGGAGAGTCGTGGTCACCGCGTGATTTGGGGCTTTGTTGTTGCATTGATTTCTCATTTTATTGTTTATTTATTTTTTCATTAAATTTGTTTTTTATTTTTTAAATGTCTAAACCAAATATGTTGATTGTGCTAACTTTGCATTCTAGAAGGCTAATTTGTCCCTCCACCATTTCAGATTCTTCACACCCTTTGAGTTTAGGACTCGGTCAATGATTTCTTAAAAACTTAAAAGGATGATGGAGGGGCAAAAATCTGAAATTCCATCTGAAAAATATTTTGCTAAAATGGAGGGCGTGGTTTGTGATATTAACCCAAAAAAAATAATAATAATAAAGGAGACCAACCTGATCGAGGAGCCTAATAAGCAGTCTCTTTCCCGATAAGTGATGCGCCATTAGGGTTACTTTTTAAACAACCCCTTTTGGGTCATTTTTTCAAATATGACCCCTTTCATGTATTTAAATAAATGTAACCCCTTTTGCACATAAAAAGCCTAAATTACCCTTGTTAGTTATTATGAAAAGAGAAGTTGCAATACAAACACTCACACCCCAAACGAGAAACTCAACAATTTCTCATAAAAGGAATGTGAAGCTAGTGAGTGAAGGTTGAAATCAAAGAAGTTGATTGTTGAGTGAACAATGAAAAAGTGAAGGTAATATTTAAAGCCTTGTTCATGGTGTTGACAACTATTGTTATCTAAAGTTAGGTTTAGATTTATTTTTTAATTTGTTTTTTCCATTATTTATGTTTGATATCTATTAAAGTGGACCTGTTAAAGAAATATAAGTATTGAAATTGTGGTTTTTTGGTATAAAAATGTTTTGCACGATAGTTTTCTTCAAACAGTCGTGTTGCACGACTCTTTACTGCAAACAGTCATGCTGCACGACAGTTTCTCTAATCAATCATGCTATAGAATGCTTTTCTCCAAAGAGTCGTGCTGCACGACTCTTTTCTCCAAAGAGTCATGCTACATGACAGTTTCTCCAATCAGTCGTGCTACGTAATGCTTTTCTCCAAATAGTCATGCTACACGATGCTTTTTGTAAAGTAGTTGTGCAACTTTTTAAGTTTAGAAAATGGGTAATTTGAGATATCATGCATATTTACTTCAATTTTCTTACGTTATAACATGTTTAATTCCCTTAGGAAACCATTGTTACAATTTTTACCAATACAAATAATCTTATACATTTTGAATTTGAATTAATTGTATTGTTTTCTATTTGCCTTGTAGGCTTCAGTAAATGGATAATGTTCGTTTTCCTATTGTGTATAATGGAGAATGGGTGTCCACTGGCAGAGAATATTTTTTCAATGGTCGTAGAAGGAAAGGTGTGAGTTTGCCTATGTCAACAACCTATGAAAAGTTAGTTCGTAAAGTTTCTAAAGTCACCAATAAATTATTAGCGGAAAACACCTTTTCATTGCAATATGAGTTAAGGGCACATATTCCACTTCCTCCATCAATAGTAGAAAATGATGATGATTTAAAATATTTCTTAGAAGAAAACCTCAATGTGGACCCTTCAAATAGGATCCCCTTATGCGCAATTGTTGAACCCCATTCACATGAAATTGATATTGAAAATGGTATGGGTTTAAGAGAGGGTAGTAACCAATTTCCTACCAGTGTTCCCGCAACATATCCAGAAGAACGCTGTCATGCAATTCCATCTATTATTAATGAAGAAGATGTTCTGGAAGAACCACTAGTTAATAATGATCTCAATACTAGTCACGTGGATGATTTACAAAATTTTGATCATGTCCAATCACCAGAATCACCTTCATGTGATATTTCTCATTCAAATCGTGAAGGTTATTCTCCTAGAGGTAATGGGCTTTCAACTAATCATGATTTGGGGAGTAATTCAAATTCATTTGCAACTTCTAATGTTGGGTAATCATCTAGACTTTCTGATAATAACACTGATGTATATGTAAGCGTTGTGTTCAAGAATAAGAGTGATTTGTAGAACAAGATTAGCATTTTAGCAATAATAAGGAACTTTCAGTTTAGGGTAAAAAAGTCCAACAAAACCCTTTACAAGATAGCATGTATAGATGAATTTTGCATGTGGTGACTTCGTGCTATGAAACTTAAGAATTGTGATCTTTTTAAGGTGACAAAGTTTTTTGACACACATACATGTGCTGTTAACATTCTTGAACAAGATCATCGTCTAGCTACATCAAAGTTAATTGCTATGGATATTCATGAGAAGTACAATTATATTGGAGTAACTTATAGGCCTAATGATATTAGACATGATGTAGCAAAAAAGTTTGAAATTCATATTTCTTATGAAAAGGCATGGTGAGCACGGGAGCATGCATTAGAGTTGGTTCGGGGTTTACCAGAAGATTCATTCAGGTTATTGCTAAGATATTATCATATGTTAAAGAAGCATAATCACAACCATATCATCATATGCATACTGATCCACATGACCATTTCTTATATTTCTTTTTTGCCTTGGGTGCTTCCCTACGTGGCTTTAGAACTTGTATAAGGCCTGTTGTTGCTGTAGATAGGACTTTTTTGAAGGGCAAATATAGAGGTACCTCGCTTGTGGCCGTATGCATGAATGGTAATAATCAAATTTATCCTTTGGCATTTAGTGTTGTCGACTCTGAAAATGATGCATCGTGGGAATGGTTTTTAACAAAATTGAAGGATGCTATTGATACTGTTGAAGATCTTGTGATAATGTCTAATAGTCATAAAAGCATAGGCAAGGGGGTGGGTAAAGCGTTTCCTGATGCTCAATATGGTGCTTGTGTGTATCATATTTCACAAAACCTTAGGGCCAAATTCAAAGATATGGTTATAAATGATATTTTCTTTACAGCCAGTAAGGTTTATCGTCAATGTGAGTTTGAGGAGTTAATGCGACAAATTAATGGTATCGACCACCGTATTGCACACTATCTACATGAAGCTGGGTATGCCAAGTGGGCTCGTTTGCATTTTTATGGCAGAAGGTATAGTATTTTGACAACCAATATTACAGAGTGCCTGAATGGTGTTCTTAAAGAAGCATGAGAGTTTCCCATTGTGAAGCTAGTGGATCATATTATATCAGAGTTGTTGCAAAAATGGTTTTGTAGACATAGGGAAGAGGCAATTAACATGACAACTCCACTAACAATATGGGCTGAAAAATAATTGCATAATAGGCATGAGGAAGGCCTTTCTTATAGCGTAGTACCAATTAGCCTACGCGAGTTTACTATTAAAGACGGATATTTAAATGGTCATGTAGACTTGCATGCAAGAACATGTAGCTACCAAGAATTCCAGGTTGAACAGTTACCATGCAAACATGTTATTGTAGTGTGTAGAGTTTCCAACTTATCAGTTTTTAATTTTAGTCATCTTTTTTATAAGTCTAAAGTCCTACTAGCTGCATATGTGGAGGCTATCTATCCTGTTAGTTCGTCAGAGGAGAGGGACATCCTAGATGAAGTTTAGGCGCATATAATATTACCCCCTGCAAAATGTCACGGACGGGGTTGGCAAAAGAAGAATCGAATTCAGTCGTTGGGTGAAGAAAGGACATTAATGTGAGAGGTGTGGTGGCATAAGTCATAATCAGAAGACATGTCACTCGATGAATCCACTGTCAACCCAAAGAAATCAGGAGGCTCCATCAAATGATACTGGTGATATACGTTTATTGTCTAAACATTGTCCTTATAATGAGTTAACATAGTCACCATGTTTATAACTAACAATTGCTCATTTATTTTGGTTATTTTAGGCCATAATATATGATATCCTATATGAAGGTAGAAGAGCTTGGGCTTCGTACATGCCATATGGGGAGTAACCACAATATGAATATGATAACAACCACATGTTGCTACTGCTTATTAAAAGCATTACTTGAAGGAATGGATGTATGTGTTGTAATCGTTTGGTTAGATAATGAAGTGGTTAATGTTGTTGACTAATGACTTCAACTTATCATTCTATTCTTAAGTCGTTCATGTATATCGGTTAGCCATGTCAATGTAATGCAATTTTATTTCTCTTACATTGTAATTATCTATAATATCAATAAAAAATGACAAGAGTAATATCTAAAATAGGACAACTGCATCGTACAACTACGTTTTGTTCATGCCCATCGTGTAAAGTAACGAGTTGTGGATTTTCACTCCCCATGTTGTGCAGTAGTTATGAACAGCATACATATTTGCTCTATAATTTTCCACAACCATGTCCTCGTACTTTAAGACCCATTCATGCATCTAAATGAGCTGTGACATCTTGCACAACGTTGTCGTGTAGTAAATGATAACTTGCTTAAGAAAACCATCACTATTTTGTGCACCACTACATGGACAACCTGGATGTGTAAAATTGTGAAGTAGAACCATCACTAGGTCGTGCGGTAAATAAAAACTTAAGAAAAACTCCACAATCAATTAGCACGACCAGGTCGTGGAAAAAAGTGAAATAAGCTCTTTTGCATGACTGGGTCATGCCAGTCGTGCAGTGAATGAAACTTATAAGCAAAACCACCATGTGTTGCATGACTGGGTCATGGAAAAAATTGAAATCGGCTCTTCTAGCACGACCGGGTCGTGCTTCTAGCATGACCTTGAAAACGTACAAGTAAAACCACCATGTGTTGCACGACCCAATTGTGCAACTTACACGACTGGCACGATTTAGCTGTGCTACAAAGTGGAATCAACTCTTTTGCATGACTAAGTCGTGCTATCGTGCAGTGAATAAAAACAATTGCAAAACCACCTTGTGTTGCACAACCTGGTCGTGCAAAATTTCATATTTCAAATTGTCATGCAAATAACTTTTTACAAAGGGTTTAGGGAGGGAAGGATGTGTGTATAAGGGGGAGAAAATTTTCTCTCAATTAGGGTCGTCGGAGTTACTGTTCACTTCGGCCAATTTGCGAATCAGCCTTTCAAATCTACATATGTTGTAGATCGGGATATCCTGAGACAAATTTTCTTCTGGGTCGCCCTCAGTTTCTGGCAGAAAAACGGTTAAAATTGCAAAAAAAGGTTTCAGATTTCAGTATTCATCATCGACGGCGGGCGAGTGGGACGCCACCTTTGCCATCATCGTGTTGGTCTTGACTCGATCTACAAGTTTTCCTTCATCAGCACCATCAGATTCGCGCCGCAACACCTCCGTTCTAGGCCACAAAGTTTCGGATTTTTCACTATTCACCACCGCCCGCCGCTGTCATCGGTGAGTGGCATCTCACCTCCATCAAATTCTTGTAGATCAGGCGACGGTCTACAAGTTTCCCTTCATTAGCACCACCAGATTCGCGCCACAACACCTCCGTTCAATGCCTCAAAGTTTCGGATTTACTATTCACCGTCACCTCTTGCTGGAAAAAAGCGAGTTGTATCTCACCTTCGCCACCATCTAGTAGATCGGGCAACACTGACCAACTTGTCCTTCTTGGCCGTCATCTGATTCTAGCCAGAAACCCCTCAAATCGCCGCTTCTTCAATTCAGATTTTACTGTTTACCGCGGTGGTTACTATTCATTACCGGAGACACTGTTCATCAGCCCCACCCAGATTGTTCTTCAGGTTATTTCATGCAACTTTGCCTCTTGGTCTATTTCCTGATTCCTTGCGGATTATCGTTTTCAAAGAGGTGACGACGACTTTGGAAGCCAAGCCGCTTCGGTGCCTGGTTTGCTTTCGTTTTTCCATCTCTTTTTTATGAGTTTGCATTGTATTTGATTTGTAATTCACTTGATGGATCCATCCAAGACAACTACTAGCTCTTGGGCTGATAAAATCAAGATTACTGATTCGAGTACCCGATGCAAATTGAGTTCGGTTACTCCTAAGAAACCGGGTACAATCCTTGAGATTCCAGATGAAATTGTCGACGAGAATTTAGCCGAATGGCGTAGATATCTTGTTGGCTTCTTTCCGGGATATGTGATGCCCTTCCATGCTGCACGTTCGATGGCGATGCGTGCATGGAAATCTAGTGGTCTTGAGGACGTCCGTTCCATGGATAAGGGATTTCTCATCTTCCGTTTT
Source organism: Boswellia sacra (assembly GCA_013180625.2). Taxonomy (NCBI): domain Eukaryota; kingdom Viridiplantae; phylum Streptophyta; class Magnoliopsida; order Sapindales; family Burseraceae; genus Boswellia; species Boswellia sacra. The sequence continues at coordinate 204,962 of SNVD02006553.1, forward strand.
AGAATTGAGGATGAGGTACATGCAATCATTGCTCGAGGTCCTTGGATGTTTGGAGGTAAATTCATTTACCTGCAGCAATGGCATCCGCATCTGGATTTCAATCTTACAGCATTCTGGACACTACCAGTTTGGATCCGTTTGTATGGCCTGCCATTTCCTTTGTGGACAGCCAAAGGCCTTAGCATTATCTCCAGCATGGTTGGAGAACCTCAATCTTGTGATAAGGCGACTTCTGATCTATCTAGATTAGAGTATGCGAGGGTTTGTGTTTTTATTGATGCAAGACGCCCTCGAGTTAAGAACTTTGCAAACTCTCTTCAGAGCCCATCAAAATTCAAGTTGAATATGAGTGGACTCCAAAACATTACCCCAAATATTGCCAGTTTGGTCATCGTTGTCCAGAACCGGTAAAGACTTCAAGTCCAGATAAGAATGAGGCTAGCACCTCCGATAGTACCCTTTTGAGAAAAGAAAAGGATGTGACCAAGGTCACTGATTGCACCAAAATAGTTGTTATCCCATAAGTTTCTACAGTGCAAGTTGAGCCTCCGAAGGCTACTACACTTCCGAGTGCAGAGTCAGTTTCAGATTCTGATTCTCCATCTCCTTTTGTGACCGTCGAGGGTAGACTTTTGGGCACTATCAAATGTTCTACAAATCGTGAGGCATCTATTTCCTCAGGGCGGATACCTACTGAGTCTTCTCCCACTCGTTTTGAGCCTTTGATTGGGCTCAGTGAGGATGATCAACCTGATAGGATTGACCATACCCATTCGGACACCCCAGCTACCCCGGTAAAGAAGGGTAAGAAGAAGAAAAACAAGAAGGGTTAAAGCTCTTGTATTTTTATGTTTTAGACCATTTGTGATCATTTCTCTTTTATGTTGTTAAGGTCGTTTGTGGCTTTTTTACTTTGTTTAGGCCGCTTTGGGCCTTCATTTTCTATCTTTTTGTTGGATTGTATGTTTGGACTTTACGTCCTTTTGTAATTCTTGGGGTATGCCCCTCGGATTTTTGTATATTATAACTTTTTTGGATTTATATTACTAAGTAACTTTTCCAAAAAAAAACTTTTTACAAATATCACTATTTTTACCACGATGCCATCGTGCTTTTTTTATGTAAACCTTACCAAAAATAGAGAAAGATTCAAAAGACGATGACTCATCCCTTCCCATATAACACGAAAATTTTTCGAATTTAAAGCAGTTTACTTCTAAATGTTTTGAAAAAGGGAACTAAATTACTATCAACTGCAAATAGGACCAAAATCTCTAACATATTGTAGGAAGTTCAAGGATCATGTGTTTAAAATTGTTACATTTACACCTTTCAACCACTTTTTTTGGGAGCATCTAGAGCGTCATAGTAGATATGAATCAAACGATAAATATTTTCTCTCATTCGATATTTCTCATCTGCATTTTTGTCTTCGAGCAACTGATTTATTAATGCTTGCCAACTATCAGCCACCACAGTCTTTACATAAGTAAACAGAAGCCAAGAGACTTAAAAAAACTGGCATATAATTACCAAAATGATACTACTATTCAATAACTTATACATCGATACAAAGATGATAAAATAAATAAAGGTTATATGAATATGCAATTACGCATTCCCTTGAATCAAAGACATATATCCAAAAGAGTATTACAGAGACTAAGAGGAGTTGCAAGAACATGATGCAGGTTACTTTTTGATAGAGTGTGACCAAACTCCAAAAATGGTCCATTTTGTTATGGTTTGTAAAATGCGAAATGTAAACATGGTTAACAACTCATTTCCACGATCTCATATCAAACATATTTGCCGCTAACTCCTTCCTATAGTTTCGAGCATGGTCTGGATGACATATATCTTCCATGGACTAACCAGTAATCAGACAACGAAGATACAATATAACAAAAACTCCACAATCTCCACTGCACGAGAAAAAAACATAATGGTTAGTTGCTTATTCAAGAAAGGATATTATGATAAAAGAAACAAGTTTAATGATAAATTAGAGTGACACCTTATCTGTCGTTGGGGAACACCTTGAACTCGAATAACCGGCCATGGATCTGCACCACTACCGTTGTTCACATCAATGGCCTTTATCAATAAAGGAATCATATGTGTATATGGCGCCATTTGACTTTGAAATTCATCATCCGTGTATAGATTGTGGTCCGAGTCATATACATCGATTTTGTTTTCTTTCATGTTAACTACTCCCAACACCCAATGAATTCGCCTAACATTTATTAGAATGAAAACCTAAGAAGTGACCAAACATATAAAAGCATTGGTATATGATACATAATCGCAAAACAAACATATTCATATATATGAAGTGGTGTTATATTTTTTTTACTCATCCTCTCCACAGACAACCATGAGATGCCTTCAAATTTGCTTTCACCTTTAGCATATTGGATGCATTTGTCATCATGCTCAGACCAAAGTGGTTGTTGTTTTTCAAATAATAAGAATTTTGCGAACAAGATTTGCTGCACATCACATAGGGTAGTTCATTGAATCAATACATACAAGAAATCATGATTTCTTCCTAATCACTTCATTATGGTTACATACATACTTGAAAAAAAAATCCATTATTGCATATTGACCACTTTGATTTGCATATTTGTGCCTGATGAACCAAAATGCGGCATCTATGTGCTGTAATCATGAATACATTTTAGTTGAAAGTAGATTATAAATGACATGCACTAATATGTTGACTTCCATACATACTGAGACAGAGAACCAATCTCTAGGTTTGACAATAGTTCTAAAGAACTTCTTGTCACCAAGAACTGGACCTAGTTCAACACTAAAAGAAAAGCAATTTACGAGAACATTAATGTGCTTTTGACACATAAGTAATGCAGGGATGATCCACTTACAATTTTCTATCATCTTCTTTGTGCTGCAGCCAAGTATTCAATTTTTTCAAAGTATCATTATCTTCCAGTTTGTGTTTTTTCAACGGATTTGTGTAAGGAGGTTTACAAGCTTTTGCACGTGTCTTTTTCCACTTAGGCAAATAAACCTTCTGTCTGTCACTTATAACAGTGACATCTGATTGGGACATGCATGTGTGGGGGGGCATCTCACATGGTTTGTATGAATCCTCACGAATAACTCCTACTTGTTAAGGAGATGTCGATGTGTGGGTATTCTTCTCATGTTTGGGTTTTGAAACTTTATTGACAACATCAACATCACGAGTGGCAGTGTATTTGGCTATTGGCTCCCCCAATGTATTTTCATTATGGCACTCTCTCAACGGAGTAGTCAATGAGTCATCAAATACCTGTAATCAATAACATAACATGAGATGTTGAATTTCTTTTTGTAGTTAACAAAAGAAATAAGTAAAAGTATTACTAACCAAAAAAGGAGAACTATGTTGCTATCTTGAATCTCGGTATCCAACTTATAGAAAAGAAAGGATTTCATTAATCGAGTTCTCTATCCGATCAAGTCGTTTAGTGATGTCATCCTCCCTATTTTGTTATGTGGTCCGAAGATAGCCTATTTCACCCTCTATGTGGACAATTTTCTTATTCTATAAAAAAATAATGACAAGAGTGAAGTATAAATGTACTGTGCAATAGAAAAAAAAATAAGGTTAAAAAGCAAATTAAGGAATGCTAAATATTACCATGCAATCTAATCGTTCCTCAATACGAGTGCATAGCCGGTCCATGATGAAATGGTATCCCCTCCAGGAAGTGAAGTAGTAGGTGTATTGTCATTTTCTTTATGAGGCGACGTGGCTCCATCTTCTGCCATATGCTGATCTTTTGCCCCTCATCTTAATCATGTTTAAGTGTAAACCTTGTTTTTGTAATCTTCAGTTTTCTGCAATGCAAAAATGTGAAAGTGTATGGTGTGGCGGACTCACCTAGTGCGTGGAAATGAGTTTCATATTCAACCTATGAAATGTACATAAAATCAAAAGGTTATCAAATGTATTATACATCTTCCTTGAAATACAAACACATTTATTTCATAGGTCCATACCTAACTTTGACGGAATATGATCTCCTGCACTTCCTTGTTGGTGTGGTAACTTCTCATAATCCACCTACGAATGAATGCACACTCTTTTTCCAACTTAATTGCCAATCTATGATTACATTGGTCAAATGTCTCATAAACCCACACTTATTACACAAAAAGAAGATGTGATTAGGTTTTAAGATATTAAACAAAGGACAACAAAAGGGAAAACGATACAACATATTTACCTGAAATGCATATGGAAACCCATCTAAGTTATAATACTCTTTGTGTGTGCTCTTCTTGAATTTCTTAGCATTCCACTTGCTAAGTCGATCTTGAATGTCCTTTCTCATGCTGTTTAATGTCATATCAAAGCATTTTTGGCCCCAAGAATATGCATTGAACAAATCGATATCATCAAGCAAATGAATATGATCTATCCTAATTTTAGTTGTTGGTTCTTTACCCAACAATGCACACTCCAAGAAATGCAACATTGCTAATTTCATTCTTAGCATGTCATTATTATTTGGGCTTTGTAGGAATGCTCCCCATGGTCAAACCTAACTCTTCCACCAAGTAGCCCATGACACAAGCTTTGCTCTTTAGGGATTTTCTTCCGCACATCATAACTTGGAAAATTACCGAATCGTAAGCCTGTAACCAATGCAAACTTTCTCGATGAAAATGTTACATTCTTTCCATTAACAAGAAAGGTCATAACATCATCGTCACTGTTCACTTCCCTCAAAAGCATGTTATGGCGCATGCATGATGAAAATTGTATTTTTTGCATGTCCAGAAAATGGCCGAAGCATGAATCCTTAAACAATTTCAGTTGAGTCTTTGAAAGTGTTCTCCGAATGTTGTCTAAAACCTCATTGATCTTTGACCTACAGATTATCTTCGTAGGAAAAAAATATATGTCCTTGATTTTGGCCTACAAGGATGATACCATTTTGTTAATATTAAGTACTACAATAAGATCAGAGGATAACTATGTATAAGTATTTTGGAAATAGAGGGTGTTCCAACCTACTTCATCAACAATCATTTCTTCGTGTGGCTTTTCATCGACTATCGATATCCTTTCCTTTTGTGTCTTTCGTTTCTCCCTTGATACCTTACTTTCTTTCCCTTTCTTCGTTCCCCTCGCATTGGATACCTTGTTTTTTCTTGTTTTAACCATCTCTGAAAAAACCCTTTACATGTAAGTATATCAATAACCTCTCCAATGCATTAGCAAATCTCTTTTTTTAAAAATGATCATGGCAATAAAGTTATAATCCTATATATGCTTCAGGAAAATTATATAAATAAATAAGTAAACAAAAAGAAACAGAGTAATTGTTCAAAACCAAATAGAGGGAATTAGTTACCTGGAACATGCAAGTAAGAATCTGGATGAAACCCTCCACAAAAAGATCAACCTTTCAATGGTAAAATCCTCTAACAATCCCTATATCACAGAGGCAACACATAAGATTTGAAGTACTTATTAAAAAATGAAAGTTACAAATACAAAATTTTTTCAAAGTTAAGACACTTAAAAATAATAATAAAACAGTTAACCATCATAGCAATCAAATTTATTAAACTGTGCATATTAAGTGCGTACAAGGTAAAAAGTGGTTGGAGAAGTACGAAAGTGGAGCATGTGGGCAATCTTAAGAAGCACGAGTTTTAGTACTAAAACTCTAATGAAAAGAAGCATGAAAGCGCTGCCTAGGTGACATTCATGACTCTCTAATTAAACTAGCATAAAATAGACTAGTTCCAACTCTAGGACGTGTGAAGAATTGTATCTAGTCAATTCTCTCGTACTACTACCAAACTCTATGTTGTATGTATACACCTCTTAAATATTTAGACACTAGCTGCTCTCCAATCTTAGTCGGCCCATTTTTCGAATTACTCCCTCATGAATTAACACCACTTGAGCAGCCAAACCAATTGAGACAAGAGCATCTACTGCTCTTAGGAATCAAAAGATATAGACTTTTAAGAAGTCATTTTCCCTTAAAACAAGTTAAGTTCTGAAGACAACATAACACAGTCTTCTGAATTTAAGTCCATAAATATTAATTAATTTTGTCTATTCTTTATATTCTGAAGCTACATATTAATTAATTTTGTCTACTCTTTATATTCTGAAGCTACCTATCCAGTAACTCTCAAATCTTTATCATAAAAGTCTTATAACTTGACTAAACATTTTGATTCAACGTGAAGTTGTGCATACTCTAAACAGAGTCATAAGTCATGAATGAAATTTGAAAGCCTCTTTATATATATTTTATTCATTTTTTTTACCATCTATAAAATAGATTTCCTGAAGTCTAGATTTGTTTTCATTTTCCAAGTAGGTGTCATGAGACCTATTAATTGTCTCTTTCAAACAATCTAATTGTTGGACTTAATCATTTCTATATAGCTAGATAAGAAAGTTCCCAGGCCATTTCTAGTTGAGAAAAACATGGCTACGGTTTGTTAATCACAAAATTTGTTTGAAAGTTCCTCTTTAATGAGGCACTGTCAAACTAGATATTTAACTAATCATGACAACAAGACAAATAATAACAAATTTTGCAATACCTCAATAAATTACTAGTTTCACCACATTATATTCAAAGTCAATTCCCGAAAGATATAGATCATAAAGAAAATGAAATTACTATTCTACTGCATTAACTTAGTTGGTTTTCTTTTCTCGATGTTAAAATAATCTAGAAAATTAAAGACAAAATGACCGGTTGAACTCTCTTTTTTACCTGGCTGGTCTTCTTCTTTTGTGATGACTTTGTGTAAATTTCAGGGTTACAAATCAAAATGCAATGGCAAATCTCTGCCACTTTTGTTTCTTGCTATATGAGGATCTAGCTCTGTTGTTTATAAATATTAGTAAATTAGGGCAAATCATATCATAGAATCAAACAATTCATAACATGAAGAACATGAATGTGACAATTAATAGAGAAAGATGTTTGGAATGATACTTTCTTTCACTGTTTGTCACCAAATTTCGTCCCACAATGGAATACATTCCATTTCGATTACAATATATAAATCAGGCTCAGTGACACAACACTTCCAACAGATGCTCTTTCAGGTTTTGTGATGACTTCCAATAATTTTCGTGCCACATCAGAACTGGCCATGACACGAGTAGTGACGAAGTCACTGTCCTATGTGATAGCGTCGACAAGAGTAGTGACGATGGCGATCACAACGCGAGCACAGCACCAGAGAGAAGAGAGCTGTGACGACACAAGCACGCACCGACAGAGGCCAGCACAACAATCGAGCGAGGTGAGAACAGCGATCGCGTGAGGCGAGAACAACGATAGAGCGAGGCAAGCACAGCGATCGATCGAGGTGAGCAAGATGCGATCACAACAGTGGAGCAATGCCAGCATAGCAATAGAGCGACGAGAGCAGAGCGACAGAGTTAGGCGAGCACAACGAGCACAACAGTGGATCGATAGAGGTCAATTGATGAGGAATTATCTCCATGTGTCGTGCTGATTGCACGAACAAGGGTGGATTTGTTATTTTTTGTGTTGTTTTTTTTCTCAATTTCTATGGCTATTTTTGTACTTTGATTTTCTAAAACAGGTTAATAACACTTAAATTATAAAAAAGGGGTTATTTGTAAATAATCGGGGAGAGAGGTGATCATTTGTGAAAATTTCACGTGCCATTATCACAATCCAAAAACATAGTGTAGAGTATTAGTAAACTGGCCTCGAAAGTTGCAACTTTGCTTCGTGGCAACCATAGTCCGAATTTGACTCTTCCTTTCGTCAACTCATCGTCGTCGTCATCCTTCATCGCTCTCGCACACTCGCGCACAAACCAAAATGATTCCGGAGAAGAGAGTTTTGCTTCACTACTGTCTTTTTTCACTGTGTCTGATGTTAACTCTTCACTTCTTATGCATATTTACATCAGCTTCAACCTTCTTCAAGCCATTCAATGTCACCTACGACCACAGGGCTATCATCGTTGATGGCACCCGCCGTATGCTCATCTCTGCCGAAATTCACTACCCTCGTGCCACTCCTCGGGTGCCCTTTTCGTCCTTTTCTTCACTCACCTTTTTTTCGCTGCTTAATTTTGAGTGTTTCTTTTGGCTCCTACGTTATTACTCTGTTTCAACCTTAACCATTAATTTCTGTTCAACGTGTATTGAGACGCTAATTTTGATTTTTTTTTTTTTGGTGTTGTTCAGACTTTAGAGAAAGAAAAATTATGTGGTGAATGATTATATCAAATGATTACTGGGAAATATTTACCACAATTGATGGTGATCATCTAAAATGTATAGTTTGGTTTAGATTTCATGAAGCCATCATTAGAGATTTCTTGTGAGACACCTAATTTTCCAGCTTTGGAAATGGAGTATCAAAGTTTTTCCTTCATCACATTCTGTTTACATTGATTGATATTACAATCAAAACTTTGAAGTATGTTGCTTCAGTGAAGCTAAAGCATACAAATTTTAGGGAAGCCCTCAAAATTCACTTTTATATTTGGCTACAAGGGATTGTGTTGTGCTCTATGTGTTTGATATAATCTCTGATCTCTTTGTAACCAGATAATCTTATTTATTCTTATGTATACTTCCCCTGTTCCATTTATTTATGTTATGTTTGTGAACTGAAGCTACCTAACTATTAAAATTATAGGGAAGCTCTCAAAATTCTCATTAATTGACTATGATAGGATTTCAACTTTAGTCTATGGGTTCATTCAATGTTAAGTCTTTTTGATATAGTCTCTTTCCACTTGGATAGTCTGATATATTTTTTGTATATTAAATCTTCTTTGTTGTTTTTAACCTTGTTTATTCTGTATTAAACATTAGTTAGACTTTCATATGTTTGTTAACGGCTTTCTAAAAGCTTTCTGTGATGGCTTCTCCCTATTCCATTATGTCATTTTCCTTGAATCTTTCACATGATATTAGATGTGGCCTGATCTCATTGCAAAGAGCAAGGAAGGTGGGGCAAATGTGATCCAAACTTACGTGTTTTGGAATGCACATGAACCACTTAGAGGACAGGTGCTCAATTTTCTGGCCACCTAATCTGCAGTATTAGCTTTGCTCGGTCTGGGTAAACATTTCTTCTTGTTCAATATTGATCTTTCCTTTCTCTGCTTGTTCGTGTTCAGTATAACTTTGAAGGGAGAAGTGATATCGTCCAATTTGTGAAGCTAGTGGGTGCCAGTGGGCTCTATCTCCATCTTCGCATAGGTCCTTATGTCTGTGCTGAGTGGAATTTTGGGTCTCACCTTCTTTTCCTTTCTTAATCTTTGCTAGCTTTTTTGTTTACTTGCGTTTCCATTCACACAAGAATTTTTTGTCAAGTTTTCTAATATGCTGCATCATTGACAATGGTTTGATGCCTTAATTATTCTTTTGGTTCCTACTTGGTGCTGCACCTAGTTGGTGGTATGTTACCATCAATATGCTGTTGCATATTGTATGAATGCATAATTGTGTTGCTGCAATAGAGAAGTCAATAGATTCTGCTTCACTGGACCTTTTTGCATGAATCATGGAATGCTGTCCACTATTTTAATCTTAAATTATAAAAACTATAGACGGTAACATTGTATAACTTTAGTTTTATTAACATTGTAAAATATAGATTTTTTTGTTTTTTTTTCAAAAAACAAAGAGGATAGCATTAAATGAAGAGAGTAATTTCAAAACAGCAAAGATGTCCAACTAAAGATCACTGAAATATCTATATATGCATGATATAGGCTTAATAGCTCACTAAGAATAGTTATGGGAAACTCAAATCTTATTTTATCTTTTTACGATGATGATGATGACTTATTGTGAAAGATGCAGATATTTTGTGGGACAGAATCCTTTTTTTTTTTTTTTATGTTTTTGTTTTTCTTATCCTTTGAGAATCAGTTTCTAATGAATTTGAGGGCACTCTTTTTTTTCTTATTTAAGAAAACTGGGAAGCTTTAGTTTGAAACATTTTTGGTTTTCTTAGGTATTTGTAATTGAATTCTTTTTCTAGTGACTTCTTGTTAAGGCTTTCTGTAATTATTTTTTCTACCACTTGGATTTTTCTTTTTTTTTTTTTTTAACAGAGGAAGAGTTTTATCATTGATTGGGGCGGGCTGTGGTTTGTGGGGTTTACCCAACTCACCTCATTGTAAGATGGGTTGGGCCCAAACCCCATCCAGCAACCCAAGATTACATTTTATAAATTCAATTTAAATTATGTAAATTTTCTAATCTATCTTGGAAAAAAAACTCATATCATATACAATATTTTTAATTTAAATAATATTTAATTAATTTAATTTTAATAAGAAATAAATTCAATCTTAGTTGGATGGATGTGTTGTACGATAGTTTTTGTTTATTTAATTGCTTTAAATAAAATCTTGAATTAAATTGAAATTTATAATTGAAATATATTTCTTTAATTATATATTTCATTGTTCTAAAATATTTTAAATTATTATATATGATGTTTATATTAATTCAATTTAAAATAAAACAATAATTTCTTTATTATTATTATTATTATTATTATTATTATTATTATTATTTTTTATCCTCTAATGTGTTCAACAATGTTGCGTGTCCCATTTGTTAATACCATGACCATTTCAGACAATTGTTAGACCAGAAGTAACAGAGAAAATATGGTGGCAATATTTTATAATAATTTAAATTATACTACTTACTGACAGAAAATGGGGTAATGGGGTGTATCCAAGTTGGTGGGGATGGGGTATGCTCCAACCCACCCTAAACCAATAAATTTGCCATTCTTATTTTTTGTCAAAAAAAAAGTTAAAAAAAAAAGTCTTCTATTTCCAAAAAGAAGAATGAAATAGTTTTATAAAACTAAATAAAAGAATAATCAGAAAGGGATGTTATGCGAGAAAAATTTATTTTATTGTTGGATGATACTGCTTCAAATGAGGAACTGTCTTTTCTGATAAACTGAATTTTTTTTTTTCTCTTTTTTGATCGTATACACAGTTGCAATTGACAATATTATGTTATCATTTGAATCAAGAAAAAAAAAAAAGAGTTATGCATATAATATTGCTTTTGCTTTATATTTTTGCAGTCAAAATTTTTTTAACTAATCTTGCAGGGGCTTCCCTGTATGGCTGCGTGATATCCCTGGCATAGAATTTCGTACAGACAATGCACCTTTTAAGGTACAATTAACCAGAATTTATGTACATGAAACTTTAAATTACTGTGCTTTTCAATTAGTATATCTAGAATATGATAATTCTATATTGTTTAGTAGTATGTATTGAGCTCTTCACTGAAATTTTAAAGGACTTCATACCAAGTGAACTCCATCAGGGATGCCGTTTTGTTTGAACCGTTTCTGCCAATATTTTGATATCAGTTTACTAATGAAATCACTTTATATTTGTAGTTGTTCAATGTTATTCTGATAAGCCCCCCATTTTGTATCCATATTCTAGGACGGCTAAAAAGGGGAATTTGTTATAGTTGGCTATATGGCTGTTTTGGGGTAGTAATGGTTTTGGTTGTTTTGTTGCAGGATGCTGAGCTGGAGTTAGTTAGAGAAATAGGCTAAATAGTGAGAGAGGAGTGGGAGGAAGGGGAGTGATTTTTCTGAGATCAGATTTGGGAGAGAGATAGCCCTCTCGATAGAATTAGTAAGATATTTAGCCTTGGAAGGAGGGAAACCTGCAGATTAGTGGATCCTGTAACAGTTTGCGGAAACCAAACTAATAAAATTAGAGAAGAAAAGTGAGACAAAAAAACAGGACAGCACGATAGAATTAGTAAGATATTTAGCCTTGGAAGGAGGGAAACCTGCAGATTAGTGGACCCTATAACAGTTTGCAGAAACCAAACTAATAAAATTAGAGAAGAAAAGTGAGACACAAAAACAGGACAGCATGTATTATTAGCAAAAATTTTACAGAACACAGTTGATAGTTATTCGAGAGGGCTATCTCTCTTCCAAATCTGATCTCAGAAAAATCACTCCCCATCCTCCCACTCCTCTCTCATTGTTTAGCCTATTTCTCTAACTAACTCCAGCTCACCATCTTGCAACAGAACAACCAAAACCGTTACTACCCCAAAACAGCCAGATGGCCAACTATACTAAATTCCCCTTTTAGCCCTCCTAGAATATGTATACAAAATGGGGGGCTTATCATTACCCCCAGGGCCAACAAGCACCTTTTCCTCATGGTGAAAATCTGGAAACTGTTTGCGAATGGTTTCCAATAATCCCAAGAAGCTTCAAAGGGTGGAAGACCCTTCCATTTGACTAACACTTCCATATGAGATCCCTCCAAAGATTGGCAAACTCCTAGAATCTGTTCAAGTTCAACTAACCACTCCAACTCAGTATCTAGATTAGAAGGAACTGGTTGACAGGTCAAACCCGAGCCAAGAACTTTGCGAAGTTGGAAGACATGAAAAACTGGGTGTATAGCAGCAGTGGGAGGAAGATCCAACCTATAGGCCATTGTCCAATACATTGCAACACACAATAGGGCCCAAAGAAGCGTGGTGATAGTTTCTCATTAACATGTTGAGTTAGCAAACGAAGGTGGTAACGCCGAAGCTTCAAATATAGCAAGTCTCCTACAGCTCACAACGGTGAACATCAGTAGTGGCCTTCATTTTAGCTTGGGCTTAAGCCAGGTGGTACTTTCGTTCATCAATGATGGCATCACGGTCCTTCAATTGCTGTTCCACGAAGGAATTGATTGTGGGATTGTGACCATATCGAGCCAACGGTGGTCAGGAACGACCACAGACAATGCGGAAAGGAGTTGTATTAATGGAGTTGTGAAAATTAGTGTTATACTAGAATTCTGCCCAAGGAAGCCATTGACTCTATTGTTGGGGCTTTTCATAGCAAAAATAGCAGAGATAAGTTTCAAGGCAGCGGTTAACTACCTCCGATTGGCCGTCCGTTTGAGGATGATAAGCAGTCCAAAAGTGGCTAAGGGAAACTTTGGGTTAATATCACAAACCACCCCTATGTTTTAGCTCAATTACATCCAGAGTCATCGTTTGCAATTTTTGTCACAGGCTACCTCTAACTTTTGAAAAAAAATTTCGGACCATCGTTCTGTTAAAAACTCTGTTAGATGTTCGTAAATAAGAAAAAATAATAGGATCAAAATAGTAAAATAACAAGAAAAGTCAACATGTAAAGTGGGAGTCAACATACCTAAATAGGTTATTATTATAGACCAATCCTATGTTTTGCCTTAATCACACTTCAAGTCAACATTTGTAATATTTGTCATTGCCTACCCTTAACTTTTGAAAAAATAATTATGAAGCACCCTTTTGCATTATTTGTCTCTGTGATTTTTTTTAAAAGTTAGGGGTGGCCTATGGCAAAAATTACAAATGATGACTCTGGGTGTAATTAAGGCAAAATATAGGGGTGGTCTGTGATATTAACCCTTTTTCAAATTCTTTTGAAGGGTATTTTGGTAATTGTAATAGTTTTGGACAGAAATCTGATGTTATCTAACGGTCAAATTAACGGAAGGGTGGTTCGTGATTTTTTTTCAAAAGTTAGGGGTAGCCTATGACAAAAATTGCAAACGATGACTCTGAATGCAATTAAGCTAAAACATTAGGGGTGGTTTGTGATATTAACCCGGAAAACTTTGTCATGTTCTGAGACAATTGAGCGGAGAAATCCGTGTAATTGAACTATTTCACTAACAAACAAGGCAGCCATTGATTGAGCTAAAAAGAGTGATACAAAGGGCAAAAATGAGCGTACTTGCTCAAGCGATCCACCACAACAAGAATGGCATCAAAGCCATTAGACTTTGGAAGGCCTTCAACAAAATCCATGGTGATATTCTCCCAAATTAGTGTAGGATTAGATAGAGGTTGCAATAAACTTGCGGGATATAGAGCCAAGTTCTTATTTCGTTGACAAATTGGGCATTCTTCCACCATTTTCTTCACAGTGGCCTTCATTCCCTTTTAATAAAACTCACTGGAAATCTTCTTGTAAGTATGAAGGAATCCAGAATGTCCCCTAACTGCACTAGTGTGAAATTCCTGTAGCAATAAGGGAATCATGGAAGATGTTGGAGGCAACGCCAATCTACCTTTGTATAATAAGCGGCTTTGGAACAAGGAGAACGACGGCCAAGAATTAGGATCAATAGCCAAGTCTTGTTTAATTCAAGAGGAATGGGAATTTGCATTAATTTGAGACTTCAAAGCCTGAACATCTAGCACATGCGGTAGAGTAAGAGAAGCCAGCTCCAAATTAGGCTCCAATCTAGACAAAGCATCTGTAGCTTTGTTCTCTAATCCTGGTTGATATTGTATTTCAAAATCATAGCCCAAAAGCTTTGTCAACCAATGTTGGTAATTTGATTGAATTGACTGCTGTTCCAATAAATATTTCAAGGCCTTTTGGTTAGTCCGTACGATAAAGTGCCGTAGTAAAAGATAGTGCCTCCACTTTTGGATAGCCAACACAATGGCTATGAGTTCTCACTCATAGATGGGCTTAAGGCGTGACTTTTCTGAGAGCACTTGGCTATAGTAGGCAATTGGCCTTTGTGATTGCAATAGCATAGCCCCCAACCCACTCCTTGAAGCATCAGACTCAATCACAAAAGGTTTGGTAAAATCAGGCAAAGCTAAAACCGGTGTTGTAGCCATGGCTAACTTTAACTGCTGCAAAGCTTTCTCTGCTCCCTCATTCCAAGAGAAGGTATCTTTTTTAAGTTGTTGGGTTAGTGGCCAAGATATAGCACCATAATTGACCACGAAACGACAGTATCCAGTGAGTCCTAAGAATCCACACAAGTCCCTTAAGGAGCGAGGAGAAGGCCACGATAGCTTGGCTTGAAGTTTGCTGGGATCAATAAAAAGCCCTTCAGCAGAGATTATATGACCTAAATAATCCACCTGATTTGTAGCAAACTGGCACTTTTTGGAGTTTACATTTAATTTGTGTTGAGCCAAGATAGAGAAAACCAACTCAAGATGCTTTACATGGGTGGATAGATCACGACTATAAACTAGTATATCATCAAAGAAAACCAAAACACATTTGTAGAGAAGGTCACGAAACACTCGGTTCATAAGAGATGAAAGGTGGCCGGGGTGTTGGTGAGCCCAAAAGGCATAACAAGGAACTCATAGTGTCCTTCGTGTGTCCTAAATGTTGTTTTGTGAACATCTTCCTTAATAACTTGAATTTGATGATATCCTGATTTCAAATCCAGCTTAGAAAACACTGATGCACCACGGAGCTCATCCAATAGCTCATCAAGTACCGGTGCTGGAAATTTGTCAAGTATTGTGACTTTATTGAGTGCCCGATAATCTACACAAAAACGCTAACTCGCATCTTTCTTTTTCACCAGTAACATAGGGCTTGATAATGGACTGATGCTCGACTGGATTACACCTGCTGCCAACATCTATTTAACCAACTTCTCTATCTCGTTCTTTTGTACATGTGGGTATCAGTAAGGTCTAACACTAACAGTGGAAGCTCATTCTATCAAGCACATGCTGTGATCCATTTCCCTTGGAGGCGGAAGACCTTTCGGCATTTCAAATGCCCCTCGATGCTGCTCCAACACAACCTGAATTTCAGCAGGAATGTCTTCTATTGAATTCTGTATTTCAGTAGCCACCAGCAAACAACCAACCTCAACCAGATAACCTTGATTTTCTTGTTGCAATATTTTCATCATAGATTTCAAGGATACACCTAATTTACTAAAGCTAGAATCACCCTGCAGAACCTTGATAGCATCTCCCATCCTGGATTTCATTCTCAACAGCTTTCAATTGACTTCCATATCACCCAAGCTTCCTGGCCACGGCATTCCCAAAACAACATCATAGCTTCCGAGCTCCAATGGTAAGTAATCCTCCACCACTGTCAGACCTTGCATCAACAACACCACCCTACAACATATTCCTTTTCCCTTTACAGAAATCCCAGTGCCCATAATTGCTCGATAATTGGAGGTCTTAGTCAAAGGTAATTTCAGCTTCTTCACTAAATCTAGAGAGATGAAATTGTAAGTGGCTCCATAGTCGATAAGAACTGTTACCTCTCTATTTTGAATTTCACCTTTTACCTTCATCGTTCCTGGCATGCTAAATCCCACAACCGAATTAAGCGATAATTCCACTATTTCTCCCACCTCAACTGGTTGCTGATTAATGGAGTCTTCATCCTCATTAGTTAATTCATTTTCATTGCAATCTTAAGCCAGTAAGAACCAGAGCTCCTAATTCTTGCATCTATGCCCAAATGAAAATTTCTCATCACAACGGAAGCAGAGACCCTTCTCCTTACGCGCTTGATACTCAGCTTTCGACAATTGCTTGGTAGGTGGCTCGTGTCTTTGGAATGAAGGTCGATCCCCGACTATTATCATGCGAGTCTGAAATTGATCAACAATTTTGACGTCTTCTTTTGATTGAGCTAGAAGTTATTTATTGGGCCCTTAGGCTTTTGATCTTTGATAGGCCCAAAGGGTTAAATTGCGGTCTTCAATTCTGTGGGCCACTTCCATTAGTTGGCCTAAAACGCGAGAGCAACAGACACTTCATATCCCCCCAATCGGCAAATCCCTTACGAGCCACCACCCATTGATACCATGACAAGGCATCACCATCGAAGCTGATAGCTGCCATTGCCATCTTCTCCGCGTCTGTCAACCCATGAATTGAGAAGTATTGTACTGCCCTGAAAATCCATGCGTCTGGGTTTTCCCCCTTGAACACAGGCATCTCTAACCTCGAATTGCTACTCCAATCACTAACCTCACAATTACGGCCATTAAATCCACCATTACCTTCGATCCACTTTCCATGCTCGTGAGGACGATTAATCCCTGATTCCTCCTTGGTTTCAATTTTATGAGACGACCCAGCTATTTTACTTCCCAAAAACTGTTGCATTGTCCCCTTACCCCCGCCCACGCTGCCCCCCAAACCAAGTAACCATTGCTTTCTAGGTTTCTTCTAATGAGAGCATCATTCTTGTGACATTTTGAGGTAATTTCTTCATAGAATGCTCCAAACCAGGTAATTTTTGTAACTCAACTCTCATCTCTTCCATATCTTTTTCTAAACTCTCCACTCTCCCTTCAGTTTTCTTTTGTGCCATCAGAGTTGATCAGGGCTCTGATACCAAATTGATAGGTTTCTAATAGAATTAGTAAGATATTTAGCCTTGGAAGGAGGGAAACCTGCAGATTAGTGGACCCTATAACAGTTTGCAGAAACCAAACTAATAAAATTAGAGAAGAAAAGTGAGACAAAAGAACAGGACAGCATGTTTTATTAGCAAAATTTTTACAGAACACAGTTGATAGTTATTCGAGAGCACTATCTCTCTTCCAAATCTGATCTCAGAAAAATCACTCCCCTTCCTCCCACTCCTCTGTCACTATTTAGCCTATTTCTCTAACTAACTCCATCTCACCATCTGGCAACAAAACAACCAAAACTGTTACTATCCCAAAACAGCCAGATGGCCAACTATACTAAATTCCCCTTCTTAGCCGTCCTAGAATATGTATCCAAAAAATCATATTCCTGGATTGATTCTGGGAAAGTCTTTATGCCTTTATTTTTTTGCTTTGATTTTTAGCCGAATTACTAGGCAACAAATACAATGTTCATCCTTTTTCTCCAGCAAGGCAATGTCATCTCGCGGCCCTCCCACCCCTATATTTTCAATGTGTCTCTCTTTTCTGAATACTAATAGATTTCTGGAAATGAATGTTAGCATGGTGGTTGGATTTTTTTTTTTTTTGGGTTTTTATTTTCTGCCTGAAAATAGAAAATTTTTGAAACCTAATTTTTAAGAGCATTAATAGCTCTGCTAAATTTCTAGAAGAGCATAAACATTTTAAATACAATTATTTTTTCTACTTGATGGAAAGATAATTCTTGTGGTCATTGATGTAACTGGTTATGTTGGAAGCATGCCATTACAATTTTGTCTTTTATTTTCAATCACATGGGTTAATCTACAATATGATTTGAATCATTACTACAAAGTAACAAAAAATATCACCTTCCAGTGCTTTAGTATTTCTTTTCCAAATAGTTCAAAGTTCTTGAATCCCATGATTCAAAAACTGTGAAGAAATCGTGTAAAATATGTGGTGTCATGGATCCTTCTCTCTCTCTCTCTCTCTATTTATATTGATATGGATAGATTGTTCTCACGAAGCTTTTTCATTTTTCTGGACTAGATGGGTGAATGTGTGTCGGATATGACACCAGCCAGTTGAAATCTTTAAGCGAAAGGTTTAATTTTTGCTAATTTTGACCATGCTTTAGAATATTTTGCCATTGAGGATCCATTTTCTTGTTGGTTAGCTAATTTGTTTTCATTTTTATTTTGAGTTCCAGCACTCTAGCGTAATAATAAGATATTTCTTTCTTTACAGTCTTGTGGACCTTCATTAACCTGGAAAATTTATCTTTTGTTCTGCATTAAATAGCGTCTTTGGAGTGATTTACATTAAGATTAGCTGTAACATTCTCACTTAGGTTTTTATCTTTCAAGCTTCTTAACTACCAAGGTTATGGGGTTTGATAGTTTCTATAAGACAAGAAAAAAGGCCATAGGGTATGACGGTATTCCCCAATTTAAAACTTGGTAAAACTCAAAAGAAACGTTTGGAGTACTTTTTGATATCAGAGAAAAAAAAAGGTTGTGCTATGTGCGAAAATTTACTCATCTTGACGATATTCACCCAAAGATTGTAGAAAATTGAAGTTGAACTTTGTTTTATTGATCATAACAATTTAACGATACATTGTTTTTTCCAGGAGGAGATGCAACGATTTGTCAAAAAGATTGTGGATCTGATGCGAAAGGAAAAGCTGTTTAGTTGGCAAGGAGGTCCAATCATCATGTTGCAGGTTGTAAGAGAATTCTGAAGTTCACTTTGTGCTTTATGGGTTTAATATGTTTGGTTATATTCATGAATTCTACGACCAAGGTTGTAAACATATCCAAAGTCTAGGATATGTGAATTCCTTTTTTTTTTTTTTTTTTTGGTAATAAAAGCGAAACTTTAGTTAGAAAAGAATTGTTACAAAATTGAACAAGCTGTGAACATAAGATCCAATTAATGGATAAATAAAAATGTCAAAACAGTATATGCTGAACAACTCAAGCAGAGAACCTATAGACAATGAAAACTATAGCCAACAGCCAAAGTTGACCCATAACTCCTTCCCAACTTAAGCGTATAAAGAAAAAAGAAGTATCCTGAAAAGCTTTGGATATTGAAGCCTCAAGAGATTAAGACAAACTCTACCCACAAATAGTTAAGATCTTCCTTGTAACTATCCTAAAGAATCCTTCTATTTCTTTCTCGCCAAATTATCCACAAAATGGCCAAAACGGCACAATTCCATTGGGATTTTGTCTTATCTCCTTTACCAAAGCCATAGAAGTATTCTGAAAAAAAAAAAGATTCATAACAAGTAGCTGGGGTAACCCACTTAATATTAGCTGTTTGAAGAAGTTTAAACCAAAGATCCAAAGTGAAATTGCAATGCAAAAAGAGGTGATACACACTTTCCTCACCTTTCTTACATAGATCACGGCAAGAGTGAAATTGCAATGCAAATTCCTGTTGATTAAAAGGAACTAATATAGTTCAATAGAATATGCTTTTGCACAGCCTTTGCAGATTTTTTGGTCTTTTTTTGCAGACTTTTGTCTCCCCGTTGGAGGGGTGTTTGACGCCTTAATGGCTGATTCACTTTTTTACTTCCCTCCATATATTAATATTTTATGTTTTCTACAGAAAAATATTAGTTCAACAGTTATACTGATTCCAATATACACCCAGTTTCATGCACATCTAACCTTGAGAATTGGGATACGGTATTTTCAGTTAAATATTGCCCAGGAACATATTATGACTAGATATGCTATTGTTTGGCCTTTTTCTTTTCACTCATTCTAATAACAAAAAATTTGCTTACTGGAACTGATTTTTATCAGATTGAGAATGAATACGGAAACATGGAAAGCTCATATGGCCAGCGAGGGAAGGACTATGTTAAATGGGCTGCTAGTATGGCCCTTGGACTTGGTGCTGGAGTTCCATGGGTGATGTGCAAGCAAACTGATGCTCCAGAAAATATTGTAAGTTCCTTGCCTTGATTATATGTGTTATTTCTTTTAAGTGGTGTTTGTGTATACTAAATTGCATTGCAGAGAGTATAAAAACAATATGTGAAAGGATTCTTGAATTTAATTTTTGGTGTCTTAACTGTGAAGATTTCTTTTGTTTGAGATTTCTGTTGTCTTAGTGCTCTTAGATGAACAACAATTAACAATTGTTCATTTGGGTTTTGTCTTTTCTCTGCACAGATTGATGCATGTAATGGATATTATTGTGATGGTTACAAGCCAAATTCATATGAGAAACCAGTGCTATGGACAGAGAATTGGGATGGATGGTATGATAATGCAGATTCTACTGGGTTCTGTTTGCTTTTTTCTATTAGTATTTATTTAAATTTTTTTAATACTTTCACTCATTATGTCAGGGTATCCTGGAATATACTCGATCTCTTTGAAAAATTTGAATAATTAACTCTTTAGATTAATGAGTAATTACCTTTAAGAATTAATTATAATCATCATATATTGGAAGCATAGGAAAGATTTTGAAAGACACTGCTCAAAATTATTTTTTGTTTCTAAAGTAAATCTCTCTCAGAAGGCCTTTGTTATTCCTGCATTCATTATGAGTTTTATTAGAACTTTATAAGGAAGTTTTAGATCGTAATGATTTTATTCTAGGTGGTGAATGTATCTATTAATTGTAAGTGATTTTATTTCCTAGTTCACTTTAATTTTTCTTTGTTTTCTCTCTTTTAACAAGTTTATTAGTAAAATAAAAGGGATAGTGTTATAAACCTATGGGTAGAACTCACCCTTAAAAACTGGCTTGTAAGGGGAGGGTGTCCATAGGCTTATAAACAACCAACTAATCCTATAATTAGTCGATGTGGGATCCTAGCAACACCACCAACTAATCCCATAATTAGTTGATGTGGATCATAACATATCACCATGCTTCAAACACCGACGTCCATGGCGGCCCACTCTGGATGGCTCACTCTGGCCTTTCCAGATCACTCCTTCCCAGGTCGCGCCCCCTCCACAACGTGCGCTAGCTCTGATATCAATTGTTATAAACTCATGGGTAAAACTCACCCTTAAAAACCGGCTTGTAAGGGGAGGGTCTCCGTAGGCTTATAAACCATCAACTAATCTCATATGTAGTCGATGTGGGATCCAAGCAACACCACCAACTAATCCCATACTTAGTTGATGTGGATCGTAACAAATAGTCGTCTTAATTTATTGTGAATTCTTAAGGTGCTTGGAAAAGTTTCACAGATATATACACTTTGGGAAATCTTTCAGTATCTTAAGAGAAAATGTCAGCCTATCTCAATGTTCTTACTGCCAACTCATGAAGCTCCAAACACGTTGGTGGAGCTTTTGGACATAAAAAAGACATTTTTAAAACATAATCAATAAAATGCTTAATTATGATTAATTAATTAAAATATTGAAAGTGCATTTTGGTTCGGAGAAATGAATCCTGAAGATAATGAAAACAACTTGTCAGTGTCTTCTTATTTTCTTTACAGAAGTTAGGGCATGCTTTTCGTATTATAATAAGACATTTCTGAAATTGGATAACGATTTTTTTTTTCCCTATTTCCTAGCTTCAAAAACAAGGAAAACCTTCTCCCACCTTTCCTCCAAAAAAAAAAAAAAGCTGAATGCAGCTTCAATTATTTGTTGGATCCTCATGCATTGCAACCATTTCCTGCATGTATCCTCTGCTTGGGATACTGGAGGCATCTATGTTTGCTAAAAGTACAATGTGAATATAAATTTGAGGTTTCCCTACTCCATGAAAGCTATATATTACTGGTGTGGATGGAATGTGTAGTCTCTCTCTCTCTCTCTCTGTGTCTGTTTTTATATATATAAATCTATTGGTTGTATGGAAAATGCATTTCTTTTGTCCTGGCTTAAGAATGTACATGTTAAATGATTCTTGATAGATGCTTATTGTTGAAATATCTTTCTAGATTATGTAGAATATTTTCTAGATTGTGTAATTATGTAGAATATTTTCCTATCTTTCTAGATTGTGTAGAATATTTTCTGGATTGTGTAATTATGTAGAATATTTTATTTTAGGTAGATTAGGAAGATTTTATTTTATTTCTAGATTTTATTTTATTTCATTCTCTCTAAAAATTAGAAAGATTTGTTTCCTGTTCTTTATATTAGAGAAAGCCTATGTATACTATTGTAACATAGTAGAAAATATAATGAAAATTTTCTTATTCTCTGCACGTTTCTTTACTTATTATATTCTTTGGTGAAGCATGATTTCAGATAAATAAGAATCTCATTTTCTTTTGTCTTTGTTTTTTTTTTTTTTTTCCCTTCACATTGAATGCTTAGCTCTGTGTTCTAATGTCTAATTGGTTAAACAAAGTACTTTCATCTTTTGAATTATGTTAAAATTTTTTTATGTTACTGTTTGGAAATTTCTCCACTAATAAAAGTAATTTCTTCGCTAATATTGTACTGAGAAGTATTTGTTGCCCATTATTATTATTTGCTGCAAGTACATGGACTATGGATCATTAAAATGTGTAAGCTACTGCATGTGAAGGTATACAACAGGGGTGGAAGATTGCCTCACAGGCCCGTTGAAGATCTTGCTTTTGCAGTTGCACGCTTTTTTCAACGTGGGGGGAGCTTTATGAATTATTATATGGTATATGAGATAACTAAATGGAATGCTTAAAGATTTTGACCATGACATATTTCTCATGTATTAATGTGCACATGCGGCATATTGACAAGTTGATGTTTGGTCACAGTATTTTGGCGGAACAAACTTTGGTCGGACTTCTGGGGGCCCTTTCTATATTACAAGTTATGATTATGATGCTCCACTTGATGAATATGGTATGTTAAATTGAATCTAAATAACTGTAGTTTTTGCCCTAATAGAAACCATTTAAGTTGTGGTGAAAGTTTTATTTATTTTCCAAGGATATTGTGACATAACTAATTTGCAAGAGACTGCAGTATCCCAGTATATGTTATAGTTCTAAGATTCTCATTGAGATCCAAACTTATGGATGCCTTGTATTCTTCAAATAGGTCTTTTGAGTCAGCCTAAGTGGGGACATTTGAAGGATCTCCATGCTGCCATAAAGCTTTGTGAACCTGCTTTAGTTGCCGCTGATTCACCTCAGTATATAGAATTGGGACCAAAGCAAGAGGTTTGTACCATACCTTTATTGAATATGCGAATCTCTTAGCTTTATAGTGTTCATTTGATAAATGGAAATATTTGAATATTGAATTTTAAACTTGTTAGCATCAAGCATCAATCATAAAAAGCAAAGAACATGAGTCTCTAAACGCCAAATCCTCTAAAACTTGAGGCACTGTGCGTATGGGTCCTTTATTTACCAAACGGTGGAAAAATTGGAAAATCAAGTTCTGTATTCCTAAGTGCTTGGCCAAAAGTCTTGAAGCTCCCATTTTGAATCGTGTTTTTCAGCTCGGATTGTTGTCCCCTGGTGACAAAATTGTGTAAATACTTGCATATCCTAAAGTGTGTATTATATGGACTTTGGATAAGGACTTTGGGCCCTTGTAACATTAGCTTATTTTCTACTCATTGGTTACCCTAAAGGCCAATGCAATATGTGAATGTCTTGTAGAAGTCAACTGCGTGCCTCAGTACGTCTTGTGCAGAACAACATAGCTTTTGATGGCATTTTACACATGGTTTTGTAATGGATTTCTCTGTTTGAGTTTCAACATAGTGGAGTCACCTTGTAAAATGAATGAATATTTTGTTTAAATTCCAGAATCCTTTGACTTCGAACATATGTTGACATGAGGACTTGACCATTAGGATACAGCCGAGTGAAGACATTGACTTTAAATGCTTTGCAAAAAAGACTAATTGATTGAATTTTTTTATTATAAATCATACACCTGTTCATTTACAAGTTTGTGCAGACTTGGTGCTGAGTTTAAGTGTAAAGATACATAGTGCTGCAATACATAAAGTTATAAAAAATATATCATGGCTTTGGATCAGGAACTTTAAATTCCTGTTTTCCCCCTATCAAATTTCTGTGTTTGCTCTAGTTCTATTACCTCTTTGATTGAATGTAGTTCTTTCAACTGCTTTCAGGCCCATGTGTACCGTGTAAATGAAGTTACAGAAGGCCTAAACTCAACTCAGTATGGAAGTCAAAGCAGCTGTTCTGCATTTCTTGCTAATATTGATGAACGTGATACAGTCTCTGTGAAGTTTCTTGGTCAATCGTATAGTTTACCACCATGGTCAGTGAGTATACTACCTGACTGCAGGAACACTGTTTTCAACACTGCCAAGGTTTGATCTTTGTTTTTTCCCTTAAAATTCTGCACATAGTAGCAGTTATAGATTCATCTTGTCCATTGTGGATTCACTTTTGAGTAATTCATTCTTGCTTTGGAGAAGTACAATGTTTTTAAGTTTCCTGGTGATGTCTGAACAGGTCAGTGCACAAACTTCCATCAAGACTGCAGAGTTTTCTCTGCGTCATTCACAGGATGTTTCTATAAGTCAACAATCTGTGATTGAGGGGACAGTTTCTGTTGTCTCCAAGGCCTGGATGACAGTGAAAGAACCTGTTAGTCTTTGGAGCGAAAACAATTTTACTGTCCAAGGCATATTAGAGCATTTGAATGTAACAAAGGACTACTCAGATTATCTGTGGTATACAACCAGGTAAATAGCTAGGCAATTCTTTATCCGGCAAAAATAGGATAAAATTTTGTTGGAAAGGAAATTTTAGATGGGCGAATATTTGAATGGCATAGCTGTTTAGCACAAGGATAGCTGTATATTACCTGTTATGGATCTAGAATTAATTAGATGAAGTCACTTTGCAGTAAGAATTAAGAGTGAGATATATCTGATTACCTGAATATGAGGGAAGATAAAAATATGAACCATAAGGCATATATGCTTGCATCTTTTTTTACTCCAACCTCCTTTACCTTCACCTTTGTGCTCTTGCACTCACTTCTCCTTTTTTCTACCAGTCAATTGTTGGTGGGGACAGAAGAATCCTGTGTTGATTACTAATCACTTTAGCCACTGACTAGGCAACTAGATTACATGATCGAACAAAATATCAAATTGACTCATTATAGGATTTTCTTTTTTCTTTTTCCTCATTTGTGCTGTTATAAAACTTCTGCTCTGTACACGATGTGCTAGATCGATTAGCACATTAAAAGAAGTATTTCAAATTCAATTCTTGTTTTCTTTTTTGTTTTCTTAGTGGGTAACATCAAGAAAGTTACGTTTCCTTAAATCGCACTGATTCTACACCATGATACCTTTCTTGGGCCTTTTGGCTGAGGTCAAGTAAGAATTATTTATGAAGGATATGTGATGAGGAACAGGATTCCTCAAATTAAAAGAAAGGGAGGGAGATGTAGACAGAGGAAATGGGAGGAACAATAGAAGAAATTTAGGGAGAAATAGAGTGAAATTTTCTGGGAGGAGACAATCTTTTTACTAAAAGATCAAAAAACCAATAACAACCAACTCTCCAGAAATAAAATAACTAAAGATACTTATTTATAGTGCCGACAATCATAACTTAACTAGGAAATATACTTCCATTAAGAAATATAATACTAATCCTAGTTAAACTAGAAAATACCAAAATTAAATCTTAAATAAAATAGTAAATTATTAATTAGGAAAATAACTCTAATTAGGATTACTCCCAATTTAGGAAGTCAAAATCCCTAATAATAGTCAAAATCCTTAATTTATTAAAATCTCTAAAATCAAAATTAAAATCCCTAATTTATTCTTAATTTGTCCTACATCAATTCTCCTCCGCTTGAAAGAACTCGACTCCTGGCGAGTGTCAAGGAGGGAGTTGCCAATACACGAGGAAACGCTACGTCTTATCTTGCACGATCATCGAAAAGTCGTCTATCCAAATCTTCGCTTCATGACGATCCAATATTGGAAGCACACATAATAGAAAAATTATTGATGCTTCAGCTGCCTTCAATATTGGTAGAGAAATAATAATCCCCATGGAAGACTTGACTATTGATCCAATAATAGAAGTAGAAGAACCCAAATATGAATCACAACCTATGAAGTCAATTTCTTGAATGATTTCATGAGATTATTCACATGTAGGTTCCACAACATCATTAGAATTTATCTTGCCCTCGCTTTCAATATCACCTCTAGATTCATGCCTATTTATAAGATCAATCTCGCTTGCTTCATCATCTCCATTAGAATCATCACACTCATCCTCATGGCTCTTAGGAGTTACAACCAAGATCTCTTGATTCCTATGTTTGGTGGATGACTCCAAATTAGGGCGTTGTATTTTAAGAAAGGAAGCTTGTAAGGCTTTTACAGTTGTTAATAGTTCTGTAATTTTATCTTTCATGGCATCCATTCTACTCTCCAGAGTATCAATCCTGCAGTTTATCCTATTTTCTGAGGCTTGTATCATTGAGAGTATTGAAGTTTGTACTGAAGGACACATTGTAGATATCGACAAGAACAGTATGATGGTGGTCGTATTGAACAGTAACTTCGATAAACCGTACCCGTGGTTAACAATAACTCTCGTAAACAGTATATTGATGAACAGTAATTTCGGTGAACAGTAACTCCGGTGAATAATGACTGTAATTTTTTTTTTTTTTTTTTGTAGGGGTGATGGAAGATAAAATTGAGGTAAAGTTAATTAATGATGGTGGAAGGTTTAGGGTTTATAGGTTAAACAAAAATTAAAGGATAAATAGTATAAGAGGGGATCAAAACCACGCTCTGATACCAATTGATGAGGAACGGGGTTCCTCAAGTTAAAAGAAAGGGAGGGAGATGTAGACAGAGAAAATGGGAGAAACAATAGAAGAAATTTAGGGAGAAATAGAATGAAATTGAGGGAGGAGATAATCTTTTTACTAAAAGATAAAAAAACCAATAACAACTAACTCTCCAGAAATAAAATAACTAAAGATACTTATTTATAGTGCCGACAATCATAACTTAACTAGGAAATATACTTCCATTAGGAAATATAATACTAATCCTAGTTAAATTAGAAAATACCAAAATTAAATCTTAAATAAAATAGTAAACTATTAATTAGGAAAATAACTCTAATTAGGATTACTCCCAATTTAGGAAGTCAAAATCCCTAATAATAGTCAAAATCCCTAATTTATTAAAATCCCTAAAATAAAAATTAAAATCCCTAATTTATTCTTAATTTGTCCTACATCAATATGTCTATTGTAAATAAAATTCTTTGGACCCACTATGCCTTATATATGGTTGTACTGGGAATGTTCTTTTAACTTATTTCTACTTTGTTAGAGCTAAAAATAGCCTGAAATATTGTAGCCGGTCCTTATTTATTGGCTTAAAATTTTTAAGTTAAGTGGTTTTTTTAATAGGGCATTAAAGCCAAAATGACCTAGTAGTCTAGAGTTCAAATCCTCTTATTGTACTTGTTAAACATTTGAGCTATATGCAAGTACAAATAAAGGCCTTGGGCCACATAGAATAAAACGTGAGACCCTTGCATGTGATGGGCATGTTAGAACTAAAAATAGTTTGAAATGATATAGTTGGACTTTTACCTATCAACTTAAGCTTTTAGGTCAAATTGTTTCTTAACATCCTTAATGTGTAGCATATCAGTAAAGTGGCATTGGCTGTCACTGTCTTCTGTTTTGTCTTTCACTTTTTTCCCCTATTTCCTCGTTTGCTTCTGCATTTTTGGTTGCTTTGCCTTTTAGGTTTTACTCTTTATAGTAGCTAATCTTGTATACGTGCTGCGTATGTAGGATTGCACCTCCTTTCCTTATCCGTTTTAATTAATTCCTAATATATATGGTGTTTGAATACATGTAGTAACTGTTCTTGGTCAATTGAGAGAATCGAGTGACATCGTATATCGTTGTTGGTTGGCTCCCATTAATGTTAATGCCTGTTTGTGGTGCAGAATATATGTTTCTGATGCTGACATTTCCTTTTGGGAGGAAAATCATGTTAGTCCAGCAGTTACAATAGATAGCGTGCGTGATGTGTTGCGTGTATTCGTTAATGGCCAGCTTACAGGTGATTCGTCTCTCTCTTCCCTTACCCATACAGTAATGTAAGTCCAGAATATGTGTTTATATATATATATATATATATATATATATATATATTGTGAAGTTATGCATATTGAACTAGAAAGTACCAAAAAAAAAAAAACCTTTGTATAGTTCTGTAAGAACTGGAATTTAGTAAGACACTGGAGGTGCTTAAAATAATAAATTAGATAGGGGTGTATGGTCTAATTAACGTCATCACTAGTGATCTGTTTACCAATTGTCTGTCTTTAGTGAAGAATTTAATAGAGTTGGTATTCCAAAGTAGTGTTTCTACATCAGAAGTACATAGAGTTTTGGTTAAGGTTTTCTTGATTTTTGTGCAAGTTCTATAATATGAATGCACTGCAGCTTCTTCTATGTTTAAAGTTGTGGACGTTAGGCTAGAAAAGGTAAACCTTGTGACATATTTATTAAGTTGAATGCTTTTTGTATCTAAACCAACCGTCCTATGTAGATGGACATAAAATTAAATCTTTCTGTCAATCAAATCCTGGGACGTGATTGGATGTAGGATCCAAGTGCAGACATGGAAAAGTTAGTTTATTAGCTTTAGACATGCTGAGAGTATAATGCTTTTACCTTTCACTTTGTGAAGCCTTATTATTTTTTATATTTTTTTTGCCTTTAACCGTGTAATGCTACTCTGTGTTTTGCTGCCCTTCTCTGCTTCCATGTCAAAGAGGCCTGGAAATTACTTTGTCTCATTTTCTCTCTTTTCTTTTCTTATGTTGTCTCTCTCAATTCTTTATACACAATTGCTCAGAAGTGATTGGGGCCTTTCTCTATTGTATCTTTCTAATTTATTCTATCGTCATCTTTTATCTCAGCTATGTGAATTTGTTTCAACGAATTTGCTATTTCTGGAGCCTTATCCCTTGTCAGATCTTATCCAACCATGCCTTCTCTAATTATTGCTAGTATCTTCCTTTCTGGCTTTTCTTTGAGTGCCTCAACCTGTATCAGATTACCCTTTTAACACTTTTCATTAACAGATCTTTGTTTCCACAGACTCAAATAATCTTTAATAACTTTCTTTGATCATGTCCTCACCCTGTGACATCCATAAATCATTTAGAGAGTGAATTAATTTCTGATATCATCTTCTCATTTATGGCCACTAGTCACATCAACAGCCTTATTTCTTGCTAGACTCATCATACAAGCATTTTGTTTTTCAGTTGTGGCTAATATTTATGTGCACTTTAACAGAGCACAGTTGGCTTTATAGCCATCTTATAAAAATGTAAAAAGATATATGCAAAGAAAGATCAAATGCCTTTCTCTTTTAACTTGGAGCGCCGGAACCTTCATTAAGGTTCCCATAAGTGGAGTGCCGAGGCCAGCTAGTGGGGATGATTTGGCACAGAGATGGATACTGATAATTATATCTCTTTAATGTATTATTGGTATATGATTAATTGAATAATGTACTATGATGTTCTACATAAACTAAAATGTAATTCTCTCATTGTAATTTATGATTTCTAACAAAATTTTAACTTTCGGCAGCTCTAACATTAATGACTTGCATTGCATTGATTGGAGCTGAAAGACAATATTGCCTTTTTAAAATATGAACCACTATTAGAATGTTTGATCATTACAAGTTTCAAATTTCATAACTACCTCATATATCATTCTCTCTAACTTGTGTATTGCTATGTCTCTTGGGAGTGAAGGCAGCGTGGTTGGTCGTTGGGTTAAGGCGGTGCAGCCAGTTCAGTTTCAGCCAGGATACAATGATTTAATGTTGTTGTCTCAGACTGTAGGTTTACAGGTAAAACTTCCTGATTTACCTTAAAACTTGTCAGAAGTGAAAGGGAAGAACAGATTAGTGAATGATATCCACCATTTAAAAACATTGCAACATTAGTTGTAGCTTTCTGTCTCTCAATGAATTTCTGACCCTAAATATAGGAAAACGGTCCCTTTGACACAAGTAGGTTTACGAGTAAAACTTCCTGACTTACCTCTTAACTTGTCAGAAGTGAAAATGGAAGAGCAGACTAATGGATGATATCCACCATATATAAACATAGCAGCATTAATTGTAGCTTGCTGTCTCTCTTTCTGAATTTCTCATAGAAGTATCTTGCAAAATATAGGAAAATTCTCCCTTTGACACAAACTCCCTTTCTATACATGGATTAATTTTAGACAAGTTCTTTTTAGCCTTCCTCATTTTCCTTTATTTTCTTGATTGTTATCTTGGAAGAAGAGCAGTCATGAAGTTTTAAGTTGACTAAAACTTTTCGATAACATGTTTTCTTACTTTATATCCACGAGGTCTTTCATTAACTCCTTGGGTAATTCATGCATTCAGTGATCGGATATGTGACTCTTTTAGTGTGTATTTAATCCCAAAAGTGGATGTAGATTACTGATTCACAGTTGCTTCCTGCAATTTCAATTCCTTGTACAGAATTCTGGGCCCTTCCTTGAGAAAGATGGGGGAGGATTCAGAGGCCAAATTAAGCTTACTGGATTTAAAAATGGGGATATAGACCTGTCCAAGTTATCGTGGACCTACCAGGTATTGTGAGATTTATTTTGAATGTCATATAAAAGCATGGATTATCTATATCTGTTTTTTTTTTTTTTTTAACTTGTGCAAAATTAGTCATGGTTGATTATGCATCTAATTGCATTCTGTTGCTACCTCAAGGAATTTTGTCCTCATCTGCAGCATCATTGATGCATTAGCAATTATTACTGCCAAGTTCAATTTTTGAGACTGTAGGAAAAATAAATGCTTCTGTACGAGCGTATTATCAGAATGTCTACAAGTTACATCAAAAAATCTAAGTTATTTGGGTATCTAAGTGTGGAGTTTTTCCTCTTGCTAATATATGTTGATCATCTTCTGCTGACGATCTCTAAAACGTGGAGTTTCTTGGACATAACTGTAGAGCATTTGTTAAAATTTTAGGAAATATAAGACTTCTGACTTTTACTATTCCAAAAGTAGTCAAATAATTGTAACAGTCCCAATATAAAGTGTTTTAGAGTTTTGGAAACTTTGCAGCTTAATGAAGCTTGAAGCTGAAAAATCTTGTGTCACCCTGTTCTTGCTCTAAGAATCGAAGTCAAATGGGCATTGATGTGAACAAAGGATTTTACACTCGTCTCATCTTTTGGTTGTTGCACCAAAATGCTGTTTTCAGCTATATTGTTGAATCATGTTGTTACTTAAACCTGGTTTATGCTATTTGTGGTACATCCACATTGAAATGGCACAAGACACAGTTTGTGACTGCATAAAAGCTTGAAACATCAAGCTGCCAATAATTTGACGGAAGCATGTTGATTGTGAAATATGTTGGTAAAAAACATATATGCTTGCTCATTTGTAACCTCAATTAAGTTTCTGTGACTGGTTTGTGATGCTAATATGTTTTTATTGGTACTAAATTTTGATGGCATGTTCACATCTGAGTTTAGCTACTTTTAACTCTTATATACTATCATGATATGTTCACATTCAAAATTTGCCATAAATTCTTTCTGAAATTATCATTTTCTTTCTCCAAAAGTTAGGCAGATAGGGCAGTAAAAGCTGAGTTATTTTCTTCTTGGTGTCAGATTGGGCTGAAGGGTGAATTCCAGAGAATATACACTATAGAAAAAAATGAAAAGGCAGAATGGACTGATTTGAC
Source organism: Boswellia sacra (assembly GCA_013180625.2). Classification (NCBI taxonomy): domain Eukaryota; kingdom Viridiplantae; phylum Streptophyta; class Magnoliopsida; order Sapindales; family Burseraceae; genus Boswellia; species Boswellia sacra. The sequence continues at coordinate 236,931 of SNVD02006553.1, forward strand.
ACTTGATGATATTCCATCCACCTTTACCTGGTACAAGGTAAATCATAATTAAAACCTGATCATATTTCGATTATTGGTGAGAATTTCTAAATGTAAATATGCCAGTGGAAAATAGATATGCTGGTCATAATCTATTATCTATAACTCCTGGAAAATCATCATCTGTTTAACGTTCTTTGAAATCATGATGTCTGCATTAATTGAATTATTGCTTAGCATTTATAACTTCAACATGTCATTTTTATATGCTAACTTGAGTGCTTTATTAAATTGAAATAGTGTTGTCTTGCTTGTTAAAACAAGATCTAGCGTATGGTTCATTAAAGAATTAAAAAGATTGTATGAAGGCATGTCATATGTGATCTAGTGTTTTTGTTGTAATAACCTCTGCGAAATGTGAGATCTCGTCTCATAGCCTGAAAAGCATTATGCAAGAGGCTACTCATATATTTTTGTTTATAAGGAAGCAAAACTTGAAGTAGTCACATCTTTGAGTGATTTTAGAAAAACAAAAGATCTAGGTTTCCAACTGCGAAGAATTCTGGCTCTAATTGCAAGTTGTAAATTCTTTTGAATATTCATCCAGTATAAATTTACTTGATTTTAACTTTTTTCCCCTTAATTGAGCAGAATCATCTTAGTTTTACTTGTTCTATTTTTTTTTTTTCAAGAATCACCTTAATTTTAAATCTATCGGGATGATTTTTGTATAGCCAGTTTTTGTTCAGGAGGGGCTGGTTATTTCTTGGTTCAAGAAATGTTTTTTTTTTTTGTTACTTATGATTCTTCCTCAAGTTTATAGTCTTGATGGGCTTGCTACAGAAATATTGATGATAATCTTTTTCTTTGATTTTGTGACATGCTTCTTTTAATATATTATGTGTTCTCTTCTGGTACACAATCTCAATCTCTTTTGTTGATTATTTTTGAAGTGAAAATTAATGCCTGGTTCTTTGTAGACTATGACCATTCATATCATTTTATGATTATAATTTTAAAACAAATTTATTCAAATCCATTTTGACCAATTCATGCAGACATACTTTGATGCTCCTGATGGGGCAGAACCAGTTGTTCTTGATTTGGGAAGCATGGGAAAGGGCCAGGCTTGGGTCAATGGCCAACATATAGGAAGATACTGGACTCAAGTTGCCCCTACAAGTGGATGTGAAACATGTGATTATCGGGGGGCCTACAATCCTGATAAGTGTGCTACAAACTGTGGGAAGCCTACTCAAACATGGTATAGCTCCAACCAAAAATATACAAATAAAGCAGATGGTAGCTAGTACTCTTCATTTATCTCATTGAGAGAAATTTTGAGTACTTGTAAGAATAGACATACAGTGTCAGCTTTCCTTTTTACATTTTAAATTGGATAGTTGTTATGGACTCTCATAATATAGCCTTTATCGGTCAATTTCCAGGTACCATGTTCCACGATCATGGTTGCAGGCATCAAATAATCTACTTGTTGTCTTTGAGGAAACTGGTGGTAACCCATTTGATATTTCAGTCAAGTTACATTCAGCCCGATTTGTCTGTGCACAAGTATCAGAGTCCCACTATCCACCTGTCTCGAAGTGGTCGCATTCAGATGTTCTTGATGGAAAAACATTGATGAATGAAATGACACCAGAAGTGCATTTGCAATGTGAAGATGGGCATATAATCTCATCCATAGAATTTGCTAGCTATGGTACTCCTCTAGGTAGCTGCCAGAAATTTTCCAGAAGCAACTGCCATGCACCCAAGACGTTGTCCGTGGTGTCTAAGGTAAATGTGGTATTACTTTTTATATTAACTATTTACCTTTGAAGAATATATGATTGCAACTGTGTGAAAATGTGTAAATAATCGATGCTTCATGTTCAAGGTATCTGATGATTGTGAACTACTTCAAATTTTTAATGCCTGATGATACGTCTGAAGACAGATGATGACAAGTTCAAGCTCTTACCAGAGCATTTAGTATATGTTCAGTTACTATAGATATAAAGGGGTATGAATGTCTTGAAATAGAGGTTTATTCCTTTGCTTTGACTAGATCTAAGGGTCACAGGCTTGGGGGCTGGCTCTGCTAGAATTGTTGCAATTTGCCATGCCAGTAACAACCTACAGTAATGATATTAGTGGTGCTATCATCTGTTCATTGTTTGTGGCTTAGTAGCAAAATCATCCTTTTGACAGAAAGGGTTGGCAGTGCCTCTGGCTCTTTTTACCATCATATAACTTTCAGTGACTGGATCTGGCAGCCGTTGCCATGATCCAAGATCCAAGAACAAGTATAACCTTTTGTAGCCAAAGATATGCTCTCACATTAAGTTTCTTGACGGCCTTATATTCTATGTAAATATCCAGGGAAACCTCCAAAGTCTCTGGTTTGTGTCAATCTGCCTAAATTCTCATTGTATAGGTGGTTTTTCTAGCAACTAATACTACTAAGTGATCCTTCTGGACCAAGTTTATTTATTCCTTATCTTGCAGGCGTGCCAAGGAAAAAACAGATGCTTTCTTGGTATTTCGAATGCTGCATTTGGAGGTGATCCGTGCAGGGGCTTTGTTAAGACATTAGCTGTTGAGGCAAGATGCACCCCCTCATCAAATATTGGTTTTTCCCAACTTTGAAGTGACAAGCAGCTGGTGAAATATAGATGTAGATAATCTTAAATTACACTGCTTTGTAAGCTGATTTCTATTGGAGCTTGTCGATTATCTGGCTACCAGGTTGCAATGGAATTCCTGTTGTATCATTTGCACATTCTGGAACTCTTGTAATTATACCTTTCGAGGCAACCTATTTCTTAAATTGGAAACTGAAATATATTCCTAGCTTTTCTTGTGCAGGTATACATTATAGTGCTTATTTGGGACTCGGTGCATGCGTGTACATAAATAAGTCTGCGTAATTTCATTTTCAGTCATGTTAAGAACTCTTTATCAAGAGCCAGTGACTGAGAGTTTAAATCAAGATAAATGCAATGACAGAGCCAATATACATGTTAGAGAAAATAACATTTCAATCTGAAGTAGAAGCCAAATGGTACGTACTAAAAAGAATACCCATTTCAATTTCCTAGAAAATAATTAACAAATAATTCCACGCAAACTCCCTTGGATATAAGCTGATTTAAGTAATAAAGCTATATACAAGGAATTTATGACAATAATGCATATAAAAATAAGGACTCAATTTGATCGACTCTTATTGATGATAACCTTCAAAAGAAAGATTATCCGGAAACATTTCCCGAATGTCATATTATGGGTCATCAAGACCAGGAAAAGGTGGCAACAGGATGTTATTGAGCTCAAAATGAGTAACCCACAACGGTGGTTCTACGATTGCTGAATCTTCGAACTTGAATTTAGACCTTCTCCATCAATCAGTGCCCAGCTGAGCTATACTTCAATGTCTTTTCAGTACAACATCTAAAAGCACAAGGTTATCAACTTTATGAATGCAGTGTCGGTTTGTATAAGAAAGAGGTTGAAGAGACAAAAGTGAATACGATTCTCGAATATTTTGCTCTATTGCTAATTTACTAAATCGGAGTGCACGTTGCAAGTGTTTTACCAATGTCTTACCTTGCTCCACGTTTCTCTTTTATATTCTCTGCCTTCCCTTGGTTAAAGTTGTTCCCTAGACTACGCCAATCTTGTGGTGGCATAAAAGGCATTATTGACAGGTAGCAAAAGAAAGCCTTAAGCAGCACACATGACATAGAACTGGTAGTTTCAATCAATATTTACCTTCTACTATAACATTGAACTCACGGGAAATACAAAATTCTCACTGCTTCTGAATTTGTCATCTGCATGCATTGATGTTGCCACATTAGCCCTTGCAGATGCTCGGATTCCAATGCGTGATCTTGTTGCTTCATGCAGTGCTAGATATCTAAATAGCTCTCCTCTTCTTAGTAAGTTCATTAGCCTGCTCTGTTATTGTGCAGTATGATTTTGATTTTCATTTGTTACATGTTATGGTATCATTTTTTTTTACGCAAGCATCATACTTAGATTTGTGGTGTGGACAGACTGACAGATTTGAATTATATTGAAGACAGTGCTGGAGGCCCTGATGTCACAGGAGGTATTTTACCTACAGTAGACAAAGTTATTCTTCTTCAGGTACTTATAACTTCTTTTTTTTCCCTTGTGCTCATCATGCATCTGTGGTCATCAAATATTGAGGATATAGTGTCAAATCTAAGTTTAGATGTATGGAAACGGCCTAAGTATCACCTTGAAGAGTAGTTGCCGCCTATAATTTTATGACCTGAGCTTGTAGGAATCATTTATACGGTATGTGGTTGCATTTATTATGATGAAAAGAATTTCGTCATGCAGCATCTCTATCAAGAGTTGTTTAACCAACCCCATGAAACTCATGTGTATATAATAAGGCAAGGAGGATTGATAGATTTCTATTTATATATTATTTTCATATCAATTCATCTATGTTTCTTTGCTATATTCCTTGGTATTTTTATGTTTTTGTGTGGTTTTGATGTTTGTAGGAGTCTTAAAGGAACTCGCACTAAATTGGAGTAAAACCCTTTATTTTCACCTCTGCTAGTTAACCAACTTCTCAGATTTAATTGTATTGATATAAAATGAACCAGATGATGTGCTATATACCATTGGAAAGCTCTAGACGTCTATTTTCTAGAAAAATTTACGGTTCATGAATCCATTTAGTGTACCGAAAGTTATGATCAAAATGGTATGAGAAGTGCACAATTGTAATTTTACAAATCACTATAGCATGTTATTATTCGTAGGCACTGTAGCAGGTTACTGTAGCAGAGTATATAAACATATTTTAGGGTTTTATTTTGATAACAAGAGGAAGGGGGAAGAACGAGTTGGAGGCTGTCTCTCTTGATTTCTCTCATCTCTTGGAGTTCTTGAAGGAGAAAGAGGGGCTTGGAAAGAGGAGGAACTATAATCCTAAGGAGATTCATCTACGAAAGAGATTTTCAAGGGATTTGCTAAGTGTTTCCTTTCCTTTTCATTTTCTGGAATTACTCTATCTTGTATTGTATTTATGACGTGTTTGAATATGTGTAACTAAATCTGATTTGGTTGAGGGTGATTTCAAAGCCTTAGATACGATTTTTGTAAGTTGATTGTTCAAAAAATTGTTATCCGATTCTCAAATTGAAGTTGCTTGTATTTTTCTATATTCAATGCTTATGATTGCTTGCTGATTTTATTTGGGTGGCCAACTAAATAGAATCTGGTTGTTATCCATTGCTAGAATAGAAATCTTGATCCGTAATTGTCTTGAATTTCTAATCATTAGTAGCAAAATTGTGATCAGAGATTGCAATTGAAAAATATAACCTAAGTTAAATAATCTGAACCTGTGTGTTTATTGCTTAGATCAACCTATCTTATCGTAATGCTTCCATTGAATTAAATTTAGAGAGCTTGTTCTAGGTTGTTTAATGGATAGAGATTAAATAAAGAGATTGTTTTATTTAACGACAAAGTAAGAAAAGATTGGGTTAACAGAGCTTGTTGTTATCTACGATTGATAATTTTAATGTCGTAATTAGATGATAATTCTATAGTTAATTCGCAAACTCATATCTTGTGGCGGAGAATGATCCCTTAACCAAGTTTCTCTCATTGATTATTTCTCACTCTATTTAACTTTGTGTTGTGTTATTCTTCATTTGCATTCATGTTTCATTTAGTTAATCAATCAACAAAACCCCCCATTTATTCTATTGTTGCTTTCGAATAACAAATTTAATTAGAAACAATCATCGTGGGAACGATATCTTACTCATCACTTTATTACTTGTGCGACTAGTATACTTGCTAGTTTTGAACGCATCAAGGATATTCTGTTATGGTGTAACGGTTTCAAAACACTATAAGAAACATCAACATGTGATTTTCTTCGGACAGTGAAATTAACTACCACTACTGCAATCTTTTTCTTGACTTTAATTTGCATCTGATTTGCTGAATCTATTTTTCTGTTCATGCTAAATCCTTCTCCCAAGCTATCACCAGTATCCTGAATGACTTTGGCTTCAGTTAATGGGTGATTTAGTTTTGGTTCTGAATTAGTTGTAAATTAGTTGTAAAGTAACTTTGAACTTGAGTTAAACATATATTTATTTATCACGTTTAGTTGGTATAAGATACACGAAGTTTTGGATTTCTGGAGTTCTTCTGTCACCTTGTTTCTGATAAGGTTTCATAATGGTTCCCAAGTACTGAACACAATCTCGGCTGTTGAAATAATATCCTCTATCTGTGTTTCAGTATTTGTTCAGCATTGAGACAATCCATATCTCGATTAGGATTGTCTTCTAGTTATTTATAAGCAAATTTTACTGGTAGATCTCTCATTCTGATGATTTTGACACAAATGGATGCTAAGTTACCAACAAATATCTTTGAAGATGTCATGCAACTTGCATCTGAAGGCTGGAAGGCGGTGGCAAATTATATTCAAGAAGGACTTTTTTTTGCTTGTAGTTGTTTGCATATGCACTTGGAAAGTGGACCACTTAAGCTCTATATAGAAAACAAACACTAGTATTTGCACTAAAAAAAACAAACAACATAATTCTATGCCAAAACGATAGATCAATAATGTTTTGCACTAAGAAGATAGACCACTGAGCTCTGCACCAAGAAAGCAAAACCATTAAGCTCTTCACTAAGACGGCAGACCACTAATTTATGCACTAAGATGATTGACAACTGAGTATTAGAAGGCGACCACCAAGCTCTAGACTAAGATGGCAAACCATTGAATTCTACGCCAAGAAGGTAAACTAGTGGGATTTTACATTTAAAAGGCAGAACATTGAGCTATACACCCAAAAAAGCATACCACTGAACTTTGGACTAACAAGGTAAACCATTGAACTCTGCACTGAAAAAGCAAACCATTGAGCTCTAAACTAAGAAGATAGACCACCGAGCTTCTACACTAGAAAGGTGGACAACTAGATTTCTGCACTAGGAAGGCAGATCACTCTACACCAAGAAAGTAGACCATTGAGCTCTAGATCAACAAGGTAGAGCACTGAAGTCTGCACTAAGAATTATACTATTAAGCTCTACTAAGAAGGCAAACCACCAAGCTCTATACTAAGAAGGCGCCAAGAGGGTCAAATAGAGGTCGACATCAAAAAGGCTCACGAGAAAAAGTTTAAACTCACACAATCAAAATGTTGGGGAGCAAATACGAACAATAGAAGACTTTTAGTCAAACCAACAAGTGTTGATTGTGTTGTAGGTATAGAACTTTTATTCAACATAGAAGAAGACTCATTCATAGATAAGGACAAAGTACTCTTTGTTATGTCAAGTCCTTGCTCAATGAAGGACTGTCAAGTCTTGATGAGTATCATAGAACCAAAAAGGTTTGGATGATTCAATTGATATCTTCCAAAGATGTTTTTGCAAGTGCCCAATAAAAAAAAGTTCAATTTGTTCTCTCCAAAAGACGAGCTTTAGAAAATTTAAGATTCCACCATTAATAGCATACATAATTCAAGACCGGAGCACAAATTGGCTAGAGTTAGTCAATGTTTGCGCCAATGGAAATGGTAAAGGCCAAGGAGCAATGGTTCAACTTAGCTCCCTCAACCCTAGGAGACCATGGCAAAGCTTGGTTACTAATTTACTTAAGGCAATGAAACTACAAAAGTTTTCTTCTCTCTTTATTTCGCGTCAACAACAGTCTTATATTTTGTTTCTATACAAAGTTTTTTTTTCATATAAATGTAACTGAAAGTCAAATGCCCCAAAAAAAAAATCATGGTTACGAATGTCTTTTGCCTGCAAAAAGGTAAGTACATGACACATATTGATATCAAATTGGCAAAATTTGCATTTAAAAGTTTTCCTAACCAAATATAACAAATTTATACAGTAAAGAGATTTTTAAGCACACAGGGAAAGAATCCTCGGTAAATGCAAGTGAAAATTCTTCCTTCCAAACCTCGTATATCTCTAGTAGGAAAACATATGTGAAAAAGAAAACGTACTTACTATATCTATACATGAGACATAATTCTATTTGTATAAATACATATATATTTCCTATACTCTTTATGTTCATGGAACAAAAAATAATCACTTGCTCCATGAAAAGCAGCAAAAACTCTACAGAGAGAGAGAGAGAGAGAGAGAGAAATCAACAAGTTAAGTTAAGCAATCAACTGAATTAGTAGGAACTAAGCTTTCAGCTTCCCCAGAATGTCACAGTTATCAAATGGTCAAGACATGCCCCACTATTGCAGAGACTTAAATAATGCGTAATTTTTAGCATTAAGGCAAGCAATGTGAATGTGAGATACATTTTGGTTGCAACAATGCTAAGGGAACTCAACTGATTCATAGAATGTTGCTACATACCTTGGAAGATTCATTGTCAGGTTGCTTCTGATCTTTTGAATGAGAATTTTGGGTGGTAGCAACTTGTGCCTTACCGGTTCCATTCAGCTTCTCCTCTCTTACTTTGTTGAAAACATGAGTGAACCTATCTATTGATGCAGGATTCGTCACATCCCGATCAACGAATTTGGAACTACAACACTGTGATCAGACTTCACATAAAAAGTAACATCATAAACTTAATATTCCATCCTATGCTTACGAAGCCTCCAATTAAAACTTGGTAGTTTCTGACAACATAGCATAATGTGAGAAAAAAAAATTTCTCCAGCAGTCCACAATTCTATGGACAAGTTATTCTATCCTCCTATTTTTTATCAAAGCAGGTTGAACTTATAGTGAAGTCTTTATTAAAATCAACAATTTCTTGGGAGGTAAACTTCATATATGGATTGGAGACAGAAAAGTGGGAAAGCAGAACTAGGGAAATAACATCTGCAAATATCAGAACACAATGGTTCTACATTATCAAAATGTTGGAAATTGGAAAAATCATGTTGTGCCCAAAATTTTGGTAAAAGAAACCAATTGTACAAAAAAGAATTTGACTTAACAAGATTTCTTTTTTTTTCTGGGTGTTTGTTTACTAATACCATTCTTAAAGAGTATTAAAATGCTCTTCCCATATCGCCTTCTTCTATAATCCATTATTAAGATGACTACAAGAAAAAAACAGCAGAAAATTATTATCTTCCTATTTTTTAGAGCAGAACATGGATACCACTGCCAAACATGAACCAAGTTTTCCTTTTTTTGTTCTCTGATTTTGTACCTATCAATCAGGGCTTAGATGATTTTATGTCACACTACTTCGTTGCATTGTCTGGCTAAGTGATTGTCTTTTAATAGCATATATAAATGCAAGGATCATGCAAATTCATGAATGTTGTTAACAGAAAATCAAAGAGAAGAAAACTACAGTCAGAGGGTCTCCATTGGTTGCCATCCTCTTGGTTTGGACTGCGGACATGCTTTCTCCTCACTGCCTCTTGCCCATTTTGTGCCATTGATTTGGTCTCCATCTCGAAGAGAGGAGCTTGAACAGGAGATCCATTATTGGATAACTTATCCTGTTTTTCTTGAAGGGTATTTGGATTCATCTTCACACTTACTTTTACTCCTTACATTCTCAAAATAGGCTATATAAGTGACATTTTCTCCACTTTCCTAGTTGCAAAACTTGGGCACTTGTCAATGTTGCTACAATAATGAAATATAGTTAAACAATCAAGGGACTTATCAGTTAAATCAGGACCCAGCATGTTGTAACAAGGAATCATTATTCTTGTTCTTGAAGATACCAGAAAAAACTATATCCCCCAACCCCAAATATATTGGATGCACCAATTGGAATAAATGAAAAAAGTAGTGTGTGTATATGTGTCTATATATATAGAGTTTGACCTTAGCATTCGTAAAATTTGTTTTCCAAATATAAAGCTAGTTTACATAGTCCGTTGAAACCACTTATACGCATCTTTGAATATTGCAATTCTATAATAGCAATAAAATTCTTGTTAGCAAGCATTTTTACACTCCTTTTCATTGAAATCCTTATACTTCTAAGACAAAGAAGGGAGAGTAAAATCATTAAACAAGAAAGTGCTGACCTCATTCGAGCGTTCATCGATGTAAACAAATTATATGCATTTAAGAAACTTGCCATTCAAAAAATTTCACTTTAATGAAAAAAATGCTGTCAGAAACTTGAAGATTTTCCATATTAATATGCTTCCAAACTCAAGGTTGTGGAAGAATGTAACACATCAAAACTTTAAGATGAAGTACAAATGACCTTCATTTGTACAAAACTATTGTCAGAACACTGAGAGTCAATCTAGCCATTGTTATAATCAATCTCCAACAGTCCTTAATATGGTGTCTGATACACTCCTAATTTGTTCATACTTTAAAGAAAGAAGATCAATATAGTAAATTAGAACCATATGTTAAGAAATCAACTCCATCCCATTTCATGGTCCAAATCCAATTTACATTGAAGTCCATTGCAAAGCCTAAGTTCAAGACTTGTGTAGTGTGTATTAAAAGTTTATTTATGTGGTGTGAGTTACACTTGTGTGGTGTTGGTTTAGTTTGCATTTGTGTGGCTATGGTTACTTCTTGTAAACTATAAATAGCCCTCTTGTGTTTGAGTTTTATGTATCCAAGCATCCAAGAATTCTAAGGATTCATGAATCCTAGAATCAAGGAAAATATTAGTTCTTCCTTTTGAGTGTTTATCTTTTGTATTTTTCTTCTTCAAATTGAGAGAAGTGTCATAGTGAGATTTGATGTGGGTATAATACAAACAATTTAATTTGTTTGTTCATTTACTCCTAAAATTAGAGTTTTGTACTGTAGTTTGCTTAACATTTGTTATTAGAGCTTTGGTGTTAAGGCGTACATGATATTATTGGAGGAACCTAACTTAGGGTAGTAAGTGGTTACTTGTATGGTTGTATACATGTCTAGGAAAACTTTGTCAAAGGGACTATAAAAGTCCAAGGAAACTAGTTTTGAAGTTAGACGATTTGTGACCCCTCTTGTTTTTCCTAAAAGCTTTCTTGGTTTATATTGAATCGTACAAGCACTTAGTACCATTCTGGGTTACTGTCCAACAATAGGGTACGTATACAGATACATGAACTATTCTCAATGAAGCTATCTTGAGTTGTGAAGGGTTTTGTATTCTATAAGTTTGAAAGAGAGGTTGTTTGATAAAGTCAAAGTCTTGTCGACACAATGAGTGACCTTTAAGTAGTTAGAGGAATTAAAAAGCTCAACAATAACCAAAACTACAACACTTGGGCAATGTGTTCAGAGCGTTACCTACAAGGTCAAGACCTTTGGGAGGTGGTTGGTGGTAGTGAAGTTACACAATCGACGGTAGAAGATACCAATGGCATTTTACGGAAATGGAAGATCAAAGTAAGCAAAGTGATGTTCGCTTTAAAGACCATAGTTGAAGAAGAAATTTTGGAGCATATTCAAGATACTAAGACACTAAAAGAAGTATGGGACACTTTTGCTACACTTTTTTCAAAAAGGAACAATGCAAAATTGTAGCTTCTTGAAAACGAGTTGTTATGAATGGCGCGACATGACATGACAATTGCCCAATACTTTTCACAAGATCAAGTCGATATGCCGCAAGTTTCAGAGTTAGATTCTGCAACTGCTATTGGGGAAGCTAGGAAAAAAAGAATAATTATCCATGGTTTAAGACCCGAATATCGAGGTTTTGTTGCTACAGTACAAGGATGGCTGACACAACCATCACTTGTTGAGTGTGAAAATTTGCTTACCAATCAAGAAGCTATGGCCAAGCAAATGGGAGGAGTTTCTTTGAAAGGTGAGGAGGAAGCACTCGACACCAACAAAAACAAAGGTAACTTCAAGCAGCGTGCCAAAGGCAGATCTAATGGTGATAAGACAAAAAGTCATCAAAGAGATGGAGACTCTCGTTAGGAGGAGCTTTAAAGAATCACGGTAATACTAAAAAGTTCGATGGCAAGTGTTACAACTATGGAAAAGATAGGTCACAAGGCCAAAGATTGTTGGTCTAAGAAAAAAAATGTAGAGATTAATGCTGCTACTTCAAATTATAAGGAAAATAGCGAAGATGGTTCACATGCCGAAGCGTCCTTTGTAGTGGAGTAAGAAGAACTAGCTTTGATAGTTACAAATGAACAGATCAGTTATGAAAATGATTGGATTGTTGATTCTGGTTGCTCAAATCACACGACAGGTGATAAACAGAAGTTACAGACCTGACAGAATATAAGAAAAATCGAGTTGTAGTAACAACTGATAATTGAAGATTATCGATCACTCACATCGGTAAGATAATAGTTGTGCCCTGATATAGTTCTAATCAAGTGATGCTCTAAGATGTTTATCATATTCCTGGCATGAAGAAAATTTGCTTTCAGTGGCACAATTAACATCATCAGGCCACTATATCTTGTTTGGTCTGCGAGATGTAAAGGTATATAAGGACCTCGAGATATCAAAAAAGCCAATAATGGAAGGATGATGATTCACTACAAGAAAAACAGTTTTTTGCGACAAAATTTTTTGCGACGAAATAAAATTCGTCGCAAAAAGCGGCCTTTTGCGACAAAATTATTATTTCGTCACAAAAGTTAGCATTAAAAAAAAAGATATTTTGCGAGGAATTTTTTGTCGCAAAATAAAACCTTTAGCGATGAATATTCATTTCCTCGCTAAAAACTCGAGTGACTAATTACGAAAGTATTTTTTGCGACGAAATAAACCTATTGTGACAAACTTTTTGTCGCAAAACATATTACACAAAGACGACATTTTGTGACAAAAATTTTATAGCAACATGAACATTTTTTGCGACAAAATTATGTTTCTCGCGAAAAAAAGACCTTTTGCGACAAAAAATTCCTCACTAAAGGCCATTCTAATTTACCATACATATATGGCAATACTTGACATTTTGCGACGAAAAAATAATTCCTCGCAAAATGTGACCTTTTGCGAGGAAATTTTCCTCACAAAAAATCTATGTTTCACAACAAAAAGTTCCTCGCGAAAAGCTATTTTAATTTACCATGCACACGCGGCAATACTGAACATTTTGCGACAAAAACGTGATTCCTCGCAAAATGTGACTTTTTACGAGCAAAATTTTCTCGCAAAAAGTCACATTTTGCGACAAAAAATTCCTCGCGAAAAGCCATTCTAATTTACTATGCACGCTTGACAATATTGGATATTTTGCGACGAAAATTTGATTCGTCGCGAAATGTGTCCTTTTGCGATAATAAATTCCTCGCGAAAAGTCATTTTAATTTACCATGCACACATGGCAATACTGGACATTTTGCGACAAAAACGTGATTCCTCGCAAAATGTGACTTTTTGCGAGGAAAATTTTCTCACAAAATGTGACTTTTTGCTAGTAAAATTTCTCGCACAAAGTGACATTTTGCGACAAAAAATTCCTCGCGAAAAGCCATTCTAATTTACTATACACACTTGACAATATTGGATATTTTGCGACGAAAATTTGATTCGTCGCGAAATGTGACCTTTTGCGACAATAAATTCCTCGCAAAAAAGTTAACCTTTTGCCACAAAAAATTTCTCGCGAAAAGCCCGTCTCACTTATTATGAACACGTGATAATACTGGACATTTTGTGACGAAAATATGTATTCCTCGCAAAAAGTTATTTTTTTAAAATTAAAACTTAATAACTTTCCTCTTTTGTTTTCTTCTCTTTGTTCGTGGTTCGTCTAATATATAAGTCTTTGTTTAAAAAATGACAAAAAAAGAATAAAGAAAGTATTAAAAATCTAATTTGATTTTATATAAATTGACAATTTTTAAATATAGTAAGGTCATTTGGATATTCATACAAATTTTTATTAAAAAAAAAAAAGACCATTTGTGATTCCATTCATGCTTTTAAATGTGAAAAACTATTAAGATATTCTAAATTTAGTGTTTGTAAAAGAGATAAATAATTAAAATAAACTCTATATATGTGTGTGTGTGTGTGTGTGTGTGTGTGTGTGTGCGTGTGTGCGTGTGTGTGTGTGTGATATGAATCGTTAATAAACTAATAATCAAGCATAAAATTTATTGCTAATTATTTATATACAATCTAATTTATATGTGATTTATATATGTCTAACTGTTAAATTACAATTATGATAAACTTATTACCATGACTAATTTTTAATTGATGAAAATGAGATTGGAAAAAAAATCTAACTTCTAAAAATCTAATTTATTTTTCAATGTTTAATTATATGTCAAATAAACATAAATAAATAAATAATTAATAATCATGTAATGTTGCCTATAATTATGTTTTTTATTTTTTTGTTATAAAGTGTATTAATTTAGACAATATATTTCTCTTAGACTTTTAATTTTTATCATATAGCTTTGAGTAAATTGTTGAGATATTTTAAACAATTGTTAGAGTTTATTTTAAGAGAGATAAATAATTAAAATGAACTCTATAACAAAAAATAAATATATTTGTTACATATTGATTACTATATGAATAATTAATCATTTGCTGGTAAATGGCAAAAACTAATTTTCAATTCGTAATACATATGATACTTGTAACATATGTATATGTATATATGTCTAATAATTAAATTACTTATATGAAAAAAATATTTTTATAATTGTAAAAAATATTTTTAATAATTGTTATTTTTATAAAAAAATAGATAATTAATTTAAAGGCATTTTATACTTGAAAATAAATACAATTTTGTTACATTTTTATATAATTATAATATGAATAAGTAATCATTTACTAATCAAATTAGAAAAGATTATTTTCAATTTCTTATAACAACAAATATGACATATATAGATATCTAATTATTAAATTACAACTATTACAAACTTATGGTTTGCATTTGTCAAGATATTTTAAATATTAATTGTTAGCATTTGTAAAATGAATAAATAATAAAAAAATATTCACTAAAAGTAAATGAATTTGTTACATAATAATTATAATATGAATATTTGATCATTTATTTATTAAAGTATTAAAAACTTATTTCAATAACTCGCACATGACAATTATGTCATATGTATAGATGTTTAAGCATTATGCATTTATTAATGATAGTTGACTTGTGTGTATTTTGTTAACACTTTAATACATATGACAATTATGACATACGTTTATATGTTAATAATTAAATTATTTCCATCACAAATTAATTTTTTAAATTTGTAAAACATATTTTTAGTGTTTTTAAAAGAAATAGATAATTAAAATAAATTATAACTAAAATGAATAGAATCTTTTTGTTACATATATGATTATAATATCAATAATTAATTATTTATTGATCACTAAAGAAATTTTTTCTTTTGTAATTCCTCATATAACAACTATGACATATGTATAAATGTCTAACTATTGTTTATATTTGTTAAATAATTCTTGAGTTGTTGTACCTATTTTATTAACATTTTAATACTCAATAAAAAATAATTAAATACCATATAATGTTTTATATTTCTATTGTATATGGTTGTTATATTATTTATTAATTTGTCATCAAATTATTTAATACCAATCCAATATTATATAAATTTAATTACGGATGAAAATTTAATTAATAAATAAACTTATAATTATCCAAGTCTAAGTATGGTTTTTTTAAATATTTTTAATTTTAGATTTAGATTTTAATTTTAATATTTTTTTAAAGACTTATAGTGACAAAAATTTTGTCGTAAAAGATTAGCATTTTGTCGCTAAAGATTAGCATTTTAGACTTCTAGCGAC